>PVKZ01001477.1:0-386505 GCA_004027375.1 Macroglossus sobrinus | reverse complement strand
AGGAGGAGGAGGAGGAGGAGAACTTAAATCTGCATAATAGAGTTAGTCAATTTCCAGGCAATCAAGGAAAAGAACATTCTAAGCAGAGAGATCAATATGCAAGAAAATGTAGAAGTGAGAAAGGAGAATTGCACATTGTTATGTACAGGGAGCATTAGGAGAAGCTGGAGAGGGAGCAAAGGGCCAGATCACAAAGGCTTTGTGTGCTGTGCTGTGCTGTGCTGTGCTGTGCTGTGCTGTGCTGTGCTGAGGAGTTTGGACTCAACACTGTTCCCAATATCATTAAAGCCTAGAGGGTGTCTTAACCTGAGCCTGCAGTTGGGCCTCAGTACCTTGTCAAACCTCTAAAATTATACAAGTTTCATGGGTGTATGGCTCTATGTACTTTTCTAAGGAGCGGACCTTAAATTTGCAAAGATCTGTGTAATCCAAACACATTTAAGAATTACTTCTTTGAGGAGTCAAGGAATTAGTCATTAAATTTTTTTCATCACCAGAATAAATTCAGATTTCAACCAGATTCTAGATCCAAGTTAACTAGAAAAAGTTGGAGCTCAGATTGAAACCAGGGTTTCATTTTCCAGTCTGGAGCCCTTTCCTATGCAATCACTATGGTGGACAATCTTCAAACCCGTGTCAAGAGAGAAACAGGTACTCCTCCAGTGTGTGAGAAACACTTGCCAAGTGACAGAGTTCCTCCAAAAACTCAGTCCGGCTCTCTGTCGCCACTTTCAAATGATGAGAAAGGAGGGGATGGGAGCTCTGTGAAGAGAAATCCCCCAGCTCTCCATCAAAGCTGAGGCACTTCAGAATGGCAGTCCCCAGGAAGGCACCAGAAAGTAGGATAGGAGAGAGTGGGACAAATGCAAGGGAACTTCTGGTTTCTGACTTGTCCCTGTGATTCTTGGTGAAAAGTAAGATTTTTTTGAGTCTGCCCCCAACCTCACATCTTTGGAAATCTCAACTGCAGAGGCTTGCAATTATTATTTGTAATGAGTGAACAAGCATAATGGGGAAGAATATTATCACTTATTTTTTTAACTCTCAGAGAAATTACTTTACAAAAATCACAATAAGCAATGGAATTTTTAAGATAATTGATTTAGAAGAAGATACAGACATGTTCTTCACATGGCTGAACCTCTTCATTAATAGTGTGTTTTTTTTTTCAATTAATTCCTGAATTTAAGAAACCCTTGAGGTTCTTAGCTTTTGAGGTACCACACACTTGAAGTACTTATCCAGGTAGACTCAATAGACATCCAAGTAACTTTGTTAGCACCCTCAATTAAGGTGGGAACTTCCCTTGATCCAGCTAGTGGGGACCTACTTACCCAGATATACTACATATCTAGTGCCTGAACAGGAAGTGGCTCAGATTTGCAAATTGCCATACAAATTCAGTTTTATAACAATAATACAGTTTTGGTTTGTCTCTTACCAGAGAACAGATGTGTTAACCATATTGTCAGCCCACTTTCCTCTGTTCTTGAAGTCTTTACTGATTCCTGGACCTCTTCTGGTCATTCTCTTATGGTCTCATGGGCTGAAAACCTCAGGTTTGCATACTGCCCTATGTACTGTTTGATGATCTCCAACTCAGTGTGGTAGGTCTGATCTGATTCCTATGTATCTGGTTTTAGTGTACTCTCAGGTACAGATGGTTCTGTTTGGGTACCCTGCTGATCCCTGCTGAAGATCATGGCTAGGGAAACTAATGACTTCTCTGCTTGATCCCCTGGCCTGGTCTCTAGAATTGGTGATGTATAGCTGTCGGATTCGTCGTGTGGCCGTTCAGTGAGTTCAGAGCACACAGAAGGGCAGCCACTCCATGACTTCTTGAGACTGAGCTCCCATGGCCAAACACCTGCTTCTCCTCACTAACAGAAAATTCACCCCCCAGTCTCTGAGAGGCAACCCTTGCCTTCTGTCTAATTCACCACCCCTCTGCCATTTCCAACAACTGCCTATGAGATGCTGTCTTGGACAACGTGCTTCTATAAGTGACCTTAGGAAGGATAGAAAACTGATGATTGGATTGTAGAGAAATAACACCATGCAAGTTGTCATGAAGATTAGAAATAATAAAGAGCATTTTTAAGAGGTGGGATTCCGGATGATATTTCTATTTTGTCATTTACAAACAACAATAAAAGATCAAATCAAATAAATTTTAACCTTTAGAGCTGAGGAATCTCCTTTCCATCAATGGGCTAACCTAGGATGTGACAGTTGTGGCTACAAGTGCTATCTTCTGAGCTGAAAATCACTGAAATCACCATAGTCATTAATGAAATAATGGTCTGGCCACTCAATGCTCTCACTTCTGACACTGCCATTCACAGCTCAGCATCATTCCCAGTAGCAAGATGATTGCTTGGAACACCTGTGACAAAACCCTTCTGCATTCCTGCAATGAGAGTTTACAGAACAGAATGTGTGAGCTGGAAGGAGTTCATGTCCATTACTTCTCAAAGCAAACACTCAACTAAGATCCTATTTCATAGTAGACCCTTGCTGGCCACAGAGGACATAGCAATGAAGCAGGCACAGTTCCTACTTTCATGGAGTTTACGATCAAGTAGAGGAGACTGGAAAGTCTATGGGTCATTCCAATGCCATACGATATACTCTGACTTTGGAAAAGTGCTGGAGCACATTAGAGGGGACACATAACCCAGGGAAGGCTTCCGGAAGAGGATGATGTCTAAACTAGACCCAAAGAGCAAGTAAGAGTGAACCTGATGAACAATGATCTTGATGTCAGCATGGAAACTGAGGCTACAAATAGTTAGGTTTGGTTGTATTTTAGAGTGCTAGTGGCAGGACAAAGGGGAAAGGTGAGAGTGTTCAACAGGTCAGGATGGCCTGATGACAAAAATTGCTTTTTACAGCCACGGTAGGAATTTGGTCTGCATCCTGAAGTACATAGGAAGCCATTTAAGAGAGTTTTGTTTTGTTTTGTATAATTGAGGTATGATTGACATATAACATTATATTAGATTCAGGTGCATGACATAAAGATTTCAAATATATATATACTGCAAAATGATCACTACAATAAGCCTAGTTAACATCTGTCATCATACATAGCTACAAAAAGTTTTTTTTTGTGCTGAGAACTTTAAAGATCTACTCTCTTAGCAATTTTTAAATACGCACTACAGTATGACTAACTGTAGTCACCATGTTCTACATTATAGCTCCATGACTTATTTATTATATAACTGAAAGTTTGTAGCTTTGACATCCTATACTCATTTTACCCATCCCCCAGCCCCTACCTATGGCAACTAGCAATCTGTTCTCTGTATCTATGAGCTTAATTTTTTTTTTTATTCCACATATAAGTGAGATCAGGTGGTATTTGTCTTTCTGTAACTTATTTCACTTACCATGGACTAAAGTGACTGAGTTTGGAGAGATCACACTAGCTAAAATTTGGAAGGGTGTGGTGGGCAAAATAATGTCCCAAAGACATCCACGTTCTAATCCTTGGAACCTGTGAATATATTACATTGCGTGGCACTGAGGGATTCTGCATGCATGATTAAATCAAGGTTCTTGAGATGCGGAGATTATCCTAGATCAACCAAAGGGGCTCAATGTAATCACAAGCATCCTTAAGAGTGGAAGTGGGTGGGGCAGAAGAGAGAGGCAGAGGAGATTTTGCTGTGGAATAATGATCAGAAGGCTGCAGTGTTGCTGGCATGAAAATGATTGAAGGAGGCCATAAGCCGAGGAATGTGGGAAGACTTTAGAAGGTAGAAAAGGAGAGGTAATAGGTTCTCCCCTAGAGTCTCCAGAAAGGAATGCAACCCTGCTCACATCTTGATTTTAACCAAATGTTGGACTGCTGACCTATAAAACTCCAAGCTAACAAATTTATATTGTTTTAAGCCCCTAAGTTTGTGGTAATTTGTTACAGCAACAATAGAAAACTAATACAGATTTTGGTACTGCTATAACAAATACCTAAGCATGTGGAAGTGACTTTGGAATTTGGCAGTGGGAAGAGGCAGGAAAAACTTTGAGAAGCATGATTGAAAAAAATCTAGATTGCCTTCAACAGACTGTTAGTAGAAATATGGATATTAATGACTCTGCTAGTGAGGGCTCAGACAGAAGCAAAGGGCATAATTGAGAAAAAATATATCAACTTAGAGAAATCTTCAATTGTTGTTAACAGACTTGGTAGAAATATGGATGTTAAAGGCACTGCCAGTGAGGGCTCAGAAGGAATGAGGAACATGTTAACGGAAACTGGAGGAAAGAGGAACCGTGTTGAATAGTAGCAGAAAGCTTTAAAAAGTACCCTGTAGTTATGTGGAAAGCAGAACTTATAAACAATGAACTTGGATATTTAGTTGAGGATGATAAAATTATCCAGCAGAAAACAGATGCTATCTTTCATGAAAAAAAGGAAAAATGACTCAAAGGACAGAGCTGTGGACCCACAGGGAATTATTATTCCTTGAGCTACAGAGTATTATTATTCCTAGGCTTTGAAACCTGATAGAGTTGGTCCAATTTAATTATGAAATTACTTAGAACTGATAATACCTTTACTTCTGTTTTTTCCTCTTTTTGCATGGGGATATCTATGACTATTCTATGCCAGTCCTACCATTCCATTTTTGGTGTAGAGAACTTGTTTTCTAGTTTCACAGGTGACAGATGGAGAGAGACTTCACCCCAGGATAGATTATACTAAATCTCATCGAATACCTAATAAAAATGAGTTAGATGATGAGATTTGGGCCTTATGAGCTGGTAGGATTTAGATGAGATTTTGGATTTTGAGTTGATGCTTTAATGGAAGGGACTTTGAGGGGACTTTTTTGGAACAAAATGAATGTATTTTGCATGAAGGACAGACACGAATATTTGGGGGTCAGAATGTAGACTGTAGTAAGCAGAAAAATAGTCCTCCTAATCCCCAGAACCTGGCAAGAGGATCACTGTAGATATAATTAAGTTCAGGATCTTGAGATAGAGAGATTATCCTGGATTATCTGAATGGGTCCAATGCAATTACAAGGATCCTTAAAAGTGGAAGAAGAAAACAAAAGAGAAATGCAGAAGGAGATCTGACTGTAGAAGAACGGCCAAAGATGCAAATTTTCTGGCTTTGAAAATGGAAATCATGAGCCAGAGAATCCAGTGGGAAGGAAGCCTTTATAGAAAGTGGAAAAGACTAAGAAATAAACTGTCTTCTAGAGCCTTCAGAAGGGAACACAAGAGTCAAACAAAGGGTATAACTAAAGCAAAGAGTCCATTATAACAATCCAAGCAAAAAAGAGGATGGAATTGCAGCAGGGATGAAGAAAGGTGGGTAGATTAGATAAACATAAATGGGGTGTAGTAACTGAAAAAATAGTGATAATACTTCTAGGTGAAGAGAGAGGAAAGAGTGTCACGGCTGACACCCATATTTTTGGCTTAAGCAATAGGGCAGAGGGTGGAACCATTGGCTGTGTGGGCTACACAGGAAGAACAGGTTTGGGGGCAAATGGATAATTTCATTTTGCACATATGTTGATAGTGCCTGTGGAACATCCAAGAGGCAGTTGGAAAAGCAGTTCTGTGGAAAACATATAGGTGATAACTAAAGCCAGTGAAGTGGGTTAGATGACTCAGGAAAAAGATGGGGAGTAAGAAGAGAAGGACAAGACAAGACCCTTCAGGATGGTAAGGGTGTGCAGAGAAAAGAAACCTGCAAAGGAGCGTGAGAAGGAACAGCTAGAGAGGTGGGAAGAAAACCAGGAGAACATACCTCACAGGAGCCAGCACCGTAGTTGATCAATGCTGTATCAGAACCAGGACAGAAACAGATGGAACAGATAGGAGGTCAGATGAAACAAGGATCAGGACTGGCAATTCAGAGGAGTTTGGAGGAGCTCTGCTCTAGCTTGAGAAGAAAGCATAATAGTTGACATTTTCTGCCCAGGCATGCGAGGGCAGCCAGGGTCCAGGTGAGCAAAGCTGCTTAGGACTGGGTCTCAGCCTGGAATGGGTGGCTGGTTCCAGTAAGGGGTTCCAGCTCCTCTCATTATGCTATAGTTAAGAGACTCATGCTCCGTAACTTCCACTTTGCTCCATGGGACTGACTCTCTCCCCCACAAGGAAGAGGGAGAATGTCACCTACCCTGTCTTCTGAACATTCACCCGCTTCCATGCCTTTGCTTACAAAGTTCCTTCTACCTAAAATATCCAAAGCTTGCCCATCACTATACTAAGTACACTTTATGGACATCAAATAGCATGCTCAAAGAGGTAAAGTGACTTGCTCAGGGTCACATAATTAATGTGATTGAATAAGGATCCAAGTATAGCTAAATGCAAATTCTAAGCTCTAATTCCCCAGAAGCCACGATCTCTCCCTGGTGAGTTCCCTCGGAGCTTTGTCTTCTCTCCTCATTTCATCTCCCTGAGAGCTCCCTGAGAAAAGGGCTTTTACTCAATTTGTCAGCATGGTTTGCTGTGGCAGAGGACCAGTAGGTGGCTCCAGAGCACCGGAGAGCCTGATTTACTGCTGACCAGGATTTGGACTGTCCTGGGAATAGAGAAATCTGTGAGGAACAGAGGAATCTGTGGGAAACGAAAAAACGGCGGGGGGGGGGGGGCACAGGCTGCCTTTTCTTTTTGGTTTGGACGCCCACCTTTCCTTCCTATCAGAGTTGAGGATAAAAGGTCAAGAGTTTAGAGATTGGAGGTCTGAGGCTAGTAAACTGGAGTGGCCCAGACTTCAAGTCAAACAGAAGGTTCTAAGAATTCTTCTCTGGGAAGGGCTAGGACCAGCAAAGCAAAAGCTTGTGGCGAGCTTGTGGCAAAGCTGAATTTCAGCCCTACTCCTCCCTTTGTCATCCTTTTCTGTGCAGAGCCTAAACTGCACAACCTTATTCTATGGTCTTAGTGAAAAAGAGAGGAAATGCATGTGACTGGTACCAACCTATAGCCAGAAACAGTGGAAATACAGCTGAATATCCTTGGGGGAAATTATTTCATTACTCTAAGCTTTAGTTTTGTATATAAAACACAGATAGTCACTGGACCTACCTCACTGAACAGTTGTGAAGACTTAATGACAAAATACACATAACATGCTAGTACACTATCTGTCATATAGCCAATGATCAATAAGTATTGTTATAAATATAGAATAATTATAATAATATAAATATATAAATAATCAATATTATTAATAACTGATAGTTCTTAGCTATCCTTTTTATAATTATGTCATTTAATTATTTCCTCACACTACAGGCCTGACACATAGTAGGTCCTCAGGAAATATTAGTGGAATGAAAATCTAGCTTGTACAGTCTTGAAAGACTTTCTGAAGATGGAGTCTTTAAGAACCAGCTAAGGATAAACACAGCTTCTACAGCATACAGAACAGTGCCTACCTGTAGAGAAGATGCTCAGTAAATGTAACAGAAAGAAGGAAGGGAAAGAGAAAAAAAGAAAGAAAAGAAATGAGGCAGAAAGAGAAGTAAAAGAAGCTTAAAGTTTTTTAGTTGAGCTAAGGATCTTTGAGATGGAGGTCTGGCAACAATAGGATCCCTAACAAAATGCTTGCTAGAGAGTTGATATTAATATACCCTAGGTCCCTGTAGGCCCCCAAATTTCCCCCTAATATAGTCCTCAATATACTTCTTATCTGAAAGCCTACCCCAAAGTATGAGCACTGTGAAGGCAGAAACTGCATCTGTTTTGTTCAATAATATATTATATATATTTGCTATATATATTATATCTATATATCTATATTTATATCTATCTAAATATATAAAATACTGGTTTTAATATTAATATAGTTTTTCAAGATGTTACCTTTGTGGTAAACTGGGTAAAAAATACACAGGTTCTCTTTGTATTATTTCTAACAAGTGCATGTGATTCTACAACTATCCCAGAATTAAAAGTTTAATAAAAATAAAGAGCCTCAATGATCTATGGGACAATAACAAGTGGTCAAGCACATATAATTAGAGCCTAAGAAAGAGAAAGGAGGAAAGGGTGGATAGAAAACATTTAAAAAATATATTGGCCAAATAGTTTTCAAATTTGATATAACTAAAAAATTATAGATCTCAAAAGTTAAAAAATATCATAACAGGACAAACACAAATAAAACTGCACCAAGGCACATCATATATCATAATCAATTCTGAAAGCCAATGATAGAAAATTTTAATAGCAGTCAAGGGAAAAAGACATAATATAGATAACAAAGATAAGACTGCATAATTGCCATCTGAAACTATGTATTCCAGAAGACAGTAGTGCTAAAAGAACTGATGCAAGAAAAAAAATCTATATCCAGAAAAACTATCTTTCAAAAGTTGAAATAAAGACTTTTTCAGGCAGGCAAACCCAGAGATAATTCATTAGCAGATCTGTTCTATAAGAATATAAAAGACAGTTTATCAGGCAAAAGAAATATGACATCAGATGTAAATTGAAATCTACACAAAAAAGGTGACTTTTTTGAAAGACACAAATGATCAAAACTTACTCAAGAAATAGAAAATATAAATCCTCATATCTGTGTTTAAAATTGAATTTGTAGATATTCTGCAGAAAATATGACAGTAGGTTACAGAGGGCAGATATAAGAATCAGATCTGTGTTCTAATCGAGATATTGTCCTTAGAGAACAACGTCATCTCCCTTCATCCAGAAAACTTTCAAGAAAGAGTTTGCAAGGTCTTCCCAGCTTTCAAATCAATTCTGTCAGTTTATTGAAAGCTAAGACACTCTTGCCTGTTCACCGTGGAGTCCCTAATACTATGTCCATTCTGAAGCACACAGGAGGTGCGCAACAAACACTTGCAAATTTATACATGAAGAGTGTTTAAAAAGTCAAATCTGGGTATTGAAAGGAAACATGGCAGAGTGAGAGACGCCCCCAAATATTACCCCTTGAAATAACAATAAACTGAACATCTAAAACTCAACAAAAAACACCGAAAATACACACCAGCATGTCTGAACATGAGATCTGCACATAAGAACTACCACAGGTCAGAAACCCAGGTGTCAAGATCCTTTTCATATTTGTAATGGTAACCACACTCCAAAGATTCAGAACGGAAGTATATAACATAAAACAAGAAGAATCAGAGAGAAAACCCACAAAAGCCAACCAAAATAAAGAAAACAGAAACACAAGAACAAGGAAGCAATGGAAACACCAAGCTACCAGAAAGTAAAAGATAAAATGGCTGTAAGAGACCTCATATTTCAATAATCACTCTAAATGTAAATGGATTGAATTCACCAATAAAAAGGCACAGAGTTGCAGAATGGATCAAAAAACAAAACCCAACCATATGCTGCCTCCTGGAGACACATCTCAGCTCCAAAGACAAATATAGACTCAAAGTGAAAGGAAAACAGTATTTCAAGCAAATGGCATTCAGAGAAAAGCGGGAGTAGTTGTAGTAATATCAGATGAAATAGACTTCAAAATAAAAAAGGTAAAGAAAGATATTGAGAGACACTTCATAATGATAAAGGGAATCATGCACCAAGAAGACATAACACATTAATATCTATGCTCCCAATCAGGGAGCCCAGAAATATGTAAAGCAATTACTAACAGAACTAAGGGAGAAACAGACTGAAACACTATCGTAGTAGGGGACCTAAATACTCCACTGTCAGATATGGACAGATTATCCAAACAGAAGATCGATAAGGAAATAATATCCTTAAATGACACCTTAGACCAACTAGACATAATTGACATTTACAGAGACTTCCATCCCCAAACAGCTGTTTATACATTCTTCTCTAGTGTTCATGGAACATTCTCCAGAATTGACCACATACTGGGACACAGAGATAGCCTCAACAAATATTAGAGGGTTGAAATCCTACCAACCATATTCTCTGATCATAATGCTTTGAAACTAGAGATCAACTGCAAAAAGAAACCAAGAAGAACCATGAATACATGCAGATTAAACAACATGCTACTTAAGAATAATTGGGTCAGAGAAGAAATAAAAAGAGAGATCAAGAGAGACATAGAAACGAATGATAATGATAGTACAACATATAAAAACTTTTGGGGCATTGAAAAAATGGTCATAAGAGGAAAGTTCGTATCATTACAGGCCTACCTCCAAAAACAAGAATAAACCCAAATGAACAACCTAATGCTTCATCTTTAAAAACTAGAAAAAGAAGAACAAATGAAGCCTAAAGTCAGCAGGTAGAAAGAAATAATCAAAATTAGAGCAGAAATAAATGAAATTGAAAAAAAAAACACCAATAGGAAAAATAAATGCAATGAAGAGCTGGTACTTTGAGAAGGTTAATAAAATTGACAACCCCCTGGCTAGCCTCACTAAAGAAAATAGAGAAAGGACACAAATAAACAAAATCAGGACTGAAAGAGGGGAAATTACCACTGATGTCGCAGAAATACAAAGGATCAACCAAGAATACTATAAAAAAGTATATAACACCAAATGTAATAACCTAGAAGAAAGGAACCAGTATTTAGAAAAATACAATCTTCCTAGATTGAATCAAGAATTGGAAAATCTAAATAAACCGATCAGCAGTATGGAAATTGAAACAATCATCAAAAACCTACCAAAAAGTAAAAGTCCAAGACCAGATGGCTTCACCAGTGAATTCTACCAAACATTCAAAGAAGATTTAATACCTATTTTCCTCAAACTTGTTGAAAAAATCAAAGAGAAGGCAACACTTCCCAACTCATTTTATGAGCCCAATATTACTCTGATACCAAAACCTGGTAAAGATAATACAAACAAATTAAACTACAGACCAGTATCTCTCATGAACACAGATGCAAAAATCCTAAATAAGATAAAAGAAAAGAGTGTCATTAAAGAGGTAACAGGAGGGATCTTTCTGGTAATGGAATAGTTCTGTATCTGATTGTGGTAGTAGTTACATGAATCTACATATATGATAAAATTGCTTAGAACTATATTTAAGTGCCTGTACACACGTGTGCACATGAATTCTTATAAAACGGGTGAAATCTGAATAAAATCTGTGGCCATACTGTCAATTTCCTGGTTTTGCCATTGTCATTTTACATATGTTTATGTAAAATATTATCATTGAGATAATCTGGATAAAGGGTACATGGGACCTTTCTATGCTATTTCTGAAATTAATTAATAATTTAAGATGTTAATTTTTTAAAATTGTTTTTTTAAAAAAAATCTCACAATTCTGTGGATCAAGAATTCAGACAAGGCTTAGCTGGGAGACTCTGTCCATGCAGTGTTTCCTCAGACCCTCAGTGGTATTTTGCTGGTAATCAGACTGGTCTGAAGGGTTCAAAATGTTTTTAGTCATTTGCCTGGTTCCTGGGTGTGGATAGCTAGAAGCATGGGCTCACCCAGGCCCCTCTCCCTCTCCACATGGTCTTCCCAGGAGAATGGTCAGATTTCTTACATGGCGGCTCAGGAATCCCAGGGTTGTTTAATTTTAATACTTTAGAGGTGAGGCATTCTGGATGAGATCAAAGCCCTGGGTATGGCCTTGAGAATATAGCTAAAGCGAAATTGAGTAGACAGCCACTAAAAATTAGGTTGTCAAAAAATTGAGAATCCAAGCTGTTAAATGAGTCATTCACAAAGATGTGGAAGTGCCCCCAGATGATGGCAGGACTCAGAGAGGAGGGTTGAGATAAGGCCCAAATCATTAATGAGTGCAGGAAATGACCCAGGGAAAAGAGGGGAAGGGGTGACAGAACCAGTTGGCATTGTGCCTAAAGGAGTAGGGCTTCTACAAGCATGTGTCTGGAAAAATACATATAGAGACAGTGTAGACACTGATCCCAGCTCCTGACCCTGATAATTCGGAGCCTCCATCTGAGACAGCTGCAGGAAAGCAGTGTTGTCAGAGAGGGTCGAATGCAGGTCCAGACTTGGAGATGGAAGAATGACTCTAGAAATTGAGGACAGACAGGAAGTTTACTGATCATTGAACCAATGTCCCAGAGGATACAGTGAAAAGGTTGGGAGAGGAGATTAGTTGAGACTTTGAATGCTGGATCAGGGCAGGGAGAACACAGAACAGCAAGGAAGTAAGTGTTTTGGAAAATGACCAAGAACACCAGGGTGTGAGCCTAGAGGTTTTGGCCATGTGTAAAAGAACTTGGTCCATCACTCTGAACTAAATCCTGAGAATATGCCCCTGCAAGAGAGGGCAGGGTAGGGAAGGTCTTGAAAGAATCTCAGTCCACAGATCCAATGTGTGTTGGGAGTTGATTTACTAATATGTAACTTGCTCACTCAAAACTCTGTGGACATCTGCATTTTGGGAGCACAGAGGATGAATCAGACTCAGTCTCCGCTCAAACAAAATATCTTTATGCTTAAAATTTAAAATTTTAATTTTAAGAAATCTTGAGTTAATTTGGATGAAGAGGAAATTGTAGGGACATTTCTCTTCCTCCTATTTTTTGCAGTAGTCCACTATTTCAGGCTCTGTACATTCTTCACAGGAGATAGGGTTGGTAGTGTGTGGTGTCAGTCTTCCCTTCTGGTCTAAGACCTGGCTTCTTGGGTCCCCATTTTCAGGCTTGTTCTTGCCTGAAAGAGGAAATTACTATCATAGGTGTAGACAGGAGTACACATTTGAGTTTCTCTTTTTCTTTCTTTTTTTTTTCATCTGAGATACTCTTAAAACTTTTCTTTTTCAATCTAATAATATAGTGAATTACATTAATAGATTTTCTAATTTTAAACCATCCTACTTTTCTGGTATAAAACCAACTTGGTCATGATATATCTTTTAATAAATTGTTATTCAATATGCAAATACTTCAAATAAGACTTTTTTTGTCTATATTCATAAGACAGATTGGCCTCTAATATTCCTTTCTCTTACTACCCATCACTGATTTGGGTATCAAGGTTGTATTAGCCCCATAAAATGAGTTGAGTGTGTCTGAACAGACCCCCAGTCAGAAGCAACCAGCAGAGCCATTACTGAATTTCTGATCTAAGAAATTGTGTTTTAAGCCGTTAAGTTTTTAGGTGATTTGTTAGGTTGCAATAGACAATTAATAAACAAATGTGCACTATCCAAATGTGAAGCTCATTCCTGTTCTATGATTCCCATAAAAAAAAAAAACTTACATACACAAGGCCTTTGTGTATTCAGTCCAAAAAGAGATGAAGAAACGAGCAACATAAAACCAGCAACTTTGGACATCCTATTTCTTAGAAGTCCTTTACATATATTGCCCTACCCACCCCAGGTAATACCCATCATCCCTCTCTCACTTTCTCCTCCTCCCCTCATTTACTTCCTACAATCTCCAAATTCTTCCTCACTCTGTAAGGCAGACCAATTAAATTCTCTCAAGCCCATTTCCCCAGACTCAGCTCCAGGAACACCCTTCAAAGACCTATAGCTCTTTGCCAACATGCTCAATGGTACAGGACATTTCTAAGTTCCAAAGGGTATTCTCTTTGACTATTTTGATTCATCTGCTTGTGGCTGTCTTCTTCACATTTGGGTGCAGGCCTGGTAAAGAGAGGATCCTCATTAAATCATAATGAAAGCTAAAATGTATCACCTATTATGTGCTGGTGCTAGGTTAAGCATTTCAAATGCAGCATCTCATTCAATGTTCACAAAAACTCTGTAAGATAGGGATTCTTATTATCCCCTCTTACAAATGAGGAAACTGGGACTCATATAGCTTTAGGTGCCTTTGGTTATACTTAAAGTTAGTGACAGAGTCAGATACCTAAACATTTTACCAATATTGCTTAAGTGAATGAAAGGGAAGGTAAGGGACTCTAGAGAGAGGCTATACTGGACAGGTGGGTTTTGGAAATTCTGGCATATAGGGTGGTGGTTGTTTCCATGAACGTGGAAGAGAGCACCCAGAGTGAGTGAGAAGCCTCGATCCTGAAAACCTGGATGCTTAAGGGAGCTTCAGAGAAGAAAAGGCAATAGAAGAAGAGGGAGCTGGGTGGTGGAAACCTGGACTTGAAGCACAGAATGGCCGATGGCAAGCCCAGGTGCCAACAGCCTGTCTGGATGACTGAAGAAGTGTTCCACCTCACCGATAACCTTCAGGAGACTGAACTCAGGCAGAAGCAGGGAGGTGAGAGGGAAAGGAGGAAATTTGAAGGTGGGATGCAGACAACTCTGCTGAAAACCTAGCAGTAAAATAGAGGGAGGAGGCAGATGGAGTATCCACCGGATGATTGATCCAGGAAGGGCTTCGGTGTGTTTTAATATGGAAGAGGCCTGTTTGTGAGTGGAGAAAAACGAAGTGGGTGGGGACTGGGTAGAGCCTGCTCTGAGGTTGGCAGAACCCGAAGCGCAGTGGGTCTGGAGAAAGGAGTGACCCAGGCTCACAGGCAGAAGTGGCGAGGACGTGGGGCAAGTGATGGGGCGTGGGCTGCAGGTCAGGGCTAAGGTGTTGGGTGGGCCCTGGAGTTCAGGCTGGAGGGGGACCTCGACGGCCCTCTGCCCCCTCACGCAGAAACTGGACCGTGGGCCCCGCCGTGCACTGAGGCCTCTCCTCGGATTACCGGGCTAGGGCTTTTGGGAAGTCTGGGGCGAGGACGGAGGGTGGGCGCTGGCAGCTGCACGGAGCGGGGCGGAGCTGGGCGGAGGACACGGCCTCCCTCCCCCGCTCCTCTCAGGTGACAGACCCCGCGGACCCCCCGCCCCGCCCCGTCGCGCCGCATATTCAGGGCTCGGGCCCGCCACTTCCCAGAGCAGCCGTCGCCGCGCGCGGAGCCTCGGCCGTCGGTCCTGGACGCCGGCCCCCTCCTCTTCCCGCCATGGCCGCCGCGGCCGCCCCCCGCCGCCTCCTCGTCCTGCTCCAGGTGCTCGGACTCGCGCTGGCGCAGATCGTAAGTGTCGCTGCCACTGCCGCGTCGGGGTCCGGGGTGCGGCGCCCGGGCTCCAGGGCCCAGGAGTCTGGCGAAGGGGTCTGCCTGGCCTCTACCCTCTGCTGACACTACCTAGCCCGAGGGGCCGCCTCGGACAGTCCCGCAGCGCAAGTCCCCTCAGGAGGTGCACGTACGGGGCGCATCCCGGCACCGTGAAAGGAGGTCAACGAGCCGGGGAGCCTGAGGGACCCTGTCCCCAGATGCTCGGCCTTGCCGGGGACAGCAGCGTGGGGCAGGAGCTGGCTCTGGGTCCTGGCAGCGGGTCGAGTCCGGGCGGCGGGGAAGACAATGGTGCCCATTCAGGGGCTCGGAGCCTCCGCCCTCTCTGCCTCCCGGGGGGCGCCAACTCCAGCCCGACGCCGCTCTCTCCGGGCCACTGCCTGTCTGCGGGGCTCATTTCCGAGGCCGCCTGGGGATGGAAGTCCAACGGGACGCGGGCGTGGTGGGGCAGGCCCGGGCGCCGTCTGGTATCCTGTGCGGTTCGCAGCTCTTCTGCGGTCACCTGGCACACGTGGAACCCGGCACGCGTGGAACCCGGCACGCGTAGAACCCCTGCGTAGACACCCCCCGCAATAAGAGGGCCACCCCAGGGAGGATGGAGGAGCGGTGCTGGGAGAGAGCTCTGAGTAGAAGGAGAAGACAGGTTTCCCGTCCTTACGGCCCCCTGTCCTCATCATCCCCATTTTCCCTTTGGGTTTCACCTTCACCAGTGGGAGGGGAGAGGGTGAATATTCATCTAAAAATGGTATACAAGCAACCCTTCATTGTACTATCTGTGACTTATTTGAGCCATCAGGCTCTCCGTCTGTTCCCCACCACGACAGCACAAGGGCATCGTGGTACAGTGGAAGGAGTCGGGCAGAACTAGGACAGAATCTGGCTTCACCACTTACTCTCTGTGATCATTCTTAATCTTTCTGAGCCTGTTTCCTCAACTGCAAACTGTGGCTCGAAAAAGTATCCTCTTCACAGTTCTGAACATTCATTAAGATCCTATACGTAATGGTACACAGTATCTGGTACACCGTAGGTTCTCAATAAATGGGAGTTCGCTGCTTTCTGCAGAGATGTCTTTCCTGGGGAAGGTGCAGCTCCCTGCACTACCTGAAGGCTGCACCCCTGTGTGTGTTTTCAGAGAGGTCCCCCAGGAGAGCGGGGGCCCCCAGGCCCCCCAGGGCCGCCGGGTGTGCCTGGATCCGACGGCATTGACGTGAGTCTCTAACCTGGGACGGGAGGGGGAAGGAGGCTGCGGACAAAGGGGAACTTTGTGAGCCTGGGGGCGGATGGTGGGGGTGGTGCCTGGAGACGCAGTGCCCCATGTTGCCAGTAGGCGGCATCGACCCGCACTACAAGGAGCCCATTTATCCCCTTGCAAAAACCTCAAACTAGCCAGGAGATGCAGAGCTGCCCACCGACAAGGAGCTGCTGTGCTGTCTGCCCACCACAGATCACAAGGATTCCTTATCCCCACCTCCCCTCCTCTTTCTTCTTTTTTGGGGTAGGAGACGCCTTAACCCCTCGCCTGGCAAGTCTGATGCTTCTTCAGGGTAGCTTGGGAGCCTTGGCCAGACCGCTGACCAGCTGGGGCCAGACTTCTGTCTCTTCCCTTTGCATTTATTTCCAGGATTTAAAACCAGCTGGGCTTGTTCCCTCCTTTTCCTAGCATGGTGAGGGTTAAGTACCTCATTCAGGAGGCTCCCCTAGGAGGAGATCAGCTCTATGTTTACCCATCTGGACAGACTTCTATTCAACCTGGTGGCTCCACCCCCAAACAGAAGGCCCTGGGTCTCTGCCAGCTCCCTGGCTGCTGCAGGCTGTGAAATGCCTCTCTGAGGCTGGATCTGACTCCAAATCCTGTCTGTCCTCCACCAAGGGTCCTTTGTCATAGAGTAAAGGAGGTCCTTCCTGCCTTGGGAAGATCGAATCTGCCCCCTTCATGAGCCTCCTTAGTCCTTGTCCCTCCCATTCCCTTGCTTTCCTGACCCCAATCCAGACAAGAGCCACTGCCTACTTCATTCACCTCCCCTTCTTGTTTTTCTAAAAGTTTCTTCCACACTTGCCCATATCAGAGAGTCACCATCCCTTGGAGGTAACTTGGAGCCCATAACCCTGTTTTCAAGTCTCATAACTGATACCTTACCAGCACTGGCATGTCTAAAATTCATTGCGAGTTAATATCCTCTCCAGCCTGGCTGGGGTTGATTTCAATCAACCTAAGTTTTTTTTTTTTTTTTTTTTAAAGAAATAGGGCTATTTTTCTAAAAAGTTCAAGGCTGAGGGGACCCAATAGTGAAAAAAAGAAAGTGAGGAGAGAGGCATGTGGGGACCAGTCAGCCAGGGCTTGTGTGTGCTCACTTGGGGTAGCATGAGCCAGAGCATGCTGTCACCAACTTATATCTTGCAGGGTGACAAGGGGCCCCCTGGAAAAGCCGGCCCTCCGGTGAGTGCTTTTTCCTCTTTGACCTTTGACCCTTCTAGTTCTTGCTTTCTGGGTAATATTTGCCTCACCTCTGTTTTCAAGGGACCTAAGGGAGAGCCTGGCAAAGCAGGGCCAGATGGGCCAGATGGGAAGCCTGGGATTGATGTGAGTAGACTGGTTCTGGCACTTTCCCTCATCTTCTGCTCAGAGTGTGGTAGCAGGATGGAAACTCTGACTGTGAGGTGCTTCTTCTTCATGTGACTTGTGATTTCACTGGAACCTTTCACACATATACCAAGAGCATTGAATCATGGGCACATGGGATCTACAGAGTGGTTCTGTTAGTCTGTAGCACCCAGGATTTAGTGTCACATGTCTAGCCTCCAAGTATCAGACTGAATACTTTGGGTGGAACTGTCCTTGTGTGCTTCGTCCTCTCCTCCCCTCTTCCCTTCCCTTCCCTTCCCTATCCCACCCCCTTGCAGCCCAGGGTACAACTCAAGAAAGGAACATTATTTGGCTGATACCACAGAGTTCTCGGGGACCCTAAGGTCACAGGCTCCTGGACACAGGCCACTGGAACAGTCATCTGGTTGGGAGATAAGCTTGGGTCAGTCATTGAAAGATGGGAGGAGGAAGAGGCTCTCATGAGTTGCCTTTACCCTGCTGGCTCAAGAGGTACCCACCAAAGCTGTGCCCAGCCACCAGGCCCTCCCACTGGTCCACTTCCTGTAAAGATTACAAAGCACATTGCCTTTCACATCAGTTCTCATATCCACCCAGAGAGGTAAGCATGATAATTAACCCATTTTTCAGATGAAAAAACTAAGGCTCAGAAAGTTGCCAAGGGCAGACATCAAGAAAATGACAGTTCTGGACGTATGTCTATGTCTTCTAGATTCCTAACCTAAGAGGTGTGAGACCTGGCCTGACAAATCTTTGTGCCTTGGTTTCTCATCTTTCAAAAGAAGATAATCCTTCTGCTTGCCTGCCTCCAGTGTTACTGTGGGAACTGGGGGAAGGGAAAGCGAGGTATCGAGGCTCCTAGACCTTCAAGAAGTGGTGTGAAAGGAAGTCTCAGCCCACCCAGGAGAGGCACATGGGTCAGGGAGCAGATTCGCCCCTCACGGATCTAACTTCTTCCTTCTCAGGGTCTAACTGGAGCCAAGGGGGAGCCTGGCCCTGTTGGGATCCCTGGAGTCAAGGTAAGTGGCCCGCTGGGGACTCACCATCGGCAACCTAGAGCCAGAGTTTGGGAGGGGCTGCAGTAGAGAGGAGCAGAGACCCAGGAGACCATAGCCTCTGAGCTTCTCCCATTGCTCTTGCAGGGACAGCCTGGGCTCCCAGGTCCCCCTGGCCTGCCGGTGAGTATAACTTGTAAAGGCTCTGACAACCCTTTGTGGGGAGGAGGTACTTGAAGAAGGAGCCATGAACCCAGTCTCTTCTCCTTCTGTTCTAGGGCCCTGGCTTTGCTGGACCTCCTGTAAGTCCTCAGGGATGGGGCAAGGTCCCTAAGACTCCTAGGGAAGCAAGATACAGAGAGCTTCTAGGAGACTGGCCATTATGGGGAGGGTCTAGCATGCTCTGATGGTGTCAGGAATGGGCACACTTGCCAGAGAACCCTGGGCCAGTCTACTCTGGGCCTTTCCACTGGCTCTGGGAGTCTCTGGTCTTTAAAGCCCTAACCTGTCAGTCCTCTGAGGTTGGTTGTAAAGTAAAAGTGGGGAAGGGGGCTCTGGTTGCCTGTCCTTACCTGGGTACCTGGGGTGGGCTAACCCTCCAAGACATCCTGGCCAGTGACATCTCTGATCCTAGGGACCACCTGGACCTGTTGGGCTCCCTGGTGAGATTGGAATCACAGGCGCCAAGGTGAGCCCCAGTCACCTGTCTGCTCACTCTGCCTCCTGCCCTATGCCTTCAAGGTAGCCAGCTAGGTGTCTCTCCAGGAGTTCTTGGCCTGCTTCTGGCCATCAGGGAGCTCCTCCAGGCCTGGGGCAGAAACCCCTCCTACTGAGCTTCCTGTGGTGGGTCTTTCAGGGAGGCCAAGGGCTGGGGTCATTCCTTGCCAATCAGGCTTTGAAATCCCCAAGAGCCCTGACCTCAGGAGGTGACCTGGCTGGGCAGATGTATGATATGAGCCCCTCTTTCTTCCAGGGAGATCCTGGACCAGAGGGACCATCAGGTCCCCCAGGCCCTCCTGGGAAACCGGTAAGTGTCCTCAGACCTCCCGCATGGCAGTGTGCAGCTGAGGAAGAAGAGTCAGTAGCATAAGCTGGGGTTGGAGAGGGTTCACATCAGGCTCTGTCTCTACACATCTCCTCTTAGGGCCGCTCTGGAACCATCCAGGGCCTTGAAGGCAGCGCGGATTTCCTGGTAAGAAGTGGTCCTGTGTGGGGCTAATGCAGAGAAGGGGGTGGGGCAGCTGGAGATGGGCAGTGGTGAAGATAGGTTGGATTCTGGTGAGGGGCTGTACAGAGTGGCTCAGCCAGGTGGGCTGGGAGGAGGGTTTGAGAGTTGGCAAGATGGGAAGCACTGCCCAGCTGGCCTGAGACAGGCTCATGACCACAGAGCCCTGCGCGATTTTCTTCTTAGTGCCCAACCAACTGTCCAGCAGGTGTGAAAGGCCCCCCGGGGCTGCAGGGAGTGAAGGTGAGCTACTGGCCCAGGTTTTGGGAGGGCAGAGCAGGTGGTTAGGAAAGGACCTCATACTGAGCTCTATCCTTTCTTTTAGGGGCATCCTGGCAAACGTGGGGTTCTGGGAGATCCTGGAAACCTAGGGAAGCCAGTAAGTGTGAAGGCGGAGGGCCGTGGAAGGTCCTACTCCTTTCAAGGCCTTTCCTTGTTCTTTTCTTTCCCTTCCCTTGTGGGTCTCTGGGGGCAGAGCCTTGAGCTGGGGGCAGGAGGTCCATGTTCTAGGTCAGTATGTTTCTGGGCAAGTCCCTTCTCCTTGCTGGGCCTCCATTTCCCCATCCAGCAGTCACATGGCACTGGTATCTTTGCTTGTCTGTATATTAATCCCTTGATCTGCCTGCCTGTCTGATCACTCGTTCCCGCCTTTTAGGGTCCCAAAGGGGATGTGGGTGCCTCTGGAGAGCAAGGCATCCCTGGACCGCCGGTAAGAAACACTTCCTCTGGGACCTCCTCTCCTCACTCTGTGAGACCCCAGAGGAGTCATTCCCCTGCTCTGGCCTCTAATTCGTAAAAGGGATGCCTGTGCCTAGCTGGCATGTCTCTGGGTGGGGGGAGGGAGGCTGAGGCTGACTGTCAGAAATTGGGGGACAGGAACCAAGGCTGTCAGTCAGCAGACTCGGTTGAGGCTCAGGTTTTGCCACTGTCACTCTTAGTGACCCTGGTGAGTTCCTCCCCATCTCTGAGGCTCAGTGTCCCCTCTATGAGATAGGGACTCTGCTGCCTGTCTCAGAGGAGCATTGTGAAGAATGAGGGTGGGGGTAAGAGAAGGTATCATAAAGTGAGTCTTGAAATTGCCTCCTCTATCATTTTTCTGTTTTGACAGGGTCCCCAGGGTGTCAGGGGCTACCCAGGCATGGCAGGACCCAAAGGAGAAATGGTAAGTGAGCCTGGGGGTTTCCTGCAAGAGCTGCTCTGACAGCCCTCTGGCCTCTGGGGTCCAGCCGGGACTGACCTGCACCTCCTTCCCTCTCCCCAGGGTCCTCGTGGGTACAAAGGTATGGTGGGCTCCATTGGCGCCACTGGGTCCCCGGTAAGTCTGCTCCTGGCACCTCTTCCACACACACCCCACACACCTCCTCCATGCTGGAGCTCCCTGGACTGCAAGGGCGGGGTGCAGCTCTCTTTGAGGCAATTAACCTGGATTCCTATTTGTCCTTCTTACCAGGGTGAGGAAGGTCCGCGGGGGCCACCAGGCCGAGCTGGGGAGAAGGGCGATGTGGTGAGTCCTCAGGTTCCTCTTGTCCAGCCAGGTCCCCTGGGGAGTAATGGGGAGGACTCAGCTCCATGTAGGACGTGCATGCGTGCATGCGTGCATGTGTGCGTGTGTGTGTGTGTGTGTGTGTGTGTGTGTGTGTGTGTGTGTGTGTGTGTTACTCAGTGCCTGTGCGTGGGGTGATTAGTTTGGAGAAGCCCAGTCAGACCTATCAGCCCCCACTGCTCAAAGCCCAGCCTGCTGCTGATCAAATTTAGACTTTGGGAGAAACCATGAGATTCAGTCCCACAGCCACCAGAGCCAGACGATGAAATTCCAGCAAATCAGCCATGAGGCTAATGGGATTTGGTCCAGATCCCAGTTCTCTCAACCTCCACCCCCTTTTTTTTAATTAATAGACTTCATTTCTTTTGAGCAGTTTTAAGTTTACATAAACACTGAGCAGAACGTAAAGCTCACTATTTTTTAAGTTTTTTTTATCATACAAGTTTTAAAATATACGCAAAAGTAAAAAATGACATAATGAACCCCCATGTAACCTAGCAACTCAAATTAATATTTCGCCACACTTGCTTTATCCTTTTCCTTTTCCCCTATTTTCCTTTGCTTTGTTATTGTTTTGCTCTAATGTTTTCAAGAAAATCCTTAACATTATGTCTTTTTACCCTTAAATACTTCTGTATGTAGCCCTTAAAAATAAGAACTTTTCTTACATAATCACAATATTATCACACCAAGAAAATTATCAATTATTCCTTAACATCATTAAATAACCAGTCTGTGTTCGTTCTTTTTCCTAGTTATCTTAAAAATGTCTCTTCAAGGTTCTTGTTCCAATTAAGACCTAAACAAAGCCCATGCACTGCATTTGGTTGTTGTGTGATGTAAGTGGAGCTCAGAGTGTTGGTGGGGTCTCAGGGAGTGCTGGCTCCTCACCACCGCCAGCCCAGCCCAGCCCAGGCCAGCCCAGCCCCTTCTGCTTGACACTGACCTCTACTTCCCACTGGGTCTAGGGCCAGAAGAGCACACCTAGGCCCCCATCCTCCTGCCCTGCACAGCGTGGTCTGTACCAGAGGGACTGTGGGACCCAGAGGTCACTGTTAGCTGTTCCTCTCTGTCAACAGCCAGACAAGCATTCAGCATCTTGAAGGTGACCTCATCTTTATCTACTTTGCAGGGCAGCCAAGGTGTTCGAGGACCCCAGGGAATAACAGGCCCAAAGGGAGCAACTGTAAGTGTCACAGACTCACCCTGACAGAGACTTGGGTTCAGTCAACTCTGTCCAAGACCCAGAGGACATGGAACCTGGGATTTTAGACTGAACTCTGTTGCAAGCTGTCACCTTGGGAAATGCCCGCTTTCTGTGCCTTAGTTTTTACAGCTGTAAATAGGGAGGTGATGTAGGAGAGGTCATAAGAAGATTACACCAATCTGGGACACTTGCCACTCATACTAGGGAAGGACTGTGGTCCAGCCTCTGAAGTCCCCTTCCCACTTCTGCTCCTCTCCCCTAGTTGGCTGGTGGGACTCCTCCAGATGACTGGACCCACTTCCTACCTGTCTGTACACTACAGCTGTCACAGAGGGACATGGGTGGGTGGCCTGATCCCAGGCATCTCCTCATTGTGAATCTACCTTCAACCTTCCTCCTGAGCAGGGTCCCCCAGGCATCGATGGCAAGGATGGGACCCCAGGCACACCTGGCATGAAGGTAAAAGTGGGAATTGCTGGTAGGATTGGGGCAAGGGTCAGGGTCCCTTGTAGCTCAGGCCCTGAGTCTCATCACACCGATCCTGGAAGCCTAGGAGCCTGGGACCCTCAGGTGTCTCACTGACACATCCATTCTTGCCCCTGAGCTGTAGTTTTCCTGCCTGCACTCGGTGGAAGCCGTGGACGCTCTGGGTGGAGCTCTCATTTGTGCCTCTGGTTCTCTGTCTCTCTCAGGGCAGTGCAGGACAGGCAGGGCAGCCAGGAAACATAGGCCACCAAGGCCTAGCGGTGAGTATGGGGTGGAACCATGGGGGCTGCTCCATGGCAAGCTGCTTCTCCTCCTCAGGGAGGCCAGGTGCTCTGTGGCCCACCTCCCCACAGTGGTATAAGTGGCCGACGAAGTAAAAATCCATATGCTCAGGACTCTTGCTCTAATCCTCACCCTCACCCAGCCTAGGCCTCATTACCACCTCTGTGGCCTCTGGCCTGGCTTAGCCTTATCTTTGGGAAAATTGCTGCAGTCTTCTCTTTGGCAATTCTAATCCTCCATGCTGGCTAGGTGGAATGTGACCATTTCCCTGCTATGTACTCTGTATGGCCTTCATTGCCTCCAGGAAAACCATTCTGTCCAGTTCATCAAGAAATGATTACTGAGTACCCAAGATACACTGAGTGGCAGGGAAAATAGTTATGGATAGAACAGCCACAATCCTTGTCCTCATAGCTCATCTTAGCATTCAGGGACCACCGTAATCAGACCAGCTCCCTTTTTCGCCACTGCCCCTCTTCATGGTCTCCCTTCTCAATACCCCCTTGGCTTTACTACCCCGACTCCTTCCGACCTTTGCCTATCCCTCTGCTTGGAATGCCCTTCACCATCTCTTGGTGCCTCCTCACCATTCAGGCCCTCCTCCATCTCACACCTTTCAGGAGCCCAGCCTATGGGTGCCCCACATAGGCTGCAGCCCTGCTCCCTGCTGGAGGCTGTGAGACCAAGACTTACTAACTGTGCCTGTGTGCATACTGTGTTCCTGTATGCACCACGCATGCCTATGAGCACACAATGTGCTCACCCCTCTCCTCCCAGTAGATCATAGGCCCCTCTGTCCCCACCTCCTCTCCCACCAGGGCTCGGGGATAAGCATAGTCAAGTTCATGAAGCCATGTCTGGGCCTTCTGTTGTTCAGCCCACAAGGGAGAAGGATCTGGATCAGGGATGGGAGGTAAAGCACAGGTGCATGGGACTCCTCCATGCCTGGACAGAAATTGATTTTAACTTCTTTCCACAGGGTGTGCCAGGCCAGCCTGGGACAAAAGGTGGCCCTGGAGACAAGGTGAGGTGACCCCGAGCTGGGGGCAGAATAGCTTCATCTGAGCAAGGGATTCTGGGGTTAGCGATGAGGAGCATGCTGTAAAGACTGCAAAGCTCAGGCCTCACCCCAGGCTCAGCAACTTGGCATGGATATAAGTTTCTTGGGCCTGATTACCTCCCTCCTGCTCCCTCCTCCTGCCCCTTATCCCAGCTGGAGACAGGATGGCATAGCTTCAAAACTAGAGGAGAAACAAACACAGGAAAATCAGTGGAGTCCTAAGGATCTGACCAAGAACATCATTTCCCCTCCCCAACTCATTCGGTTCCAGTCTGTTTAGGGTTCATTGGGCTTCCCCAAGGCCAACGGCCTGACCGACCAGGCCACCCAGACTGACCTGAGACTTGTGTGTTCCCACAGGGTGAGCCAGGCCAGCAGGGCCTCCCTGGATTCTCTGGTCCCCCTGGAAAGGAGGTAAGTGCCCCCTCCTTTGACACAGGGCTCTTGCTTTGCCCCCTGCCCCCTGGCCCGAAGATCCAGCATTCAGTGTATGGGTCTGAGGGAGACTGTGAAGCCCTAGGCTGGGGCACCCTGGGTCCCAGCCATGCCTTTGCCAGGGATCAGGGAAGCTCTTCCCTTCTTTGTAAAATGCACTGAGGGTGGGAACTGGTTCTGTTCTGGAATATGACCTCTGCAGATGACCAAGCTAGTCTAGGGCTGAGAATCTAGCAAACAAGAATTGTTCTTTGGTTCGTTTGTTCGTTCATTTGTTCGTTCATTTGTTCATTCATTCATTCATTCAATAAACATTCACCAAATACTTGCAACTGTGCTAAATGCTAAGACACACAGTCTCCTACTCACAGAGCTTACTGTTTAATGGAAAAGAAGACATTAACTAAATAACCATATGATGACTGATTATAATTGGGTTTGATCCTATGAAGGAAAAGTACAGAGACACAAAGGAATAAATAGGGAGTAAAGAAAGGCTTCTCTGATTAAGCAAATTAGCTGTGACCCAAGAATGGGTAGATGTTAGCCAGGTGTGTAAGGGAGTGATCCACCAGGCCTACTGCTTATTCCCAGTTTCTCTGTCCCTCAGGGAGAACCAGGGCCTCGAGGAGAAATCGGTCCCCGGGGCATCATGGGGCAGAAGGTAAGTGCCTGGCACAGTGGCCCTCCCTGGAGTCATTTGCAGCTGCTGACTCTGCTGGACCAGGATCTGGGTCCTCTCAATGGCTCCAGCACCTGCCCAGTCCTACCAAGCCTTATATGAGGCCTCCCCAGCCAGGACCTCAGTTTATTGGTCTGTGAAGTAGCACAAAGGACCTCCATGCTGGTGACAGCAGAAACAGAGGGCACCCTGACCATTTGGGGTCTGGCCTGGGGCCTAGCAGGGGTAGACTCTCTTTCCATTTCTGGGTGATGCCTGGGTTTGACTCTTTCCATTTCAGGGTGACCAAGGTGAGAGGGGGCCAGTGGGGCAGCCAGGCCCTCAAGGACGGCAGGTAAGTGCAGGACAGCTCAGGTAGGCGGTGAGGAGCATGTCCCAGCAGCTCATTTGATTTACTCCTTTGTTTTCTTTTCTCCTCAGGGCCCAAAGGGGGAACAGGGGTCCCCGGGAATTCCAGGGCCACAAGGTTTGCCAGGCATCAAGGGAGACAAGGTACCAAATGGGACTGGAAAATACCTGGTAAAGAGGCCCTAAGATACTGGGGTGGGGGGGTGGAGCTTAAATTCTTCTGACCTTCCAAATCTTCCTGGAAAAATTACTCTTTGTGAATCCAGGGGGTTTGGGAGAGGGGGATGTGACCAGGAGCTGAGGGGAAGAAACTCATTAAGTCCCTTGCTTTCTGCAGGGTTCCCCAGGGAAGACCGGCCCCCGCGGCGGTGTGGTGAGTACCAGCGCCTTCCCTTCCCCCGCCTAGAGGCGTCGCAGGCGTCGGGGGTGGGTGGGATGCAGGGCGCAGGGCGCAGGGTGCAGGTGGGATCACAGCCCCAACGCGGTACCCCCTTGCTGCAGTGACTCATGGTTATGCATTAACAGGGCGACCCTGGAGTGGCCGGCCTCCCGGGAGAGAAAGGCGAGAAGGTGAGCGGGTTGCGTGGGGTGGGCCAGGGAAGCAGCGGGTAGCCCCGGGGCCCCACCACTTCGTGACTGTGCTTCCTTGTGCCTTCAGGGCGAGTCTGGAGAGCCGGGGCCAAAGGGACAGGTGAGTCCTGCGACGCCGCCTTCCTCTTCTCCCGCCGTCCCCCTCATCCCGCTGGGCTGCTGGGGAACCGCCACTCTCCAGGCCCCCTCCTTCTTCTACACCTCCTCCTACCGCGTGCGTCCTCTCACCCGGATCTGCACCCATCCCACCCCGGCAGCAAGGAGTCCGCGGAGAACCCGGCTACCGGGGCCCCAGCGGGGATGCGGGAGCTCCCGGAGTGCAGGGCTATCCCGGGCCCCCTGGCCCTCGAGGAATGGCTGGAGACCGTGGCGTGCCGGGACAGAGCGGGAGACAGGGCGTGGCGGTAAGTTGGCCCCTCAGGGTGGGGAGTCTCCTAAATAGGAAATCTCTTGGTGTGCTGCTAATGCCCCAAAGAGTAACTCCCGGAGGAAGCTGGCGTCTCTGAGACTGGTTCCACGCTCCACATCAGAGAGGATGGGTGTGGGGTGCAGAAGGAGGGTGAAAAAGTAGGTGAAGGAGGGGGTCACAGGGCAGAGGAGCAGCAGCCCTGTCAGCCGGGGCTTCTTCCTGAAGTGGCCTCTCTGCTTTCAGGGACGAGATGCCAGTGATCAGCACATCGTGGACGTGGTGCTGAAGATGCTGCAAGGTGAGGGGAGGGGCACCAACCCATCCTCACAGTCCAGGTTAGGGCATCACGGCACCCTTCAAGAGTCTCTCCAAGTGGCCTTTCCCCAGTGTGTGGAGCCCTGGGTGCTCATTCTAGTTCTGCCTATAAGGGCCTGCGGACCTTAGATACATCCCTGCTCTCTAGGGACCTTTGACTTCAGCAAAAGGGCCTGAAAAAAGGGGAGGTTAAATATAGGGCTTTTCTGTTCTGTACCCACAGGGGCCAGAGGCCATCAGGGTGCTCTGCCTTCTGGGTTTTCTGAGTTGGCACCCATGTCACAGACCTCTCTATCTCTTTCCTTTCCTCCAGAGCAACTGGCAGAAGTGGCTGTTAGTGCCAAGAGGGAAGCCCTGGGTGCAACTGGCATGGTGGGTCCCCCAGGACCCCCTGGGCCTCCTGGGTACCCAGGCAAACAGGGACCCCATGGGCACCCTGGCCCTCGGGGTATTCCTGGCATCGTGGGAGCTGTGGGTCAGATTGGCAACACAGGGCCCAAAGGTGAGTGCTGTTCTGTGGTGAGGGTGGGGGCCAGACAATGGGCTTTGGCTCCTGTTGCTCAGACTCCTGTTTTCTCTTCTTAAATCATTCCCCTTCCCAGGACGAGATCTCCTGGGCTTTCTTTCTTGGCAGCAAATTGATGAAAACAAATGTACTATTTTATAACCTGTTTATTTTTATTTCTTGGGGGGGGGTTGTTTTATATTTACTTAGTGACACACCATAAACATCTTTCCATGTCTCTAGAATTGAGGAGGCAGATTAACAAAATAGTAAAGTGTGCAGACACAAGAGTCACAAGATGGGTATGAGTCCAGACTCTGCCACTTTCTTGTTGTGACCCTTGGACAAGTTACTTGTTAATCTCTCTGGACCTCAAATTATCGTCTGTAAAATGGGAATATTAATAGCAACAACCTCATGGTGGTGAGGATTAATTACATTTAGAGGTAATTTACATAGTTCATTGCTTGGCACATAGTGAATGCCAGCTATCCTTATTATTAGACACGTTCCTGTAACGAACTTTATCGGCTGTAGAGTCTTCCATCCTTTGTCTGGATCTTCTTTTATTTAACGACTTCTGCAGTCATTTCCAAAGTTCCTCTATTGTCAACTAGCACAAAATAGGAATAATTGCTGTGTGTGAGATAGAAATTACCAAATAGAAAAAACATTTCCCAGGTCCAGAAAACTAAGGCCCCCTTCTTTCTCTGCAGGAAAACGCGGAGAGAAGGGTGACCAGGGAGACATGGGACGTGGGCACCCGGGGATGCCTGGGCCCCCAGGGATCCCAGGTGAGAACTTGGCCCTGCTCAGAGGCAGTTCTGCCCCTCAGCTCTGGAATTAATGACCCATAGACAGCTGGGTCTTTACTGTGGAGGCCTCATGCTCTGCAACTCAGTGCCATACACCCAGCTTTTGCACCTCTTTGGAGTACCCAGGAGCCTCTAGAGGGGTCCAGCTGGAAACTGGACAGCTGGGATTCTGAGGACTTCCTGGGTTGTACCAAAATCTGCTTCAGAAAGGGAAAGTAAGGGTATTTGCTCTCAAGACTCATAGATTGGAAGTTGGGAGTAATTGACAACCGGATGTAACTCCCAACCTATTAGTCTGGGGCAGAGTCCCTTCTACCTGTGGTGTCCTTGACTTCATTCCCCACCTTACCCCTCCACCCCTGAAAAGTAGAACTTACAAGTTCTAGGGTGGAGACAGGAGGAGGCCCTGATGTCTTGACATTCTCCCTTTCACAGGTCTTCCTGGCCGCCCTGGCCAGGCAATCAATGGTAAAGATGGAGACCGAGGGTCCCCAGGGTCCCCAGGAGAGGCAGGTCGACCTGGCCTGCCAGGCCCCGTGGGGCTGCCTGGCTTCTGTGAGCCTGCGGCCTGCCTTGGAGCCTCAGCCTACGCCTCTGCACGCCTCACAGAGCCTGGATCCATCAAGGGGCCATGAACATCAGGCCAGGATAGAGCCTGACAGGCATCCTGGGGGGAAAAGACTGGGTTCCCTCTGGGTGGACATGAACCCCACCCCTCAGCCCAGGAAACCAGCTTTCTCAAGACCTTCTGTCTGAGACCCAGGAGTCCTTAGGAAAAGGAAATTCTAAAACATGGAGGAAGGGAAGGGAGGGCATCAAAACGAAAAGATGAGACCAACAGACAGGGCTAGTTTCACTGGAGAGTCCAAGCTCCAAAGAGGATGGAGTGGCACCACTCAGATGTTACTAAAACAAATGTATCCTTAATTTGCACCATCTTCCACTGGCCATCTTGTCCTTGGGACAGATGGACTTAGGTCTCTACTGGTTCCTGATCTCATTTCACCCACTGGACTTACTACTAGGTAACTGCTGATGGGTAACTACCTGAGGTGGCTGCCCTTAAGCCAGCCCCACTACTTCCTCCCTGCATTCCTCCCACCTAAGTATTTAAACCCCCTTTTCCCTTCTCTTTCTGGTATCACCTTCTCTCACCACTCCCTTAGATCCACTAAGGCCTTTCTGTAAATAAAAACCCCCAACTTGGGTACAAACCAGGATGTGAATTGTTGGGCTTAATTTCTCATGGATTGGGGCTGGTCCTCCACTGCCTGGCAATGATAGTCAGGGGCTCCAGAAGAGGAAGCAGGGCATAGGGTACCTTCCTCTAGGCACATCCTGAATTGTGAGCATTAGGATGACACAGTAAGTTGGAGGAACATCTGTGGGAAGAACCTGGGGGTGGTCAGGACGGTGACCTGCTATGTAACTTTGGGCAAATTACTTCCTAGATATTGTACAGCTGTGACAAGGACTCAGCTGGGTCTTATTTATCCCAGCAGAGCACTCCTGGTGTCTTGCCTGGGGCCTGGCACATGGGAGGTCCTCTGTGAGTTTGATACCCATTGTGTGCTGGCCATGGGGCAGGAGCTGGCATCAAAAGGTAAGACTTGGCTCTTACCCTTCAGGGGTTCCCAAGCCAAGGAGAAAAATATGGACTGGACGATGAGAGAAGAAGTGATATTCACTCAAGCCACTTTCACTAAGGAGACATCTAGGGGAGAATGGCTCAGATCTGATCTGTACCTTTGGGGGCTCCCAGCCTCATAGCTTTGTAGGCAAGCAAAGCTGCTCCAAACAGAAGAAGCAGGGAAGGACATGGCAGGTGCTTTTGACTCATGTAAAGAGGGGAGTTTTTGAAATTCAGAGAGTGACCAATCCCTTTGCTCCATTGTTGATTTGGGCATTTGTTTCTTTAAATGAAGCATTTTGCCAGCTCCAGACCCTCCTGGAGACACAGGGCTCCAGCCTGAAGTTGGAGCATTTTCTGAAGCCTGGGCCCTCCTGCACCTCACTCTAAACTTGGCTGCGCATCCTCATCTATGCTGGAGCACCCTTTTTCTCCTCTGGCCACCAGGTCCAGAGAATTCCCTTTGCTGGCCCACCCTCATTCCTCCCTGCCTTGCCCCAATATGTGTGTGCACATACACACATACCACTACTGGTGACATCTCCGCATCCTTACCCCAATCCAAAGATAGATAGGAAGGATAAGGTGGGGTAAACCTAAGGAGCACAGAGGTGCTTCACCCTCAGGATTTGGCAAATCCTGAATCATAGCATCCCAGTCTCCCCACCCCCATTCCAAGGCTCCACTACAGCTGGGGCCAGAATCTGGGTCTCAGTGAGAAGGGGAAGAGGATGCCGCAGGAGGCAGCTGCAGCCTGGCCCTGAGCCGGCTCCAGGTATTTCATACCTAGTGGGGAGGGCCTTCTTCCTTCCACAGGTCAAGTCACTTTACTTGTCTTGGTGTCTGAAAACTTAGCCTTAAGAGAGTCATTTGAAAAGAGAAAAAAATGAAAGTTTCAAAACCCAAAACCAAAAAGAAAACTCAAAACAGTGCTTGGCACATAACAGGGGCTTAATAAATAGTTATTAAGTGAATGCTCAAAGAAGACCCCATCAAACCAGGAAGGAAGGATTTGGTCTTGGCTAGTATGTGGTTGAGGCATGTTCCAAGATGGTCCAGAGCATCCAGTTTATTTCCTCTTCCAAGAACAGGGATCTGCCCCTCAATAACTGAACCCTGGCAGACAAAAATCTAGTGCAACAAAAATGAAGTAGGAATTCAACTCCTATGTTCACAATCAGAAAAAGGGGGATTTAGGAAGCCAAACTGAGTATCACATTAAGGCAGCCCAGCCCATTCCTGGAGGTTCAGCAGCTTCTCCTCCAGAATGCAGCCTATGAGGACTGAGTTCCAAACCTGCCCTTGGCTGGGCTGCAGCAGTCTGGATGATGGGATTTTGTTTCAAGTAATTTAGCAAACCATTGATCTTTCAGCCCTGTTGGCCAGCATCCAACCCATGAAACCAAAAATTCAACAGTGAAAGCGGCCTTCAGCCAGAGCTCCAGTGTATTACTAACAAACAAGGCCCCAAGTTGGCTGCTGGTCATTTTGGCAATTTCTTAAGTGGGTATAGAAATGGTTGCACTGGGTGAGCATAGAAGCTGATGAAGCCCTCTGCCAGGTAAGTATGGCAACAGCAGTGGAGCAGAGGTGGAGAGGCTGCTCTAAAGAATCCTGGTAGGGACAGAAATATTCCCTTTTGAAGGGCTTGTTTCTTATCCACAAAGTGAGGATTACATTGATGATAGTACCCATAGCCATTTGCCTTGGTTATTGGACCTCTGTTACACTCTTCATGAGGTCATAATCAACTAAACTCAAGTAGATCTAGTTCTAGGTGGATGAGGAGATATGTGTCCTCTGTCTCCCTTGCATAATCTATCTGATAAGCACTGCTGTACCCTGAAATTCTATAAGAAGATATAGTATTTAACAGGAACTTATACATATTAGCTAAATGACATTATTCAGGATAACAGCCACATGTTTTATTATGGCACACAGCTCCCTAAATCTGACCCAACTTCCTCTCTAGCCTCATTTCTCCTAATTTGCAATTCCTAAAATGCCTCCATGTTCTCATGTTTTTGTACCTATTCCCTGGAATACTCCTTGCCCTTCCTTGCCTGGTTGGTTCCTACTCCTCTTTCAAAATCTGATCTCGTCCTCTAGCAATCCTCTCCTCACCCCAACTGCCAGCTGGGTTAGACACTTTTGTTTTTGTGTTTATCCATATTGTAGTGATTATGGTGAATTATCAATATCATTATTAACAATTATGATTATTAGTGTGTGGCTGAGGCATGTTAATCAGTTATTGAGCTCTTATTATCAGGCACTGTGCTAAACACCCTGCAAACATTATCTCATGCCACCCTTACAAGAGTCCTGTGAAGCAGGTATTAGCCCCATTTGCTATGTTAAACAATAAAATCTTTTTCTCAAACCCACTTCCACGAACAGCTGCCATCCCATATTTTTTGTCCCTTTTATGGGAATAAAGAGTTGTCTAATTTGGCTCTTATCTCATCACACTATCCTTGGATACCTTTGCTGTTCTCTCATCTCCCCAGTAGCTGACACTCAGAGGGGTCTTGAATCATAAGTTTTTGGATACAAGTTCTCTGTAATTTTCTTTGTACAGCACCAAGAACAGAACTTAGGCCCACAAGTGGTACTTAGTAAGCTTTCTGCTAATGATGATAAAACACTCCAAACAGTCAAAGCTACATAAAGTACACATGTACAGAAGTCAAAAGGTTAACGAAAAAGATCAAATAGAAGGTGGCTTCCTCAAGGAGGAGAATACTACATTAAGGATTAGGGGTAACAATGAGAATATAAAGGTAAAGTCTGGCTCTCCTTCGATAGCTCAGCTGGTAGAGCAGAGGACTGTAGACTAGGTAAAGGTAAAGGCCAACCTGGAACAATCATCAATACTAAAATTACTGAATCAATCCCAGGAATTTTGCTCCTATCTTAAACAGAGGCAGAATTTACTAGTAGCTCTCAGACTTCAGCAAAGGACCAAGTCAGATAAAGGCAGTATCTACACACAACGGAGGCTCTGCCTTAGATTCAGAGATCAACCCTGCTAAAAGCATGCTATTTTACCTGTCTCAATCTACTTTATTCTGCGCCCCCTGCAAAGTGGGTGCAAAGTGGCACCTCTTTCCCTCCTTGGCTGGCCTCTCTACTCCTTTCCCTGATTGGTCAACACCTCAGGAAGCTACCAGTATACTTAGGCCATACCTATGCCTCTGCCACCCATAAATTGTAGGTGACCAGGTTAAAACAATCAGATTAAAAAGCTAATTACTTCTGCCACATGTAAGGAAGACCAAAGATGCAGCTGAGCAGACCAGACAGTCCCAAGACAATTCTGGTTATGAAAATGGAGAAGGAATAGTTCCAAATGAAGCTTCTAAGGAAACACCAGCAAGAACTGGTAACATTCTGGAGAGGAGCAGGGGGAAGGCACTGAAGACTCACTGTTGAGTGAGGCATAGCAATAGTGCTGATGTCACCCAGCATTAGGGCCATTTCTTCCTACTACTCTTCATGTCCTGACAACTCAGTCCTCTAGGTAATAAATATATAGTTGCGTAACAAATGACACACAAATTTTGTCAAATCGAAGACAAACTACATTAATTTGCATTGGCAATTTTTAATGTTTCACTTGTGCAGAACTGAAATTTGTATTTAAAGGCACAGAAGGAAGGAAAGGCAGTTATCACAGCATGAATTCACGATAAAGGATGCTGGATAAAATCACAGACTGCTCCTCTTTAGCCTTAGGAAATAAATAATGCAGTACCATGTGAAGTCATCACCCAAATATGAGCTGAGCAAAAGACTTTCTGGCCAGGTACCAAGGGTGCACAGTTGATCCCTCTTTGAAGCAGTCAAACACCCAGCTTTGACAATTGGGAAAGAAAGCTTTTATAACATTTGTTTTGAGAAGGAAAATTATTAGCATATCAAGAACTGTAACTTTCAAAAATGGAACCAGGCCTGATTAAATAGTACTTATGATTTACTGATAAAAATTACAAAAATAAAAACTAAAAACTCTTCTGTCCTTGAAAGAGATAGAAAACTATATATTTTTTCCTATAGTATCATAAGAGAATCATCAGTATTTCACCTTTAAGTCTCTTAAAATGTCATTTCTTCTTCTTTCCACATTCTACCACTGTAAAAATAGCAAAACCTGTTCAATATGACAATTTCTGATAAGTGAAAGGATGCATTATATATGAGATAAAAGGGTATGAGGAAAAGGCTGAATGTTTTGAAAAATACTAGTTTACCTCTAATGGGACCATAGTACCAAGTGGAAAACAAGATAAAGACTGAGATTTTCTTAAAAACAAAACCCAATGATTTGAAACATTCTGTACATAATTTCTAATTTCAAAGCACTACTGGAAATTCCTGATCCATGTGTAGCAAGAGAGGGAACAGAGAATTTGGCAGAACAGTAGGACATATTTCTAAGTACTTTCATTTAAATAACATCAGCCTTACCAATTATTGTCTTTCTTCCTTATTTAAAACACTGATTGGCCAGGTTAAATAATAACAGCATAAAAGTAAAAACAAGTCTCAACTTAGGTATGAGCACAATGATTCGGAACCACTGTTTCTGCGTTACGTAGGACTCAGAGGTTGGGTGTCCTCTCTTAAACATATGCCCCTAAACACCTTATATGCAGATTTCATACAAGTGTGTAAATAAAACAAGTTCTCTATTTTCACAAACAATTTTACAAGTTGATGATAAATTTGATGTTAAAGATAAAACTATGCCTCTAAAAACATTAAGCCTTAAAATTTTATCCAGTGTTTTCTTAAGAAACAAATTATTAAAATAATTTTTGAAATGAGATATTAAATGTATTTAAATCTGGGCTTTTCTGTACTTAATACTTTTTCTTAAAAAAAAAAAATTTAAAACATCAAGAGCAGGAACATGCTGCCAGGACAGAAATAATCTGAAATATCTTCAGTCGCAGACCCAGTGCAATTCAATCTTGTTTTGAGTTTTTCAAAGCTTGAAGTCTCTCTAGTAGTGGAGGATGAGAATAATGCCACATTGAAAACAGCCAATCAGAAACAGGGAATCCCAAGTTATCTTTGTTTAGTTTGATTAAAGCAGAATATAAGTCTTTAGCCTTCCCAAGTTTCTTGGCAAATGCATCAGCTTGAAACTCAAATCTGCGGCTTAGGACTGTTAGGCAAAAAGAAAGAACCTGAAAAAGTAAATAAAAAGGTTTTAACCACTGTCCAACTCTTTGTTGTCATGAACTAAGATTTCATGAACTAAGACTGCAGAGGAAGTTTAGCTCAGAATAAGAGAAACAACAGGCCCAAAGAAAGATCACTAATATTTAGGGAACTTAGGATGGGAAATTATTATAAAACCTTTTCTCCCAAACAGACCAGAAACATATAAATCCAAAGAACGTTACCCTTACCAAAAAAAAATACTAAGTTTTAAGAATCTGCCAAGAGCCAGGCACTTTACATATTCCCCAACAATCCTACAAGGTAATTACTCTCACTCCTGTTTTACAGATGAGGAAGGTGAAGTTCAGAGAGGTGAGATAACTTGCTTATCTCACACAGCCAGGTGATAGTGCTGAAATTCTCAGGGACTCCAAAGCCCATGCATACCACCTTCCTCAGAGTCAGAGTGAAGTCGTGGTAATTTATATTCAGACTCTTTTTCTTTTTAAAAAAATATTCATGATCATTTATCCACCTTTAAAGGATAATGACAGTCTTTACTGAGAATATTCTAAAAAATAAGCTATAGCTTCTAATGACAATCTCAAAATTAAATTTTCTAAAATGTTCTGAGCTCTGCAGCATTGCTAGAATAAATATCCAGTCTCCAAAGGTGACTGCCATGAAGGGGACAAATTTCATTTAATTTCTTTGCATACTGAAGAATTGTAGGTTGAATGACAAATATTTCTTAAGAAATATCAACAGATACTTCTTATCTTAAAATACTTAAGTATTAAAACAAAAAAAGGTTAAAAAGTCTCTGATTTGTACCTCTTATTGCCACTAAAGAATATAAGAGTTTCAAAGTGAAGTTTGAGAGTTCCTGCTACCTTCTAAGATATGTTCAAACTCAATAACTGAATTCTGCCTGACATTTCTTTCCAAATCTTGAATATACCTTTAGGGATAGAATCATTAACTGGTGTGAGTGTGTGAGAGTGTGTGTGTGTGTGTGTGTGTGTGTGTGTGTGTGTGTGTGTCTGTCTCTCTCGCTCGCTCTCTCAATATTAAGGCAAATTGTTTTTTGAATCTCACTATAACATATAAAGACATAAGTAGATACTAATATGCACCTACTGCTCTGCTCTTATATAGTCTTCCAAACTTTTCTTAGTAATTTTCCCCAGGAAAATCTCTTTCCTATCATGTCCTCTTCAACACTGACATTAAACATAAGATTTTCTGTTTAAATATCCAATCTTTTTAAAACAAATCTTAAGGGCTCTCTAAGGTTTTAAAAATTATCTCTGTGGATTAATCACATTTCAAATTACTCTAATGCTCCACATTTATTTAGACATGTTCTGAAGTGAACTCAACCACTCAACATAAGAAAACAAATAAAACAAAAAACCCTGAATAGCCCAGTTAGATGCCACAAAGGGTAATGACTAAGACTAAAACTACTTACAAGAGGACCCTTCTACTCAGAATCTAGTAACTTTTACTTGATAAGGAAGATTATCTGATTTTCCTGTCTATGGCAGATTAAAGAAAATTAGAAAGGAAGAGTGGCGTAATGGAAAGTCACATTAATGGTAGCAAGAATTATCAGCCTGACTGTGAGGAAAGAGACAAGAAAATGAGTTAAATAAATAAATAGTACAATCGCTGAAAAAGTAGAGCGGTTGGGGTTCAATAGTATACATGGCTCAGTATCCTTAAGGCATTACTGACCTATGACAGAAGACAGAAATGACAATATTTTAAGGTGGTCTGTAGTTTCTAAGCAGTAATAAACTGTGTAAGGCATTTTACAAATATTTTCAATAAGTTAAAATACAAAATTAAAACATTAGAGTTTAAAGATAAATTTCAGTTCTCTGAAAAATCTGTTTAGTTTATGGGACAATGCTATATAAGTCTGAACTATTCCTCTTTATTTTTTCTTTTCTGGTGCCTTATCCTTCTCTCTTTATGAACAAACAGAATTCATTTAGTTTATTTTAAAACCTTAACTCTACAATCTGTTCCAGGAAATAATTCTGAATGGTGATATCTCAAGCTCCCCAATATTATTTCTTGGCTTAATTTGGAAGCCTTATCAAATATTACAACATGTCATCATCAGATTTGTTAATAGTCTCATTAATCCATGTCTTATCATATGTATGAAGGCCCACTACTGAGCAATCACAAAGCAGTGGTTCTTAAACTTCACTTATCATAAAATACCCAATTCTGATTTAGAGAGTCTGGAGTGGGGTCTTAAGGCAATTTTGAAGCAAGTTGTCAGATCATAATCAGAGGAACACTTGTCATACAGCCTCCCTTATCTAGCCATACATATACTCAATTATTATTTGTCTTGCTCCCTCACACACAGATTTTGACCCAAGCACTAATGAATATGTGGTCTAGGACATAATATTCCAACAGTTAATCTCCATCACCAAGTCTCTGAGGTATGTGTTATTTCAAAGTTTATACTACTAAAGTCTAATTCTTCACCTTTTTTCCCTCCCCAAACAAGTTTTTCTTTATTTGACCTTGGGTTTTTCTGCTACTATCTTACACTGGCCAGTAAATCAAGGGACTAAAAGACTTTGTTTCATCTCCTTATTAAAACTATAGTTCTGTTTATTTCTTTTCTCACTACTCTAGGGGTTCTAGATTTGAAAGAAGACATATATGAATAATTTTAAAGATTATACATTACCTCATTGTAAGGTGAAAAAATAAACTGGAAAATGATCAACAGTCCAATTAGAGTGGGCTGGCTGTCATAAAAACCAAATGCAGCAAAAAGCTCCTTTCGACCAATTAACACAGCAAACAAGAAGAAACATAGGAATGAATTCATCTAGAAAGAAGGACATAAAAATTTTAAAGTTATTACTGAGCTGATTTCACTGCAGTACCAAAAAATTAGAATAAGACATTATGGTGTGACTTTAAGAATGGTGTTAATATGGGGCCAAAAAAAGTTTAGGTAGTTTCATAGTTTTTAGTCTAGAAAGAAAAATAAAATTTCCTGAAAGGTAGAAACTATATAGTTTTCTCTAAGGACAGGCTTAAGTAGAACCTCCTATGATTGACGGTTTAAAGTAATCAACAGCAATAGAATATTTTCTTCTTGTAAAAAGTTAAAGATCTAGAATGGATTCGGGCTGTTTGCACTAGACAGTACTCAGACACAAGGCCTCCCATTTAATGTTGATTGGCAGGCTCCAAAGAAAACAGGCATCCCTTGAATTCTCTTTAAGACCACTGGAGCTTTACTGATTAGTTACAAAGGCTCAAGAAAAAAGTAGGTCTATCTATACAATACATAGAAGAGAAAAATTATCAAAAGTCTGTGCTAAAATACCAGAAAAGGAGTACTGGAATAAAGCTGGAGAACAAATACCATTCTTTCTCCTTAGCAGATGAGGATCTCAAAGATATTCCACATTTAGGTGTGTTGCTCCAAACCATTTATCAAGTGACTCAAAAAGCTGCCAGCTTACAGTGGGGTTCAGAGAATAAGAAGGCTCACCAGTTGGCCTAGGATGAAATGTAAGCAGCTCTGCCACTCAGCCTTTATAACTCAGTGGATCCAATATGACAAGTTCCAAGAGAAAACTTCACTCATAGTGAAGGCCCCTAGAATTACAAGCTTTGATGCCATTTCCATCAAGTAACCACTGCCCTTTTGAAATACAACTTTCATTTCGCTCCTGGGACCTACCAGAGACTGATTCTTGGCCTTAGGACACCATCATCTTACAACCTGGACTGCTTCTCCTGAACTGGATGCTATTTTGATCCATCTAGCAAGGAAATTAGTAATGCTTAGAACTCCAAAACCAGGTATAAGACGTAAATATAGGAGCGGGAATGAAAAAAGTCTTGAAGGCAGAAGTTAAATGAGCAGGCGGATCACACTCCTGATATGCCAACTCCTGATACTCTGCCACCCCTCAAGTGACCCTTACTCATGAAAAATTCCCCATAATTATTTAATTAAGGAGGAAACATTTAAGCCTATTTTACAAATAACTTAATATGCTGGCACCAGCTAAAAGTAGACTGCTGTGGCATTACAGTACCATCCTGGAAGATAGCGGTGAAAGGAAATACTCTCAGTAAGGAACTTTAAGCAGATTACCTCATTGCGCACTCAGACTGGTAGGAGAGAGGACCTGAGCTGATTATATACTAATTAATTTTTATATACTAATTATATACTAATTAATTAGCAGTGGACAACTAATGGTTTGGCTGGATGATCAAGGCCTTTGAATAAACTAGAGTATGACTAACAGGGAGATTTGGAAAAGAGAGATAAGAAAACTTCCAAAATTAGCCCTGAGAATGATAATATTTTGGTCTAATGTGAATGTTCACCAAGAATCCCATAGCAGAGGAGGCTCTCAGTGATCAGGTGGCGATGTCTGCTCTGTGGATGTTAGCTAGCCTCTTTCCCCAGGCACTCGAGGACTTGGTCTTGAACCAAGTGGCCAAGGTGACAGAGATGGAGTCAGTGCATTAATCAATAACACAGATATCCCCCCACTGGCTCCTACCAGGTGCCCAAGCTTTCAGAATTGGCAATCAACCCCAGCCCTGATGAGGTAGCACAACACAGGGACCAGGCCAGCAGCTCATGGTAGGCTGACTTCATTGGACCCCCACCTTCATGAAAGGGTCAGTGATTTCCTTGTTTGATAGAATATTTACTTTGAAATTAGATGTGGACTTGTTTAATATCTCATTCACTGCTGTGTATCCATACAACATAGCTTCAAGTCAAGGAACTCATTTTATACCTACAGATGTTTTGCCACCAGAAAATGCCTATAGGGGTTCACAAGTCTACCCATGTAATCCAGCACCCAGAATCAGCTGGGTAAAAATCAGAATTAGAAGGGTATAAAGTCCCACTTAAAACTCAGTTAAAGCTACATATGCTCAGAACCAGTCAACAATAGTGCTATTTCACCCAAAGCCTCTAACCTGTGGCCACTCAAGAGGAGGAATGTTATGGCGACTGTTATTTTCTTCTTTATATTTACTACATTTTCCAATTTATTTTCAAAGGATGTATAAAGACTTTGAAAGAGAAAAAGATGTTTTAAAAAAGTATTTTAATGTCCAAATTATATAGGCTCATGCCTTTTGATCCATACAACATGGCTTCAACATAGCTTACAGCTCCCATAGCTGAGTAACCCAAGTGGTAATGATGATAGTGGTAACAATAATAAATTTTATAGTACCTACCACATTCCAGGTACTACTACAAACTCTTTACATGTATTAACTCATTTAATTCTTACATCAGTCTTATGAGGTATTATCATTAATTAAGTCATGGAGGCAAAGAGAGGTTCAGGAATTTGCCTCAGGTCATGCAGGTAGTGAGTCACCGGTAGTAAGTCAGGGAGCCATGACATAAAGCCAGGTAACCTGGCTACAGCATCTGTCTTAAGCTCTCTATTATAAGAACTCTCATGACTGCCATATTTCTCATTTGACTACTATGCCATAAAAAGAGAAATGTCACTCCAAACTTACCTGGCTAATAATGATATTTTTGACTGTGTGTCCCAACTTCCAATGTCCCAGTTCATGGCCTAGTACAGCAAGCACCTCCTCATTTTTGCATCCTTGTTTCTTATTCTGAATAAAAGGACAAATTAAAAATACATTAACAAGAACTTTTAAAAAGTTTATACCTTTTAACCCAGTAAGAGCCCTTCTTAGATTCTAACTTAAGGAAACAATTAGACTTTTGTGCAAAATTAATTCACTTAACAAAACATTCTCTGAACCACTCCATGTTAGACACTGGGTTGAGCATTAAACATAGAATAATGAATAAGACAGACACACTCTGACTTCATGAAGTTTACAGTCTAATTTAGATTAGGAAAAAAAGTGGAAAAAATATAAATCTTTGTCAATAGGGCAAAAGTTAGATAAATCACGACAATGTCATATGAAAGCCATATTACAAACCCACTGGAAGTTTTGTTTTCAAAAATTATGTTTTGACATGGGAAATTGCTCATGATGTCAAATAACAGTTATGTTATACACCCATTAGAAATGTTTTCAAAGATTACATTCTAACATAATGGTTTATTAGGTGAAGAAAACAGGAAAAAAAACTAAAAACATAGAGTATGATTCTAATTACAAAAAAAATGTGAATGTGTATGCAGAAATACACAAATACAGGAAACAGACTGGAAATATATCAAATGTTAGCAGTTTTTCTATGTGGTAGAATTATAGTGATGTTTATTTCATCTTTCTTATATTCTAAATTATTCACGAATAAGTACATATCACTTGTGACCTCCAAAAAATACACCAGGAATTGCCATTTTTAAAATTGTGACTTCCAAGTTAAGATGGCAGAAAAAACATTCACATCTAATTTTATTCCCTCTAAAAATTCCAATCAAATTATAGTCAATGGATATATATATTTTTAAGATATAAACTCACAAGGATGGGAGAAACAGTAGAGACGATAACAGTGATATTTGGAAGCAAAAAAGCAGATGGACAAATGATAACAGACTAAGCAGACCAAAGAAGGCTGACTCATAAGCCAGTAGTGGAGAAAACAGAAGCAGCCTGATTTACACCAGAGTCTTCAAAGGGCTTGGGAATTAACAGCATCACATACTTCTGGAACTGGGGGGAAAAAATGAGGTGACTAAAATAAGAATTGGGTGACAGCTGTTTGAGAAATGGTTAAAACTCCAGATTCCTTCTCCAACTCCACACCAAAAGTCAACTGCTCCTCCCTCATCCTGGCAGAAACCTGAAAGTTTATTCTCCCTGGAAAGGGTAAAGAAGAGGACCTTTCAACTGGGGGTTCATTAAGCTTGTCAATATAAAAAAAAGTGACTGTCAGTTTGGATTTAAAAACAGCCATTACAACAAAATTCATCGCTATGCTACGTACAAGATATCTAAAACATAAGGATGTTAAAAGTAAGGTTAAAAATAAAAGAATAAATGATAGTGGTGATGGTTGTACAACATTATGAATATACTAAAACCCAGTGAACTTTACATTTTCAAATGGTTGAAATGATAAATTTTATCTCAATAATTTTTTTAAAAAAGTAAAATGACATGACTTCTAGTAAACATTAACTAAAAGAAGGTAGTATAGCTATATTAATAGCAGACAAAATCAACTTAAAGGAAAAAAGCATTACTAAAGGTCACAACAGAATGCTAAAAGGTTCAACTTACCAAGAGGATACATTAACTCTAAATTTGTATGTATCTAATACTATTTCTACAGAATATATTAATTCAAAATTTTCAGATTTGGAAAGAAAACCTAACAAATCTATCATAATAGAGGATGTTAAGATACCTCTCTCAAGAACTGAAACATCAAGCAAATAAAATATCAATAATGATATAAAGATCTCAACAAAATAATACACCAGCTTGATCTACTAGAGACATATTATACTTATAACATTAGAGAATATAGATCCTAGAAAGTGAAGACTTAAGGTTTGGGAAAAAAACTCCAGCTACTTAAAAGGGTGAACTACAAAAAACCAGATGAACATGAAATTTATTTGGTTTCATACAGTTTAGAAAAATGCAACCTAATGGGAAGCAAAGTTTATTGGAATCTAGATATTCTACTACTTTCCCCTCCTTTATCGATTCCTCATTTTAAAGGAACATGACCACTTAAAGAAAAGCTGGGTAGATACATGAGAAAAAGGGATCAGTCAGAGAGATTTACAAGATAGTATTTACATTTATTATCTTTTCCTTTTAAATATTAGAATTTAGGTCAGAGTACATTTGGTAGAGAAAGAAAAAAATGAGGTAACTAACCCAGTTCCTTAAATGGCTAAGAGACACACACGTGCACCTGTACTTCAGGACATGGCCATTAAGAGGGAGTTATAAATTAAAGCACCAACTAATAGACACCTATCTTACGGAGGAAAAGAGGTACAACTAAAGACTTACACATGAAGATATTCACTGCAAGAATATTTTTAACATAAAAAACTAGGAAACAACCCATATATCAAAAACAGGAAAATGATGGGGAAAAAAATGATATTTTAGAAGGACTAGAAATATATATAGTACGATGTTTATGATTAGTAGGATATAGATTATTTTGTCATAGATATTTTCTAACTTATCTATCACTTTATGATAAGCAAAAATATGTCTTTTTATTTAATAATAATAATATTAATAGCTCGTACTCATTAATGGCCTATGTACCGGACATTGACTATATTAGATATTTTACATACAGTTCATGAATCTCCATTTCTCTAAGGCAAGTATGCTGAACCTCATTCTATATAAATTAACAGTCTTTAGGTTCCCATTTTCACAAGTTACCTGCTTCCCAAAATGAACTATAAATTCTTTTATAAAACAACTAGTTCTCTATTAGAGCGCAGAGGCTCTTGTCTTTTGGTTAGATGTGTGGGTTTAGGAAGCTATTCAGAACTACACTGAAGTCATATTCAAAGATATGGAATGAAGAGAGCTTTCTACAAAAAGGAGACTTGCTTATCTGTGGTAGATTCTTAGGCAGAACTAGATTTTTCCTTCCCACATAAATTTCACATGAAAAAAAAACAAAAATAAATAAAATACACATCTTTACTTTTCTATAGTAGTATTTATAAAAGTCACACTGATTCACTTGATCCTCACACATCAAGATGGGAAGGATGGAAAGTATTATCTTCATTTTAGAGATGAGGAAAAGGAAGCTGAAAAAATTAAAATGTCTTGCTTAAGATCATCTTGCTAATAAGTAGTGGGTAAAACCCTAACCCACACCATTGGAGCCTGTGCCCTTTCTATTATACTTATCATCTGGGAAAACTTTCACCTAACCTGAGCACTTGCTGGGGAACCGCTTGTTTTCTTCTACAAAAGGGCAGCTTTTCTATACAGCTTTTATATACTGTTAATTTTCTTTTTATATAAACTGCTTTTGAGACAGGTTGTCTCACTTATGTTCTCTATTCATCTCCTGAAGGGTTATTCCAGACAGTAAGTTCCCTAGACATCTTTTAAAGTGTTAATGGCTAGTATTGGGACATTCATCGAAATGTTCATAGTAGTTACCTCTAAGAGGAGGGATTTCAAATAACTATAGTTTTCTTTCTTGAATTTCTGTTTAAAAATGGAACACTTTATCTCTACATCATGCAGACTTAAAACCATAATAGGCGGTCAGTAGCAGATGCTGAATAAATCACTGTTTCCTAAACTTTTGCCACATCTGTGTACTCTCTATGTGATTATTTAATTAATATCTTTATTTAAACCAATTTACTTTTTAAAACTTAACCTTATCCTAAATGATAACATTCATGAAATGTTCCTATCTTTTTCCTAATATATATATTAACATATAGCTATTCAAATGTAAAATACTGATATACTATCTAAAATCATCTCGCCAGTGGTACATGCACTGGAAAGTAATACAGTTAATGAGTGCTGAGTCAATCTTTGACCTTCTTCACTCCCTATAATAGTGATCACCAAGTGCTTTAAATCCATCTTTTATCGTGATTCTTCCATTTATTCTGACCTCTCACTCTAGTGCACGCCTTCATTATTTCATGTTTATATTGGATATCTTGATGCAAAAGGCCCTATTAGCTTCCCTGCCTCCAATCTTTGCTCTATCCTATATGCAGCCACCAAATTTTAGCCTTCCTAAAACAAGCTTTGGCCTCTAACCAAGTCAATCTCAACTTTCCAGGCCACTGGAAACAACCACTCAAAGTCTTCAGAAAGAAATAATTACACACTGGTCCTGGCCTACCTTTATATCCCCATCTATAAGAATCTACTTAGTTGGTCTCAGAATAGCCAGTATGTAATTTTTCTATAGCTTTATTCATTCATATCTTCAACATGAAAAGGCCCATCCCCAAGTCAAAACTCTGTCTAGTTCAAGTATCTTCTTTATTAAGAAATCTGTCTGACCATTAGGATCTGCATTAACTTCCTAATTTCTAAAAGCCACATTATTTCAGCCACTTATGATCTTTACCACACTGTGCCTTAAACAATGGGCTATTTGTGTATATATTTAGTCTCCTTTACTATAGGTTCTTTAGGGTGGGGCTATGTCTAATACATCTTCATCATGTAACTTACACATAGACGCTAAAATATTTGTAGTTATCAACAAAATAAAGCAGGCTATTCAAGACACCAGGAAAATAACTTAACCTACATTCAGCCCAATCTTTTTAAAGATTTAAGCCAAAGAATACTGCTCTCATAGATACTAAGGTAGGTAATTTCATTCCATTGCTTGAAATTAGTGACCACTATCTAACATCTAGGTTTGGCTATAATGTAATCCACCCTGTACGTGGATACCTCTTAAGCAAGTTGACTTACTGAACTTGTTTGATTCCCCAGTGTTGTCTGTCACTGGCTTACCCTTTCTGGACTTCAGTTTTCCCAGCTGTAGAAAGATCTTAAGATCCCTTACTAGCTTTAAATCCTATGATTCTTGGTAAGACCAAAGTGATTTTTATTCCAATATCCTAACTGGCAGAATAATCTCATTTAAAAAAATAAACACAATCAAAGGAGTTAAGCCTCTCCCAATGCTATTTAATCTCATCAGAGAATTTTGTTCCATCTACATACTTATAACAGATTAGGCACTATACTTGACCATCTTTTTAGGGTCAAAACAGATGCTCAAATGACGAATTATTTTCTGGTACTTAGAATATAGAAAATGAACTACAAAGTACTTCACATGTATTATGACCCTAAAAGGTTGGCATCTCTTAGCCCAGTGTTTCTTAACTATGAGAGATCTTGCTCCATATGACCCTGCCCCAGATATCTGGCAAATTCCAGAGACAATTTTGGTTGTCAATTGTTGGGTGGGGGAGCTGATGCTGGTATCTAGTGAGGAGAGGCCAGGGATGCAAATAAACATCCAATGATGCACAAAATACCCTTCCACAACAAAAAATCATCTGGCCCAAATGTCAACAGTGCTAAGGTGAAAAATCCTGCTGGCATCATCTTTTAGTTAAGAAACCAAAGATTTGGAAAACCTAACTTACTTGCCCAAAGTTACACAGATCCAAAATCATCTCTGAATGATACCAAAGCCAATGGCAGGCACATCATACATATATATACTGGTGACTTTTCTGATTACATTTGTGCTATTTATTATCATTGTTCCCTTTTCCCCATGTAGTCTTGCTACTTTAGATTTTGCTCATCAGCACCAGCTGACCTCATCCAGCAAAGGATTCAGGAAAAGCCTTCTCAGACTCTTGGGTCAGATTTAAGAAATGTCTTTTCTAGTGCTCTCACTGCATCCAGTATATATAGCTTCCTTCTGACAATTACACCATATTCTTCTAACTATGAGTTCCTTGAGAGCAATGTATACTTCTTTAATTTTGTATTCCTAGTGCCAATCAAAATATCTCAGAACAGAGTATATGTTTCATAAATATCTGTTAAACAAACTAATGTACCCAAGGACACAAAGCTACTAAATAACAGAACCATGATTCAAATCCAAGTCTCTCCATTGCCAAAGCCTATAATTACTATGTCTCAATGAAACTAAAAATTACATGTTTATCTCCTCTTTATTCTGCCTGTGGGAATTCTCTGATCATAAACACATCAGGAATATATATAAAGTCCTTGTTTTAAAGATAATTTATAATCATAAGAATTTTCCTATCTTATGCTTCCAATTTTAATGTGTACAATTCTGGAAAAGGTAGTTTAGTCATTAGCATGTACTATTAGTGACAATCATTCCCAAATACCAAAATTATAAAGGGGCCATGATGTTTGTATTTGACAGTCTCCCTGAATTCAAAACTCACTACACAAAAATTGATGTGATTTTGAGTTGTCCCAGGAAATGTTTATAAAAACTAAACCAGAGTCTCTTAGGAAAAGAAGAACTCACTTTAACTTTAGCTTTTATTTCTTCACTGTCCCCTTCTCCATCATTGCGGGGTTCCATGCCAGACTCCTCTTGGATGTCTTTGTTTAAAACAGAATACTCTTCTAGTAGAGTGTCAAACAAAACTATTCGCTTGTTCTTGAAGAAGCCATAAAAATAAGCATTGCTGTGGGAAGAGCGTTTAGATCCTAAGGAAAAGACAGTTCAAAGCATGGAAAATAATTAAAAAGTCTGGGGTCCTTTGGAGAGACTCCTAGAAACTGAATTACTGGAAAGGACATTAACAATTTCAAATTGTTTAATACTTGAAGAAAACGGTATCAATGTAAGTCACCACCAGCAGTGGAGAATGTCTGTTTACCTGAAGTCTTGCCAACAAGTATTTATGCTCATCACAGCTGTGTAGCAATAAAAGTAAATAAGTAAGTAAAACCTAAATATCCAGCAGCACTGGAATGATTAAATTATGGTAAAGCTATGAAATGGAATTTTAAGCAGCCCCCAAAACTGTACTTTTGAAGAATTTTAACTAGATAGGAAAAAGCTCACCAATATACTGAGGACATAAAACTTCATGTATATAAAGTTGCATTATTGTCATGAAAAAGATGTCCATGTAAATAAAAAAGCATAAACACAAGCCTATTAAGAAATATATGAAAATTTTGAAGTGATTATCACTAGCTTCTAGAACTATGAGTTTTTGTTTCCTCCTCTATACTTTTCTCTCTTCTCCAAAGCTTTTAAAGTATACTTACTTCTATACTCTGAAAAAAGTTAAAGCTATTTTTTAAATGATTGGAAAAAATATACCTAGATTTGTAACTGTGGCTAACAGTAACTGAGCTGTGGTTGATTTTTATTTTCTTCTTTATAAATTATTATTTTTTTTTACTTTCTAAATGTTCTACAATGTGAATTTCATGGTGAAGCGCAGACTTTGGGTTCAAATCTTGGCTGTGCCATGTATTAGTCGCGTAAACAGGAGAAACTTTCTTAATTTCTTTACGTTTTATTTTCTGTTTATATCGTGAGGCTAGTATCTATCTCATTGGACTAGGTGAAGGATTACAAGAAAAATTATAAGTAAATCATATAAACTATACTATTACTCATATGTTTGCAAAAAAAGAAATGATAAAACATTTGTTTCTCTTGAGAATTTAAGATCTCTCGCAGAAAATATGGATTTTGTTTTTACTCGAATTTCTCACAGAAGGTATGTTTAGCGATAGATTTAGAATATCACATGTTTTATGCATATAGCAATATGTTTGGCAGTACCTTTAGAATATAGTTAAGACTTTGATAAATAGCAGCATTTATTTATTTATTTATTTATTTATTTATTTATTTATTTATTTATTTATTTAATAGTTTTTCACTTTTTGGTTGGGTTGCTGGAAGTTAAGAGCCAAACATGTGGTCCAATTTTGCCAAAAATAATAGGACCTTGGGATCTGGAACGCCGTGTACCATTCTGAAGTCTTTACTTCAATCTCAGTTTTGTCTTCCCTGATTCTAATTTTTTAATTAATTTAAAAATATTTTTTAGAAGCTGCCTGAAGTTATTTATAGAAGTAAGCAGATTGTATACATACAAATAAAATAAAATGACCTGTCTTCCACTGGTCCAAGTACCTCAGAGTGTGGCTGAAGGAATACTTACACCAAAATCACCTAGGGGTACTTCTTAGAAGTAGATACTAGAAATCCTACAGGGTCAGAATCTCTGCGAATAGAGCCCAAAAATCTGTCATTTAACAAACTCTCCAGGGAATTCTTATGTAGTATTCACTAAAGTTAAGAGTCCCTGCACAAGACAGTCCTACAAGTTTTTTGTATCCCTGTGCCTGGTATGTAGTGTATATTCAAAAATGCTTATTTGCCGAACGGATTATAAGGATACCACCTGAATATGAAGCAATGTATTTGAGAACTCTGAAAATCAAAATGTTCTATACAAATGTAAGGCATTGCCATCTGTATCTTCATCTTTTGTTTATGATATTTGATCTTAATCAACCTTTCAGCAACATTTGCAACAGTTGATCACTCTTTCTCTGAAATACTTTCTCCTCCTATTTCAAAAGAAAACATTTTATCCTGTTTTTCTTCCTACCTGAATGGTCTCTCCTCAGTTTCCTATGCTGGCTTTTCTCCCACTGCTGACTCTGACTTGAGCCCTTTTCTTCTCTAAGTGCCATCATCCATGGTATCAAATACCATCTATGTGCCAGATACTTCCACATCAATATTCTTGGCCCTGACCTCTTCCTAGAACACCAGACTCGGTGTTCTAGGAAGAGGTCAGCTGCCTATACAGCTGCCTATTCGACATCCTACATCTCCACATGGATGTCTACCATGCATATTTGTTATTTCTATTCCTTTCAGAGTTTAGGGAATTCACACCATGTAAGTCTTGTGAGAGACTGCTTCTTATTTGAAAAATATAAAAAGCCAGATATTTGCTTCCCCAGCACTTCTGGCAGCTAGTCTCATGCCCTGGCTCAGTCAACCAGATGCACCTACTGGGGACTCTGAATAGTTAGCTAATCTGCAAAGAAGCAGGGCAGTGAGAAACTAATTCTGTAGGTGCTAGTGACAGGGATGTGAGGGGTACAAACTGCTGCATCCAGCAGTAGGAGGCAATAGGAGTGTCCTCACCAGACTGGTTCTGCAGTGAGATTCTTCTTTGTCTCCCCATGGAATAGCCCATTTTCTAAGCTTGGTAAACTTAACTTCCCTGGTGGTTTTGTGAGCTATCAAATATTTTTTCAAAAAGCATTTTTTCCTGCTTAAATCAACCACAGCTGGTTTATATTGCCTGTTTGCAACTAACTACTGTCTGCAGAACTCTAATTCAATGTTCAGAGATAAGTCAATATGCAACACATCCAACAGGACTTAATTCCTCACAAACCTACTGTTCTCTGTTTTTTCATCTAGGTAAGCTACTATTTATCCAATTGCTCAGGTCAAAAATCTAGATTGTTATCCTTCATGTCTCCTGTTCCCCCTTATTCCTTTATATTATATCAACACTATCTTTAAAGCATACCCCCAATGCATTCCCTTCTCTCCCATCAATTCCTACCATCTTTGTTTAAGCTACCATAATCTCCTCCCTGGACTGCTGAAACAGCCTCCTAACTGCTCTTCCTGCTTCTGCTCTTGCCATCCCTACAATCTATTCTCTATATAGCAACCGAAATATTTAAAAAATACAAACCAGACCATGTCACTTTCCTGCCTAAAACCTTCAATGGACTATCCCCCTGAATTTAAAATAAAATCCAAGCTCCTTTCCCTGATTTGCAAATGCCATCATGGTCTGACTCTTGCCTGTGTCTCAGATTTCACATGTTAACTTTCTCCTCGTAAGTGGCAGCCACACTGGACTTTTTTTTTTTTTTTTTTTTTGATAGAAAGTTCTACAAGGTTTTCCCACTGATCTCAGCATGGATGGCTCCTTCCTTCAGGTTTCAGCTTAAATTCATTTGTTCAGAGAGGTCTTGCCTGATGACCCAAACTAAAGTATCTACTCAATCATTCTTCATCACATCACACTAGTTTAATTCTCTGCACAGTACCTGCTGTCTGATATTTTTTGAGAGCAGAAATCTTGGCTTCTCACTACAATATCCCTATTAATTTACAAATCTGTATTGTGTGTTGTTATTGTTAGTAACAATATTCATTTCTTCAAAATATTTTTGGGAATTGTTACCATTTTTAACAATAAAAACAAACATTACAGATTTATATTTGTACATTGTTTAGCAAAGTTAAGCTGCCCAAATTCACACAGGTAACTATGACAGAGCTGAGATTCAAACCCAACACTATTGACTACACAGCCTGACCCCTGAAAATCTACCTCTCCACTTACTCAAATCTTGATTTTCCATAAAGTTCCAGCTCATGTTATAGCCCTCCATAAAGCCTATTTCATCTAAAATCATATAGCACTGATGGTATGTATCACACATCAATTACCTCTGTTATATAATTAGCTGTAATTTCATGTTATCTCATTATAACTTAAATGATCAGCAACGTAGGTTGCCCCTTCTGCAAAACACTATTCTACTGTACTAATTAGTGTGCTAGTAGTTTAATATTAACTAAAAAAGTAGTGATCTAAGAGGCTAAAGAAACAGTATGAATTGGGTCATTCTTCTACTATTTCCCCGTAAAAATATTTCAGTTTTGTGCCTTTAGTTGGGCTGTATAACCTCAGAAGCCACCAAATGTCTGAGATTTCTATACTCTTCTAGATTCTTTCCAGTGTGATTATCTCTGTTTTCCCCTGACACTGCAATTATGTACTTCTGTTTCTACTCTATCCAATATAATTGCTTCTCGCTGTGATTTTTTTTAGTTTAGGGGAGGGGTGGGCAAACTACGGCTTGCAGGCCCAATCCAACCTGCCATTTATTTTTATAAATAAAGTTTTATTAGAACACAGCCATGCTCATTTATGTATTATCTATGACTGTTTTCGGCAGAGATGAATAGTTGTAACGGAGAACATGTGGCCTGCAAAGCCTAATATATTTACTCTTTATGCCTTTATAGAAAATGTTTGCCAAACTGTAATTTACGGGAAACAAAACTGAAACCTAGGTGGATGAAGTGATTTGTCCAAGATCCCACAGCTGGTAAGTGGCAGCGGCAGAACCAGTCTCATTCATTTACATGGATTTTAATTTACAGATTATGAAGTCATGGTACCATACAACAATTCTACTCTACATCTTTGCAAGCTTCCTTGAGACTTCAGTACTTTTATGTAAGCTAATAGCTTAACTCTCAAAGCAGAGCATAACTAATCGGAAGTATCCACTGGTACTACAGTTTTTGGTAATCGGCAGGTGAAATCAGAGTACTCCAGACACTGGAAGTTCTGTTAGAAGAGACAAAGTCAATAACAGTGGTTTTTGTTTATGAACCCTCAAACTAGTGCTAAATGAAATCTGACTATGCGAGAGTCCAACTCAGTTACCTAAAGAAGCTGGGCAGTTAACAGAAGGATATAAATCAATCTAATATACATGATATAACAGGAAGTGATAAAAAGCCTTGGCTCAAAATTAAAAACAATACTATAAAGCAAACCAAACATAGCTGCAGGCAAGAGCAGGATCTGGCATCAAGCCACCCCTTGAACTATGTCATCAATTCCCATAAATCTTAAAAAGCAAAAATGTAAAATCCTAACCTTTCAATAACAAATTAAAAAAAACTGATTTGTTCTTTTATTAAAAAGTTTTAAGAATAAAGTACTCAAATAAAACAAACCACCCAAATAAAATCTTCTTACCCATAGTAGCCTTACCTTCAACAACATACACTTTAGTCAAAGGAAAGTCAATACTCTTCGCCATTACTTCAATCTCTTGTTTAAGCTTTCCCTCAGGCAGAGGTGTGAATTTGTCAAATAAAGGGGCAATATAATCAGCATAGATTGTGACAAGTACCTGAAAAGTAAATGTCAGAACAACTTATGAATATGTTCTTACAGAAAGACTACTCTTTATATAGATCCAATTACATTAAAACAAGTATGTGATCCCAGTCTTGGGAACAGGGACTTGACTTATTTGCTCTGGTATTCCCAGCCCCAAACAGTACCAGATAGTAAGTGTTCAATCTGTTGGATGAATTAATTCAAAGTGAGTAGTCTCTAGGTGGTAACAGTTACAAAGTCAAATAGTACATTCAAAACTATCCTGGTTATTTCTGATACTTCATAAGCCCATAATAACTTGGAATTCTGCCTTTCAAAGTAATCAAGAAAAACCTGAAGTCTTTGCTAAAAAAGGATTACTAGAGTTTGAGAGTGGCTGTTATTTGGCTGGTCTACTAAAATTAATTACCTGTAGTTCACAACTGTACACTCTGGTTGAAAGAGCACTTTCTTAAGCATTTTTGGAGTATTTCTTCTGCTCTTTCCTCTCACTTCAATTTGCCATATAACAAATTTGTCAATTCAATATTCGCCCATTTTCTGAACTGATCTTGATCCCACTAGTGGGAAGTGAAGCGATGGGCATCATGGTTAATTCAAACTAAAATAAATCTCATCATTTGAATTAAGAGATGATAGATGATATTTTCTGAGGGCTGTGAACAGACCAGTTTGATTGTGTAGTGTTTGTTCTGTGAAGCAGTTTAGAATATGGGAAAGAGAAGAAGAAAAGAAGATGTGAGGGAGGAAAAATAAGGGAGGGAGTGGTGAGAGCAAAAGGAAGAAGGAATACAGGAAAGAAGTGACAGTGGGGGAGAAAAGGAGAAGGGAATGCAGGAGGAAGGTGGAGAAGGGAAGGAAATAAAAAAGAAGGGTAGAGAAGGGAGAATGGGAAAAGGGAGAAAAAAGGAAAAGAAAGGCAAGAAAAGAATGACAGAGGAAAACTAGGTAAGTTTATGCTTTATTCTCGTCCCTCTTAAATCTATTCTCTTCAAAACACCCATAATTTTTAAGCATTAGAGCTTGGTCAAGAGTCATTAAATTATCAAACTTTACCACCTATTCTGGTGGCAACTCATAAACACAGGGCCCAAATGTGCCTGACAACTGGATTATTAAAAGTAACTAACAACTAGCTTCTAGGTTCTGTAAGAGTCAACATAAGGAGAAGAAAATCTAAGGTCAGTTAACCCTCCTATTTCTATACTCAAAAGCAGAAACCAAGAGGGGAACTTAGGAATATCAATTTATATTTCATCTGCTTCTCAAGAACTATTTACATGCTAATGAAGGTTAAATCAGAATTATCACACCAAGGAACTTTAGTAAAAGAAAATAAAACAAAGATTTTACTCACCAGAGAAACAACTAATGTGAACAGCCAGGCATAAATAAAAAAATAGTCACCCCCAATTTTAATAATGTAAAGTAGAAGCGAAGACACAGGTAATAAAATGCACTGAGTCACAATAAATTTTTTGATTGCGTCTTTCATGAAGAATCCCAAAGTCTGAAAAAAGAAAATATTATCACAAGAAAGTGAGAAACTGCTTTTTAAGTAACTAATAAATTAATACAAATAGTATATTATTAAAGTAATTTTAAAAATTAAAAAGTAGTGAGACATTTTGACACTAGGTGGCCTAAGACAGTAAGTAAACGTCTTGTATTTCACAGTTTAAAATAAACTCATTTAAATGTTAAAATAGCAAATTGTGTTTTAATTATTACTAGGAAAGGACAAGAGCCCAAAAGATCTTCACATTTAAAAGACAACATCTGCATTCTCTATTATACCTGTTGATTGAAACCATGTTTTTCTTCTATCACAAAAGTATTATAAAGACTCCATGGTAAGCCAGTCAATGCACTGAAAAGTGTAGCCATCAGTAGAAACACCAAGGACTGAGTGATCTAAACACAAGGAAAAAAATGGCAGTTTTTACAGTGTAATATTCAATCATTCCTAAAATGAATTCTTAGTGAACAAATTGACAAGTAATTGCTGAGTATTTACTATATCTAAAGCAATGTGCTTGATTTTACGGGTAATACATGGTCTGAAATATCATCTATACCCTCAAAAGTTTGCTTCCTAACAAAGGAAGCAATAAAACAATTCCTCTTTTATTATACAGGCACTGTATGAAAGTTACCTGAAGTCATATAGACAAAATAGTTAAAGATCTGAAAATCTAGATATTTATTCATTTGTAGTCTTCTGAGACATCCTCATTCTGTTACCTAGTTTATCAACATATGCCATTGCAGAGCAATCTTAATAATCAATAAAAAGTAATCTTTCAAAATTTTGGCTAATATGCTAAAGACGTTCCTACTGTCAGATCTAAATAATAGGGACATGGAAAATATAGTAAAACTAATATTTATTTAGTACACTGTAATTTAAAAGATGAAAAACATTGAAAATTAGTGTTTTACTTCACTATAAAAAACAAGAGTAGTTTGAATAATGCTTGCCTTCTCATTTTGTAACTTATAATATGAAGAGGGCATCTTTTCTCTGCGTTGGTGAATTGTCTGAAAGGTTACATCAGCTTCAAACATTTCACCATATGAGCTTTTGATGTCATGAAATATCTTCAAGAGGTCTTTTAATGTGAGGGGTTTTGCCTGTAACACTATTTCTGGGACATCTTAAACCACTTTCCTCATTTATGACCAATAAGGTCGCCTTCACTAAGTTCCTCTGGCTGCAGATAGAGTCTCTCTAACAGCAGCAGGGTCAGCATACACAGGGTCAGCTATTTCTTCTATAACTGCAAGTACTTTAGGTTTGAATTTCACTTCTGGTGTTATCATTTTTCCTTTTTTTGCTACACTTTCATCTTCATTGGCCAATTCCCTTTCGATTATCTGTTTTTGTAAAATGTCATATGGCTATTTAGCTGGGAGACCAAGAGGCAACACAACACATACTCAGTAACCGAATGACAGATGTGCAGTGACCAATCACTGACAAACTTTGAAAAAAGTGACATGGTTGGTCACTGATGACTACAACCATCCGTTATGTGCAAGTGATTTGTGGATTGAAGAGCTAGCAGGGAAGGTTGTACTTTATGAAATTACTCACATAATATACTATGGCAACTGAAATTTGAACCGTGTTGTTAAGGTACCGGTGTTATTTAACTAAACCATAGTAACTGAAATTTGTGTATACTTGAGCTGTGCAAAGCAAGAACAGCCAATACCATATAGCCATTAAAGAAAACAAAGATCTATTTAAATGGAGAGAAGGAGATCTCTACAATATTATTAAATGCAAAAATGTCTCAGAACATTATATAAAATATGGCCCATTAAGGTAGGATATTTTAAATATGCATATGTATGCAGATTGTATTCATTCAACAAATATTATGGAATACCTACTCTGTAACCAGCATTATTCTTGGTACTCGTGACAAAGCAGTGAAGAAAATATATAAGGTTTCTGTCCCTTAGAGCTTAAAATTCTTGTCAGGGAGAGATAATAAGTAAATAAACAAGGTAAGTACTTTTATAAAGAAAGGAAAATAAGGTGATGTGCTTCACCAAAGAGTGATGGGGGGTTCTATTTTAGATGGAGTAGTCAGGGAAAGCCTGAGAAATTTAATATGAGAACTGAGGAAGGAGCCAATCATGATGATTATATGAAGCCACATTAAACCTTTTTTTAAACAATGCAGAGAATATGTAAGTAAACTGCAATACCATATATGACAGGTCAGGAGTAAGAGTCTGTGAAGAGAGACATCACAAGAAGTCTTAAAAGAATTTGGCTGCTTCTTAAAAAGGTATACAGAAAAGGGACACAGGTGAGCTGACTTAAGGCCTAAGGTACCTATACATGTAGATGAGATTCATCATTTCAAATAAGAAATCAGAAAGGAGACAGACTTGGCAATTTCTAAGTAAGAATCAGGAAGCAGTGTCTCAGCATCCATTATGGGTGGGAAGTCTCAGATTTAAGGTTTTGCCCAGTAACTGGAGTTCCTGGAAGAGTGGGTAGTCAACTCAAACAGCTCAATGAAGATTCTACAAGACACAGTCTCTGAAATATCTAAGTATGTGAGGCTAGAGTACCTGCTTAATGTAGGTTAAACAAAATTCCTGCTTTCTCTTTCATTTCATAGTGTTGTTCCCGAGAAGCAGCTGCCTAACCAAAGACTACACTACTCTTGAGTCTGAGACTAAATGACTGACTCACTAACGAAATATGCATGCAAAGGACAGGTATCACTATGGAGCCAAAGGAGTTAAAAAGAGAATGTACATACCTCGTATTCTGGTCCAAAGCCAGCAGAGCCACAGAACCGTCCAGAAAGTCTCCAGAGATAAGGGATTCCTCCAAAGAGAAGAATAAGCTATAAAACAAAGCATACTTTGGTCACATTTGAGCAGTATTAAAAATATGAGTGCGTGTTATAAAGAAAAAAGGACCTATCTCATTTAGGACAAAATATGCATTTAGATAAATACAAACCAACTGAGATACTAAATTTAGAATGTAAATAGTTTTTACCTACACATTTTATATGGATGATTATATGGTGAATTATATCTCAATAAAGCTGTTTAAAGGAAAACAAACTTTTGCCAAAGACCACAACAAAGACTTTATGAATCAGGAAATAAGCTTAGAAAAGCTAAGCAACTTGTCCAAAATCCCATAGCTAATGAGTGACAGAAATGGAATTTGAACCAGGTTTTATGGCTCTATAACTGGCTTTTCTTTGAAAGAAAATAGCTCTCTTTTTTAGTCAGGACAAAGTATTATCATCAATATAGGTGGAGTCATGTCCGCTTACCAAACTGGGAACAAAATGAGCTAGCATGCCTTCTCTGGGTAAAGAAAAAAGGTGAATCCTGAGATAGGAGTCAGAGTTTCATGGAAATAGGCCCCTTTCTCAGCACACCCTTTGTCTAGGACAGATAAACACAGATATTCACCAAATCAACAGGATATTTGAACGAGAAAGCAGTTCTTACAATTTGAGAATACATACTTAAGAAACATGATTTCTCACAACAAATACCAAGTTTGTGAAACTCATTTTGTCAAGCGGAATCAATTTATTGTTTCACTCTGTGGAGCCTCAGGAACACAATTAGCAATCACACCCCTCAGTTAGAAGCACAACATTCCCACCAGTTAAGACATGGCTCCTTGTGCTTTGAGTGTCTGGGACACTATAATATAGTTCATGGCTATCCTCTCAATCTATTTTCCATTTTTATATATGTATTCATAAATAATACAGTGGTTAATATATGTTTTTAAGAATGTATATAAATGATATGTTGTACTTATCATTCTACAACTTGTTTTTTACACTCAACCTTTTTTAAGATCCTTCCACAGTGTTTTAACTTTATTCAGTATTATCAGTTTGTTCTCTAAGCAGGGTTTCACAATCCCCCAGGGCCACAGATGGGTACCAGTCTGTGGCATGTTAGGAACCAGGCCGCACAGTAGAAGGTGAGCAGAAGGCAAGGGAATGAAACCTTATCTGTATTTGCAGCCTCTTCCCAGAGTTAGCATCACTGCCTCAGCTCCACCTCAGATCATCAGATATTAGATTCTCATAGGAGCATTGGTTCCCGGTGCCAAAAAGGTTGGGGATCACTGCTCTAAGTGATTTATACTAAATTACACCCCCATCAGCAGCACTTGAGTGCTCTTGTTCCCTCACAATCTCACCCACACTTGATGCTGTCCATCTTTTAGATTTTTACCAGTATAATGGATTGGTTTAATAGCATGGGTCTCAAATATGGTCTCTGGACAGCAGCATCAACATCACCTAGGAAATGCAAATTCTCAGGCTCCACCCCATAACTACTGTATCAGAAACTGAAGCTGGGCCCAGCAATCTCTAGGTAAATCTGTTGTACACTAAAGTTTAAAAATCACTGTTTCAATAAAGTGCTTTTATAAAGACTCCCTTAGCTCTATGTCCAGCTATTTTCACTTTACTACAACAACTCAATCATGGATGTCAATCTGTTTTCCCAAAAGACATGCTTTGGCATCACTGTATAAGTTCCATTTGTTGAACTAATTGATTTGGGCTGGCATTTCTTTCACCCTATTCTCAATACCAATAAATTATGCAGAATTAAGGATTTATAATGCTTTTGGTAAAAGGCAGGAACACCTATTATTAAAAGTCCAGCTTTTAAGTAAGCATCAAGGGTAGCTTTAAGGAGAACTTTATGCATCTAAGAATGCATTTGGAAATGGCTGTTGCAACCTTGTTTAGTATACTTTGGGGAATGAAAAGCAAAGCACCGTGAACAATAAAGTTTCTCTATACTGACAATCTCACTGAGCATGCTCCTGGGACATCCTATAAAAAGAACTAGTGATCTCAGCAAAAACACGTCCAATGTTTTTACATACATTATTTCACTAAAGTCTTGAAAGGCAGGCAGAGCAGGAGCATAGTCATCTCTCTTTTATAGATGAGGCAACTCAGAGAGGGTAACTTGCCCAAAGCAGCCCAATGACCGAGTAATTGCAATGTGTTCAGCACTGTACTGTGTTTCATTTACAATCTCTTACTCAGTCCTTGCCACAAACCATATGAGGTATGGTTTAATATCTATCTACTTCTCATCTTAAAGGCGGAAAATGGGGCTCAAAGAGGCTAAACTGCATACTTAGAAACACGTAGAAATTGAAGAAGCAACAATTTGAACTTTTCTACTCTGTTATGCTCTATTCCCCATCCATTCCATTTCTTGAGAGGGCTCTTCATTGACATCTATGAGATATAAGGAAAGTCTGTTTCAGAGAGTCTGGACATTGTCTCTCTGGATGCTCTGTCACATTTGTGTGAACAGTGGCACCTGTTGTCACACTAGGCCTCTGTTTATGTTCCCTTAGGTAAAAAGTACAAAGGCAAAAAAAAAAGTCTAAATTAATTTTGTACTTGTTCTTTGTGACCAAAGCATACAAACCTACTAATTATAATCTACCCAAAATAAGAATTGATGAACGTATTTTCAATAGAACAGGATTTCAAAGTAACACATGTTTCCTATCTAATGGTAAATGTAGCTACTAATTCCCTAAGGTAAATTAAGCACATTCATGTTGTGGTCTCCAGAGTTTCAAGAATGGCTTATAAAATGTAATTTTAAAAACTCAGAAGAACAGAGTTTGAAACCCGGCTCTGGCCATTAAATGGGCAAACCACTCTGAGCTATCGCTTTTGCACCCATAAAAGGAGAATAACAATGCCTCTACTTTATACCTTAGAGCACTGTTGTAAACATCAAACAAAACAATAAATATAAAAACAATATATAAAGTGAAAATCACTACCCATACAATTACCATGATGATGACTATTACAGTTCCCAGCTTCTGCCCATCAGTATTACTTCTAGTTTGAGCCACAGCACATTACAAAGCTCTCATTCCATGAATGTATTCTCCCTACTCCCATCACCTTCCAGAACAAAGTGAACCATTACTACAGTCGCCAACTGTAACAACCAAGCTATTGCCCACTTTTCCTGGAACTATTTACTAATGACAGCCAAGGAGACTGAAAATATTTTTCCTGTCATTTTATAATGGCCCTATCGGGGTAAGTCAAAGAACTTCAAAGAATCAAACATCAATGAAGAAAGATGACAGTGTCTAAATTTACCACCTCTACTTCCATTTCTCTCTGAAGGCTGATTTCCTACTTAGGCCCTGTCCCTGACAAAAGAAATGCTTCAGATAAATTAACCAAAGTCATATATAATCCATAATAATGCTATCTTTCCTGGCTTGGTTGGAAGGCGTCAAGTTTTATTCTTTCTTTTATTTATTTTAATTAGTTTCAAGTATACAGTACAATGGTTAGACATCTATATAGTTCATTAAACGATCCCCCCAATTGCTCCTTCCCTCTCCTGACCCTACACTTAGCCAACATATTGTTAACTGCATTCCTTATGCCGTGCTCCCAATCCCCATGACCATCCATTAGCTACTAATTTGTACTTCTTTAACCCTTCACCCCATTCTCCCAGCCCCAAGTCCATTATATTTGTGAATCTGTTTTTGATTAGTTTGTTCTTTTTATTCCTTAGATTCTACATATAAGTGAAATCATATATTGTTTATCTTTCTCTGTCTGCCTTAAATACCTTCTAGGTCCATTAAAGCAATATCTTTTTCCATCCCCTTTCTTTTCATATGTAGGAGTCTTGTTTTCTTATCCTTTCAGTCAGCCACTCTATCTTTTGGTTGGAGCACTTAATTCTTTTCCATTTGAGGTATTTATTGATAGGAATGTAGTTGTTTCCATTCTTTATTCCTGTTCTTTATACATAGGAAGCTCTTTATCTGTCCTTCAACTCTAAATGGTAACTTTGCTGGATAAAGTATCCTTGGTTGTAGATCCTGGGTCTTCATCCTGTCAAATATTTTTTACCAAGCCCTTCTGTCCTGCAGAGTTTCTTTTGAAAAATCAGCTGCCAGTCTTATGAGTGTTCCCTTATAAGTAATTATGTTTTTCCCATGCTGCTTTTAATAGTCTTTCTCTGTATTTAACCTTTGGCATTTTAATTATGATGTGTCTTGGTGTGGGCCTCTTTGGATCCCTGATTTTTGGAATTCTCTGAGCTACCTGAGGTTTTATGTCCATTTCCTTCACCAGGTTAGAAAAGTTTTCCATCAATATTTCTTCAAACAGCTGTTCAATGTCTTGATTTTCTTCAGTTATGCCAACAAGATGGATATTGGGACCCTTAATAGTGTCCCATACACTCCTTAAATTATTTTTATAGTCTTGGCATCTCATCTCTTGCCATTCTGATTGTGTGTCTTTGGCTTTCCCGTCCTCTAGATAGGGCATTTGATCCTTTTCTTTATTCACTTTATTCCTTTGTTTATTCCATTTAATATACTTCTCATCTCAGATAATATGTTCTTCATTTCAAACTGGTTCCCTTTTATAATTTCCACTTCCATTTTTATGTTTTTATCTCTTTGTTGAGTACTCTACACTTCCCAAAAGTTCATTGAGCATCTTTATAGCCAGTGTTTTAACTCTGCATCTGTTAGATTACTTGACTCCATTATATCTGGATCTCTGTTCTATTCTCTCATATGGTTTATGCTTCTTTGTCTTCCCATTTTGGCTGCCTTTCTGAGTCTGTTTCTATGTACCAAGCAAAGCTCCTAAGTTTCCAGTCTTATTAGTGTGGATTTGTGAAGTAGGTGTCCAGTGGCACAGTCCTGAGAGGGGTTCAGCTGCAGGCCAAACTTGGCCTCAGTCTCTACCCCTTTGGGGCCGCCTGTTAAGATTCAGCAAGCAATCCACAGATGCTGTGCTTATAGTTGCCTCAAAAGGCTGCACCAGAAACCAAGGACAGCTGTCTCCAGTGCGAGTCTAGACACTGCTCAGCAAGGAGCATCTGACTCACTGAGGACACACTTGGATGTGGCTTGTGGGGCTGCGAGTTGGGGGAGGTGGGGTTTCAGGAAATCCTCTTGGCGGAGCAACCTATGTTATACAGTTTGATGACATCTTCTGTTATACAGTTTGATGACGTCTATCTATGGGAGTGGGGTACGGCTCAACAAGGAACAATAGATACTGCCGGCAATTCTGTACCAAGAGAGTTTTGCCTTGGCCCTCACTCCTACAATGTCTCCCTTTAAGTATCTGGTACCCTCTGCCGAATCGGCACTGGTGCTCAGAGCAAGCAAGTCCATCACTGCGAAAATCTATTCGTGGATATGGCCCCTTTAAGAGGTTCCTGCTGCTGCCACAGCCACTATCTCACTCAGCCACTGGAGACCAGGCAGCCCCATGTCCTCACCCCATCCTACCTTCGGCCATTGCACAGCAATTTCGTGTTTTTCCCTAGTTGTATGGCTTGTTCATCTCCAGTGATTTTTCCTTGCTGCTGCTCCATGTTTCCATTACAACACTGATTTGGTTGCCAGAGGGATAAACAGAGCCTCTATCATCTACACCATTTTTTTTTTCTCTCCCGGAAGGCATCAAGTTTTAATTCTAATCCTCATTATCTCAGTAACAAAACTTGGCTTGTACTAGTAAAAATTTAAAAGTCAATACTGAAAAGACTAATTACTAGCATTCACTGTTACCCCAAAAGCCAATGCTACTTTATTTTTTAGATCATTTATTGATTTTTCTATAATACCAAGATAGAATTCTTTCAGAAGTTTTGTCATTTTCCATCATCTTGAGGAAATGGGAGAGGTTTCTAATAACTTGGTTCTAAACACACTAGTCTTACTATTCCCTATTTGTCAAGGCAAATTTTGTTACTAGCTAGATAATTTTGTCATCATTTAACAAAGCTACTAACAGCCAGTTTCTTTCCTTTACCTAATGAAACAATTATAATAGCCGATCTCAACTATTTCTAATTTAGGAATCTTCCTCTTTGTGGTACTGGAGAATCTAAACAAGTTCTAGAGAAATAGGGATGATAATCATGACGATGATAAAAACAATAATAGCCAACATTTATGGAGTACTTATAATGGGTCAGACATTGTTCTAACTATCTTCCATATACTAACGCACTAAATCCTCTCAACAATAGGATGAATGTGGAACTATTATTACCATATAGGTTTAACAGATGAGAAAACTGAGCCATAGAAATGCTGAGTGAACTTGCTTGAGGTTACAAAGCTGGTATGGCAGACCTGAGATTCAAACTGAAGCCACCTGAGTTCAGAGTCTGCTCTTAACCTCTACACCATGCACTTTCAATTGTTCCTAGGAATGAAAAACCAAGAATTGGTTTTTGGATGTGGAAAAAAATCTTACTCATTTTATGTATAAAGCACAGATATACATACAGAGTATGGAAACAGGTATACAGTGTTTCTGTGGTACTAAAATTTCACAGAGGGGTGATTAAGAAAAGATGTCTAAAAAGGTACATGATCACAGACCTAGGGAGATCATGAAACAAAGACTGAGAAACACTGCTCTACATTATAGAGCCTCTCTTAGTATGGGAGTAAGACCAACCCTGTATTGCTAAGTAAAAATGATCTGTCACTCACTGTTTCATTCAATAAATATGAATCATGGTCTTATTACACTCCAGGCACTAAGTATAAAATGATGAACGAGACTTTAAAGTACCCTTTCTTTAAGGAACTACCAGTCTGTCATATAAAGAGGCAAATTCAATACAATGTGATAAGCGCTGGCAGGAATAATGACAGGATGCTAACTTATGCAGACTTGAGGGACAGAGGAAGTTTCAAACCATTTCTTAGGAGAGATGATGTCTCAGTTGGATCCTAATATTAGAGCAGGAATTAATTAGCCTCCAGTAAAGGAGTGGAGTTGAAGAGGGAGTGGAAGGGTACCCCAGACAGAGGTACCAACATGTGAAAATACTCAAAGTCACAAGAAACCATGTACAGTGTGAAATGAACAATAAAGAAGGAGAAACAATATAGGAAAAAAAATTAAAAATGATGCTCAAGTAAGCAATAGCCAGGTCAAAAAAGACCTCATAAACCAAGCCAAGAAATTTGGACTTCACTCTGAAGGATACAAAAAGCCAGTGAAAGGTTTTCTGTAGGAGAATGACATGATCAAAACTATTCTTCAGAATTCCTTTGGCTACAATGTGGAAGACAAGTTGTAGAATTAAGATAGAGAAATGAAGACAAGTAGGGACTGCAACAAGAATAACTTACAACATAAGGTTCTTTTTCACACCTGTCCTCAGGGTGAGTGACCATATTCTACAATTTTCAACTGACTAAACAGTTATGTTTCTACCTCTTTTGCTCTATACCCATTACTGTCAATAGCAAAGGTTAGGAAGGCATTCTGGGACTTATAGATGTGGTATCCTCTTTTGTGTCACAAAAATACAAAAAGGAAAACAAACATAACAAATTATTAAACAATATGATAGACTGTCTCTTCAAGAAGTAAATTACTCACAGTGCCTTCAATCTCTGAATAGAGTCCTGACCAAAAGCTGAAGGTACTTTTATCCAGCTGATACAGTCGCGATTTCTCAAATGTTTCTGAATCCATAATCTGTCCTAATTCCAGTGGTACATGAGTTGTTGTTTTATATATCCGTCTCTGAAATATTTTGAAGAAAACACTTTAATGAAACAGTCTAACCAAACCTTTTTATTACTGTAGTCATTTATTATCAAATATCAAATGGTTTATAGCATTAACCTGCTGTTTAAGCCTGTTGAATCTAGGTTATACATACACAAATAGTGCATTTGATCAAGCACACTGACTACTAAAACTGATGTAGGAAAGTAAAAGTAGAACAAGAGAATCTAAGACTAGTTAACTAGGTAAAATTAAAATCAGGGTTGTCATCACATTTCAGTTTGCATATGTAAACCAAAATTGTAACATCACTAACAGTACCACTCATCCCAGGTATAATATACATGCTATAATATAGAAAATAAATTCATGAAGAGGAGGAGGGAATAAATATGCTAACCATGAATATTAATAGACATTGTGGCTAGTCATTAAATTTGATCTTAGAGGCCAAATTAAGGTAAATTTGAGGAATGACAGACAAACATCAAATCTTTGAAAAAGACAAACTTTCTCATTATGTCATATTCCAAAAGGTAATTTCAGCCCACAGGACATAATACAGAGAGCAGATACCAAAAATATAATGGACAGCATCTTCTACAATGGTTTTACAATAAATAGCTTTATTTGTTGTGCGTCTTACCAAACTCTCAATAAAACACATTACATGAAAGCATAACTGAGTAAAGGAAACAGTACAGAATAGTTACTGTAACTAGACTTATTATTAAAGTAAGACAAACAGATGTCAATACTCCATCCCCAATTTACACACTACATATTGTGTTTACTTTATGCAAAATATCATCTCTAGGCCTACAAGATTCTGTACTAATGGAGCTATCTAAAGAGATATGTCAGAGAACATAGTGCTATACAGCTTAACACCTCTTTGAATATCCTGAACTAAAAGAAGAGATCAAGATATAACCCAGACATTGACAGATACAGAAAAGTTAAAATTTTCAATTTAAAGATTCAAGCAGAATGTAAACTGAGAGAAGAAATTTGCATAGGAAATTTCCAGCAATTAAAATGAAAGGTTTCATAGCCATTATGGTTGACATAATTCAGCAGCAACATAGAATGTAGGCAAAGCAAACCAGCAGTGAGAGACTGCAATAAAGCAGTCAATTAAACTTAAAATCTATCTCATTTAAAAGTTCAGCTCTCTACTCCATCAAGCTGTTATATGATAACCTTCAGGGAATAGTTATTAGGTAACTTTCACTATCTACTTGTTTTAATTATTTAAGCAAAAATGATAAAGACCCTTTTAAAACAAGAAAATATTGTTCTTTGGGCAAAAACAATATACTGTATACATTTATTTTTCTTAAGGAAATAGAGTTAAAGTCCTTGAAACAACTGAGAAATCTTTATTTTCAGAAAATGGTTTCCTAATCCTATGGCTGCGCATGATTACCACAAATGTCATGAGGAAGCTGTGATTCTAAAATGTTAGCATCTTCCTTTTGAAGGCTTATGAGTCACTGCCAAAAATAAAAAGGGGAGGCCTGGCAGGATCTAAGGAAGCTGTGGGACAGGCACAAGAGCTAAAGCCTGACAAGGCGGCAGCCCTGCTTTCCCTTTCACCAGGCCTTAAGTGGCGTAGGTCCTACGATCACATAACTAAAAACTCCCTGAGGCACCAGATCCCATCAAAGGCAATCCCGCCATCAGGCCAAGTTAGGAGGCTCAGTAGGGACTCTTATGGTCGAGGCTGGTGCTGGGGCCACAGCATTCATCCAGGGACTTGGGGTCGAAACCGAGGCTGGCCTAGGGCTGGCCGGGTATCGGAGTTGGATGGACCTTGTCTAAGCTCACCTGCCGCTGTGCTAGGAAGGTCTCCCAGAGATACACTGCCCAGGAGAACAGCAGCACGGCCCCGAAAATACGCTTCTCGGCTGGCATCTCCCACATCGGGTCCAGAGACGCCCACATCCCCATGCTCAGCGTGCTCTGGTGCCACACCAACACAGTCCCTTCAGAGAGTCCCGACAGTGTTACAGCGATATCCTTCCCTTCCGAGAGCCCCTGCACCGACACCCGCCCCCAACCCACCCCATCCGTGCCGCTTGCAGTGTTACATAAACAATCTTCCCCATGCCGACGCCCTTTAGAGACGCCTAGTTTCTGCCCGGAAAGAGCCAGCTCAGCCTTCCTCATTTCCAGCTCGAGGAGGGCGAGAGCCCACGTGCTGAGTTCCGGTCTCCGCTAGCTCTAGCTCCGGCTCCAGACCTGGTCACACTGAGCTGTGTTGCACCAACATTCTTCCCCTTCCCCTATACGCCAGGTTCCTGGGAAGGTTCAGGCTTCACTGTGCAGCCCGGCAACGCCGCAGAGCTTTCTAATTTCCAGAGCGACAACTGCATCTCTTCCGTGCGGGGATTGACTAGCTAGGCTGCGGCCTGTGCCGTACTTTCCCCGTCCAAGACAAGCCCACTGGTAGTTGGCGCTGCGCGGGAACTGACGCAGTGTGGGCCGCCACTCCCGCCCTGAGGTAGTTGGAAAGGACCAGAGAGAAGCCGACGACTGTCCAGGCTCTAAACTCTATTCCTCTGAATAGTGTTATTCAGACTGTGATATGGTTCATCCGTAAGATATCTTAAGACCAAAGAGATAGTTATAAGTGAGACTAGGCATTCTAAGAGCAGTATTTTGGCCCGTATAGGAATGTTCTGAATTCAGGCGTGTTAGAGAGTGGGAGGTAGTGATGAAATTTCATTAATCTCGCCTCTTCCACCCCCAGGGAGTCAGAGGCAGCATTTTGCCTTAGAGTGTGCCCCGGAGGAAAGCAAGGATAGCGTTGGTTAGAAATACCTGAACTGAAACGGCTTTACTTGATCTAGAGCCAAACTCAGAGCTCAGTGTCATGTCTCTCTTGGAATTCAGAAGTGAAACGTGATCACAGGCACGCCTGTTAACATATTTGTTTGAATTGAAAGCTAATTTTTTTGACAGATAAGTTTCACTTGGTTAATTGGTTTGACAAAGAGACTGGCGTTGCTAATTTGCATAATTATTATTTACAATAAATTGAGCTAAATATACAGCTGCAGCTAAAATTACAGTGATGTCATGCTAACGATGTGTTGAAATTAATATCTTGACTTTCCCAGCTCTTCCTAAAAGCTTCTAAGTGAGAGTAATCATAATTCAAAGTCACTTGAGAAAGTGATGGACACTAAGGTGAAAATAAATTATTTTGCATGTCAAATTCTCCCCAGCTTTCAACAGAGTTGGTGGTGGACCCAATAATTGATGTGTCAGCTAACAAAGGAACACTTTGATTTTTGGCATATAACTCGGAAAAGGATTGACATTACTATAACAAAACTACTAGCATTCCCATTTATTTTTATGAATAATATTTCTTGGCACTGTATCTGTGAAGAGAAAAAATTAATCTAGCAGTAAGAAAAAGTCATTCAGACAGATGAATTAATTGGTGGGAAACCCCATCCATCTCACTGAAACATGTATTCCCAGAATTTTATCTTTTTCTATGTTATCAAATGTTGTAAGCATATCATTTTGAGCAAATTTTAAATCATTAATTGTAATTATAATTGTAGTGATTGGTCAATTCAAAGAATTCTAATGCATAGACCCATACAATTACAGAAATTTTTAAAAATTTTACTTTAATACATACAAATTTATCACAAAGAAGTGATCAATAAAAGCAAACAAAAAGTATTGTATGTGGTTAACATTTTATTGGGAGTAGAACGAAATGTAAATTAGAGATGATAAAAGAACAGTGTAGAATTAATGGATGTTAAAGAGCTTATTTGTAATTTTTAAATGGATGATGGTAGTTATGCAATTGTTATGTAAATTATATTGGATACATTATAAAAAGTGATTTTACAGATTTATCTTAAATTGTCATTATTTACAATTTGCCAGAATTTAAATCCATTGCAACTGTTTGATGATGAAAACTTAAATATCAGCTTTAAAATATAAGGGAAAAACACTTTTTCAGAATTCTCTTTCCCTGAGTTATCATTGGTATGCCCACTTCAGTCTTGTCTTCATTTGTCAGGGTCCATCCAGCCTACTGCAGTTAGTCCAAAGCTTCACCAAAGCTCCTGCCACTCAAACTTTGTGGCTAAGAGCACAGGTTTAGTCAGGCTGTGTAGGCGCCAGTCACAGCTACACCACAACACGTTATTAGCAAGTTACTTAACCTCTCTGTGCATCAGTTTCTCATCAGTAAAATGAGAATAATAGTATTTACCCCCTCGTATTCTGAGGATCAGATGAGAAAAATCATATATAACTCTTAGCAATGTACCTGGCTGGCCCAATAAAGATATATTTGGAAGAATCGCATTATAGTGTTGATCTGTCACTGTGTGAAAAGTTAGGGGAACAGAAATCTAGTATGAGGTTTCTGAAAATCAAGACTGTAATTCACTCATTTATTCATCAAATATTGAGTGTCCACTAAGTATCAGGTATTGTTCTAGGTGCTGGGATGTAACAGTGAACCAGAGTCCTTTCTTCTCCTATGCTTACATTTTTTTGTGGGGTTGGATGGATGGAGGAGTTGATAAATAATAAGCAAATATATAACAGTAAAGTGGAGGAGGTGATACATGCTATGAAGAAAAAGCAGGGAAAAGGGGTTTAGCATATTGGCATGAGGGCTGCTACTTTATTTAAGATGGTCAAAGAAGACCTCTCAGATTTGCTGACATTTGAGCACAGACTCAAAGAAAGAGAAGCCATATAGTATTTGGGGAAAGTATGCCATGCACAGTGAACAGCAAATGCAAAGGCCCTGAGGTGGGACAATGCATCTTAGCACATTTGAGGAATGAGTCTAGAAAGAATGGAGAGAATAAGCAGAGAGAGTGCGGATCATGCCATTATGCACAGTCTTTTAGTTAAAAACTTGACTTTTACTCAGAGTGAAAGAATAAGCCATTGGGAGATTCTGAGCAGAGTAGTAACATGATCTCTTTGACTACTGTGTACAGAACAAAATGAATGAGGACCAAGATAGAAGAAGGGAGTCTAATTAGGAGACCATTTCAAGAATTCAAGTGAGAGATAATGGTGGCTTGGGCTAGGGTGATAGTAGCGGAAGAAGTGAATTATGGAAAGGGAATAATCACTTGTTCCCCTTTTGCAGAAAGATAGTGTTATTAGAGGGGCTTGCCTGTCTGGAGTCTGAAATGAGAGCCTCAAAACAAGCTATTGTCAGAGAGACTGAATTTGGAGAATAAGGATTCTTTTTCCTAGAGTGGACACCAATATAGGGTAGTTCATCTACCCCATCTAACCTGAATGATAAAATAGCTCTCAAGCCCTTTTCCTATTTTGCCCTGATTCTCTACTTGCCAAGAATCCAAGTTCCTTTAATTGATGCCATGGACATAAATGCTCTGATCTCAAGAAAAGAATGACCCTACAGGGAATGAATACTTGGTATCAACCTCTTATGACTGTGGTGTGAATCACACATTCCTTCTGGGGAGCTGAGAGCCAGGAACAAGTTGAACCCATCAGTTTCTATCCTACTTTGTATATAGCTCATTCTATTTCCAGAGGGACTACCAAATCTTTGTTACTCCCCTGTTTAAAAAGGTCCATTTCCAACAGTATGGTATGACCTTGAAAGGCCCTTCAAAATGAAATGAAATAAAATATATAAATAAAATAAAAGCCCTTCATCAGGTCCTGATATCAGTCTACTCTTCTAGGCCCTTCAAACACTTTTCCTTTGATATACCTGAGTGGTAATCAAGACAAAATGACTAGAACTATGCAGGAAGACACCAAAATTTAGATAGCACCAAAAATTAAAACATTGACTTAAAAGATTGCATGGCACTCTTTCAGTAGCATAGTTAACAAACTTCCCACTTACACTGTCAAGAGAATGCATATTGTTGATAACTCCCATCTGTTCTGTTTACCATATCATGAATTAAAGCTGATTCGACAATGAGGTTAGTGTGTCTTCTTGTAAAGCCAAAATCCTTCATTGCAGCTCTGGAAATAGCCAGTTTTTCAGCCATCCTGAAACGCTCCTTGTTTTCTAGTCAAGCCATCCTCATTTTCATGAGATTCCATGATGATTCCACCAGCTGTATCATCATTTATTTCACTGTCGACCTATGTTACTCTTTACAGGACAACTCAATGTCACCTCTTCAAAGCCTTTCTTGGCCCCACCCTATATTCATCAACCCATTTTTGCACTGAGTACACTATACAGTGAAGTCTCATCTTATACAGGTATTGTATGTTAACACCAGTGCCTGGACAAAAATTATGATTGAAATTACCCTTGGAAATCCTTTGGAAGACTGCTATATTATCTCCTATTGAACAGCATAGCCAGTTTTTATTCAGAACAACAATAAGTAACTGCACACCAAATGAAATATTTCATTAAGGTGTCAGGTAGTGTTTTAATGAATGTAATCATTTATTGTGGCTAAAATGCACATACTATAAACTTATGGACCATCTACTATCTTCTCTCCAGGCCATCTTTGTCAGGGTATACACTCTCAAATTGGTATAATGGCAGGTAGGTTCCTCCTCCCCTTTTTTCCCCTCTCTGTGAAGTCGGGATTCACATAAAGAGAATCCTCCTAAGTTGAATTCTGTATTAGAATTCCTTGTTCTGAAATTACCTGTTCAACCAGCCAAATGGAGTACTCTTAAGCACTCAGGACAGATTCTCAAGGATTATCACAATGCTCAGCACAGAGGGAAGTATCAGTAAAAGTTGTATAAAATTAAACAGTCCCCTTTATGTCTACCCCACCTTGCACACCTCTGAGTGTTTAATGTAGGGAGACTCCTGGGCCAAATATGTACCTTTAGATGAAAGACCAACACAAGGGCCAGCCTACCTCTACAGGGCAGTCTGCAGCTTTGCCCTTAAATAGCACTTTCTTGCTGTTTTTATTATATCCAATCCAATCTCTTCAGTGTGGAGCTCAAGGCCATCTCCCTAACACCCACCCTTTCCCTACTCCCATTGATTCCTGTTTGGCTGTCCACTTCTACATGGCTGCTTACAGTCTCCTCCTGACAAGCGGGCACCACAATCTCAGAGACATTTTTAACCACCATCATACCCCACATTATCCAAAACCACATACAAGTCGATGCTGGGCCTTACTGAATAGAGAGCCAGTCCTTGCAGGATAATTTCAATATAGTTCTCTATCTTTATTGACACACCACTGCACACATGAGGGAAACAGTGCTTTTCTGGAAAAGGCTGGAGTCCATTACATTTCAGATGTGGAAGTAAACCCAGATGTTAGCAAGGGACTCTGGCAGTCGGAGCAACTGCAGTAGGGCTCAGAGGAGCAATCCTTCTTCGTGGAAGGTTTTTGGGATATGATCATCCCCTCCAGATCCTTCACTTTGTTTTCCACCGTCTGAAGTTTTTTCAAAATTTTCTCTTGCAGACCCAAGGACAGGAAAAAATTATTATTGTCTTGACCTGGGAGACCACTCCCTTCTGGATTGACCAGCAAAGCCTGAAAAAAATCTGAGCCCTTCTTGTAAAGTTTGTAGAGTGTGATTACAAACAACAATATTTTCTAAAATAAAACAACAGAAGTTGAATGTTACTTGTTTATTCATGTGAAATGCCAGTTTACTATAGATGCAAAACAAAACAAAAACCTAATAGCAACAATAATTCCTCATTCCTTTGCCAAGCTTTCTGTTTAACAAAACATCTTCGCATCTATTTCATCTTTTGATCTCCACCACAAAATGGAGGGGAAGGCAGATCAGGGATTATTATTTGCATTTAATTAATAAAGATTATCATAATAGATACTATTTGTTGAAAGTCTGCCACCTGTAGGGTTCTGTGTTAGGAGTTTCCTTGCCTATGCATGACCTATCTATGTAGAAAAAAATAGAAATGAATATCCATTTAGATACTTTCCAGTTTGGACTCAGTAATTATCCAAGGTCATATACTTGGAAATGGTAGATCTGGTACTGGAATAAAGGAATTCTGAAAAACTGGATTTCCTGATCATGAAAAACAATTTTTTAACATACCAAGACAGATTCCTGCCAGGGTAAGAAAAAAAAAACCAAATCATCTTTATTCCTTAATATAATACTAGCTTACTGAGTACTTACTTATATGCTAAGCTTTAGATACACAGTATCTCCTTTAATCCTCACAACCACCCTGAGTGAGGCACTGTTAGCAAGCCCATCTTACAGATAAGGAAGCTGGGAATTAGAGGCTAAGTGATCACTCTCAGTTTACACAGCAAGTGGCGATACCGACTTAAGCCCCAGTGACTCCAGAGCCTGTGCTACTTACCACTGTTACACTACCTCTTTTTGGCTGAGGTGTCTGGAAGGCTGTGAATTCTCTCTGTCTCTCTGACTGAGCTAAGCATTAACCATAGAAGAGCAGAAACCAGAATTATACATAAGAGTTTGAGGGGGTTTTGCCTTATATTCTTGTATTAGCTAATTAAAATGCATGTATGTGAAAATGTATACACACATATCCCTACTGGAGATGGTTTAGGTCTGTTAGATTATATCAAATGAGATTTTGGAGAGGAATTGAATTTACAATCCTAAAACTTGGGTTCAAATCTCAGCTTTTCCAATCTATGTCATCTTAAGTAGGTGATAACCAAGTTCTCTCACCTACAAAATGTGGATATTCCCTACCCTGCCTACAATACAGGGTTTTGAGAAATTAAGAGAACACATGTGACCACGATACCTCAACAGTAGTGATATATGAAAATATGTGAATGCTGTAAAATGATCTGGTAATAACTTAGCATTTGCCAAGTAAGCCAGTCACTCTTTAAGAAAGCCCTTTTTTAGATCCTACCTCCTTAAATTTCCACTGAACTTCACTTCACCTCAGGTTCCTTGTCATAGGAAAATAACTTCTATCCATTTCACTGAATTGTTGACATTCTCATAGCATTTTTACTATATTGTGAATATAACTATTATTATTGATTAAACAAAAGTATGTAAAGTACTATATGTTTCCCATAATCCCAATTATATTCCTATTCCCCCAAAGAGCCCCTGTATATTTATAGAACCTCATCTTATTAAAACAAGGAAATAATGAAAACATCGTGATAAGTAAATGGCACAGTAAGAACAGAAAGGCCAAACCCAGTTATAGTTGTGGTGCCTAGTCTATAAAGGCACCCTGCGTGGTGTCTAGCACACAGTAGATACTCAAAGATCAATAAGTGAACAAAAAAGGTATGGCTGCCTTTTCAGGTTAAGAACTTGTTTGATCTATTTTAGTACAAGATGAGCCAAAGACCATTGTGAGAAAGAGCATTTTTATGCTCAAAACCTAATTGGTTGAAGTTTTTAAGGATAACTTAGTTTCAATCAACGTCAAAGACAAGGTTCACACTCGCACATCTGCATGGTCTTAAAACTGGGTGGCAGCAATATGGTAGAGAACCAATCAAACTTCATTTTATAACTATTTAAATTTCTCTGTAACAAAAGAGTATAACCTGAATTGACCGAATACTTCGTTTCCATAAGGCATATAGTCCTGCTCCCAACAAAATCAAAAAGAAAATCCCCAGGATAACTTGCACAGCTGGAGGAAAATTATCTAGTAGACCCAAATTTGTTTGTTGAGGTGCACTAGTCTCTCCCAGAGTTGCTTGTAGCCAATTCCATATCGAGCTCAGAGAAATATAATCTATGATGTTGTCCCAGACAGATGAAGATGAAAATGTTGACATTTTAATAAGATAGCAGCCCCAGGAGCTACATTTGCAGAGGCTTCCGGAACTTACATATGAGTTAGAGAGAGTGGTCTGGGAGCCCAGGTGTCCTGGAGCCATTGTGAGCTGTGCTCTGTGATGTCACCGTTCCAAAGGTCAGCTTGCTTCTAACTCAACCAGTGAACCTTCTCGTTCAAAGCCAACCAGGGACTGGCCTGGGTTTCCAGTTCAGTCATATTGCTTTTTCTGATTGTTGGCGAGTCCCAGCTCTACAACGACACTGCCCAATAGAACTTTCTGCAAATACAGAAATGTTTTTTATCTGGTCTGTCCAACATGAGAGCCACTAATGACTTGCAACATGGACAGTGATTGAGGAACTGAATTTTACATTTAATTTTAATGAAATTTAAGTAGCCACATGTGGCTAGTGGTTACCTTCCTGGATAGTGTCGATATAGACCATTCCCAACAATCCATGAAATGGACAGGAATTATTTTCATATGACAAATGAGAAAATGAGGCTATGTGGAGATTTGAGGAGATAGGATTTAGAGAGGGCTTTACTAAAGAGTGAACAGGTTTACTTGGTAAATGTGGGGGGAGGTTATTATTGGATCATTTTGTAACATTGCTTTTTATATGTCACTATTGTCTAGAAATTGTGATCTTTAGAAGGCTTTTAACATATTTGATCCCCATTTTGCTCATCTGTTAACAGAGGGAGATTCTACCACATTCACAAGGTTTATTTTAGGATCAAACAGCATAATTTTCTAAGCAAAGTAGCATGTTGTACTGAAACCTATACGACATTATCAAATCATTATTTACTGAGTAATACTTATCTACTCAGCAAGGAAGTATGAAAATATAAAATATATGTATAAAAAAGCTTACATGAAAATAGTTCACACACAAGTATATAATCTAAATTGTGAGATCAATTACAAAGATAGCAAGAATCCAAAAGAGGGTTTGCACCAAGAGGAAAGGAGGGGCACAATAAGGGTGAGAAAGGGTCAGTTATGACAAATGATTTTTAGAATATATTGTCTGATATTATTCCAAGTTGTTCATTCTGGTCGACTAAAAGTACAGTAGTGGGGAAGACTGGTGAGGAAGGAATAACTGTTTTGTTTTTACAGGAAGGAGACGTATGGTAAGTTGCTTGCGGAGACACATCCAAAAATGGAGTCTAGAATGCTGTTGGAAATATAAGTACTTATGTCAGGATGAAATGGTTTAGGAGTTACTGTTATTGATGTTAAACCAGGTCTGCTAGTGACTGACCACAACCAGAATCCTTTCTGGCAAGGGCTGAAAGTTAATTTAGGATTTGACTGTAACAGGTTAAACATAGGTCAGTAACCACTGAAGAATGGTAACCAGAAACTTTGTGAAGATAGGGTTGTGACTATTGAATCATTACCTGAGACTCCCTACACTAGATTAGATCCTTGTTACATGGCACCTTATACTTTACATGCAAAACATTTAACACAGCTATAGTTATTGTGCAATTTTTGGTCTAATATCTGTCTTTCCTGATTACTATAAACTCAAGGAAGACAGGGACCATGTCCATTTTATTGATGACTGTCTCTCTAGTGCTTGGCACATAGCACATATTAAAATGTTTTTAAGTGAATGCAAAATCTCCTAGAAGAATTCCAAGTATCTTTATAGCCTAAATTGTTAATTCATCAAGTGTCCATTACCATATTTGTGTACTAGTTTGAATAGAAGCTTTATAGAGCAGCTGTTATGATAGGTTGTTAGGGGTATAAATGGATCTGGGTTCAAATTTTGGCTCTACTATTCACTAACCTTGTTATCTTGGACAAATTACTTTATCTGGGGCTCAATTATTCATTTGTAAAGTGGGAGTAATTTCTACCCTGTAGAGCTGTAATGAGAATACGATAATTTGTGTAAAAAAAAAAAACATGAATGACACACATATAGATAACTGTTATTTGTAGCGATGTTTATGAGCAAAAACAAGGTATTATAAATCTCAGTAATATAAGGTGTCTCAAAGAGAATCTAGGCTGAAAAAACCATTTGTTTTGTTTCCTCACTTAGACACCTGAACATCTCCAACAACCAGTAATTTATCACTGTGGAAGCCATCTCAACCTACCTTTAGATAGTGTCATCCATCCACCTACCCATCCAGCCAGCCATCATCAGTCTGTCATGTCCACTCAGCAGTCTTCCACATCATGCCCTATTAGGACTTTTTGACTTGGACACTGCAACTTATGACATATACAATACTTGCTTTCAAGGTTTTTTTTTAAAAATAAGTTTTAATATAGAGGAAAGTACACTTCCAGAAGCAGAAGTGGGCCTGAAGAAAAGGAGCGTGGCTCAAAATGCCTGTTTTCAAGCTTTTAATAGATTCTTTGTTGCTTTTCAAACACAACTAAAAATCTAGAACATGGTTACCAGGCCCTGAAATAACTCGTTTCTGCCTACTTAGCCAACCCTCTCTTTTCCCTTTCCTATTTCTTTCAACTTGAGCTATAATAGATTTGTCAATGTCACTACCATACCAATGTTGCACCACAAAGCCTATGCACATAACTGGATTATCCTCTCTGGCTAACTCCTGTTGATTCCTCTAATTTCAGTTTCAACATTGCCTCCCCAAGGAAACCTTTCATCCTCTCTTTGGTTCCCATCACAGTCAGAGCTTCTATTGCAGCACTTTTAGTGTTTCATTTAATGTTTACCTTGCTTACCAGACTCTAATGTCCATGATGCAGGAAACTTACTGCATTATGTTCAACACTCTGACCCCCAGGAGCTAGCAGATGGTTATAAATATTTGGCTATAGCTTTCCTGTGCCTCCTGTCTTTTCTTTTCCATGCTAAATGTACCATAGGTTGACAGGTTAAACTTCTTGACTATCTGGGTTACGTTCTCCAAAGTGGTTCATATCTCCAAATGTAGCGTCACAGAATCTATTCTCTCAGGTGTAGACTCAGCAGGTCAGAGTAGAGTGGACCACTCCTTTTAGACTCGGTTTTACATAATAGGAAGCTTTGCCTCTGAATCAGTAGTACAAAACCAGGAGACATTAGTCTACGGTGGGGGTGGGAGGTGGGGAGTAAAGGAGATTGAATAACTTTTCTTTTAGAAGCTTTTAAGAAAAAACTGACCTTTTCACAAGTTATATGTTATTCACTAAACAATATGCACCGTTTTCCATCTCTTCCTCACATGAGATATCAATACTGGATGTATGACTGGAGACGGATCTGTATGTTCTGGCTTTCACCTACACTTCAAACTTATTTCCCACTATTTGCTTTCACAAATAATACACTCAATTACAGAACTGTGGTTATTTTGGGTACTTTAAATAACCACCTGCAACTTTCTATCTTCCTGTACATTAAGTTCTCCTCCCTGATATTCTTTCAGTCAGAAGAGATTGGAAACAAGCTCCACCTCTTCCAAGTTTTTATCAGCTAGGCAAGACACTTCAGATCTATTTTTTTATCTGTCAAATAAGGATAACAGTACCAACTTTATAGAATTATGAAAATTCAACAAGATAATTTTATGTAAAGGGCTAAAAAAAATATAATTACTCAATTCTCACATAACTTCTAACTTGGTATTCTAGGCTATTGCTTCTAGAACTTTTCTGCATCAGAGTCATCTGGAAATCTTATTAAAATGCAGATTTTGGCCCAGGTCTGAAATAGGGCCTGACATTCTACATTTCTAAGAAGCTCCTTGGTGATTGCCATGCCACTGGCCCACTGCCAAGCTTTGATTAACAATGTTTAAGTTACCCCCACCCTCACATTAAAGTTCCACAATGGCAGATTCCTTAACAAGTTTACTTTGGTATTTTAATATCCCAAAGCATCTGGAACTACCTTTAAATATGTAAATATTTGGTTAGTGACTGACTGTCCTCCAACAACTATGTCCTTGACAGTGTAGCTCTGAAGTTAGTAACCTGGGACTGAGAAAGGGTAGGTTGGAGATGAAATCTATAGGAAGGCTAATCAAAAACCTTCTTCCCTATCATTCCCCACACTCTTTCACACGTGTTCATGAACATGAGGAGACACTGAAGTAAGAGAATTCTAGATAAAAAGCAAGAATGAGAGTGTCTGGCACTTTCTGTCACTACCCATTATTTTATGAGGCATTCTTATGTTGAAAAGGCTTTGAAAACATAGTCAATGTTTCCAGGTCTGGGACAAACCCCAGAGACATCAATAAATGTAACTAAAAGCTATAAAAACAACCCTTTGACCTTCTGTATTATCATCACATAGTCAGTCATCCATGCTATTTTTAACATAAACATTGTCTCCAATGATGATTAAATGAAGCAAGGTGCTTCAACTGGAATAGAAAATGTTAGGAGCAACCATTTGATCCTAAGTACTTAAAGCAAACTTTCAGTTGGGTTCTGAAAATTAGGGTTTGGTCCCACTGCAAACAGACTCACTTGGTCTTTTCAAGGGGTTAGGAGTTACAAGTGGTTGAATGGATATAGTTTAGCCTTAAGGAAATTAGCAGCTCTTATTTTGGGCTAAAATACTAAGAATTTTTTTTTTTTAAAAAGGGGTCTACGGCCATGCCACTCTGAACATGCCTGATCTTGTCTGATCTCCAAAGCAGGGTCGGGCCTGGTTAGTACTTGGATGGGAGACCACCGAGGAATACCAGGTGCTGTAGGCGATAGAAGAAAAAAAAAAAGTAAATAAAAATAAGAAATCTCCCTAAATATAAATGATTAAAAAAAATTTTAAAAGATTAAAAAAAAGGGGGGCCATCAGTTGTTTCTCATGATCAGATCACAAGAAAGAGACCTTTCAAGATACTCACCTTTATCTTCTCACTTTATAGTGAGGACACTGAAGCCTGCAGAAGAAATAAGCTCAAGATCCCAAGGAGTCAGCAGTGACCTCAGCCTCGAAGATGTCCTACTGTTTCTGCCACTTTTTCTTTCAATAGATTCTCATTTGACAATCCTGTTACCTACTGGGATCAGAGCTAAGCAACGACATAGGCAAGGGGGTGCTTTAGACTTAGAGTGAGAAGGCAGAAGGATGCAATTCCTAGAGATGACAAAACAAGGCAACAAGTTTAAGGGTCAGAGAAAAGGTCTTAAAATCTTAACCACAGGCATAATACAGGGATGATAAAAATGTCTGAGTCATTTCATAGCTAACTGGTGAAAGTGGAGGAAAACTTCATAAAATAAAGAACACACTGCTTCCCTTGTCAGTGGACACAGATGTCCACAATACACTGAAACGCAGCATATCTTTAAGACCAAGAACATCTTGGCTTTCCATCATCTTCTCCAAAACCTTCTTTCCCATTAATCCCACTGCAACTGGTTGCATCACTACTGAAACTTTATATTTTCCTCAAAACATTTTCTTCATTCTTCGAGGCCCACCAATCCTCTTTAAATTTGATTCATTTACTCTTCCCTCTACTGCAAATGTCAGTACTCTCACTACCTCTGCCTCAATTACTTCATCTTATTATCTATTGTTTCCATTCTCAGCCCCTCAAATCACACTCATTTGAAGTGATTTATAAATTACTGTTATGTTGTTTAAAATCCTTCAAAGGCTCTCAGCTGCCTAAGGACTCAAGTCCAAACTCCTTAGTGTTCATGGTTTGGATCCTGCTTATTTCTACAAGAAATCTCACTCACACTGGTGCTCCTGCTCCATTTACTCCTGTCAAATTATTTGTAGTTCCCTGGACACACGACTTCATGCCTCTGAATTTGCTATGCCTGCTTGGTATACCTTCTCTCCTTTCTATCTGGACAACCCCTGGATATCTTCTTCTGGGAGCTATTTTGATTCCCAAAGCTAATTCCTCAATGTGAGGATTTTCTTCCCACACAATAGTGAATCTTGGTTAATACGAAATGAAAAACTAACATAAAACATAAGTGCACGTTCCAGAAAATACAAGTGCAATTCAAGCTTATGTGTGGTATGAACACTCTTTATGAGTAAACAAGGAATGGGTGAAAAATTGTAATTTATTGAAACTCAACTCAAAAAATATAAGATGCTGTAGTGTACAATATATTACACAAAGCACCCTCAGGTGCACATTCAAGTCAAGTATGAACTCCATTTCCCTTTCCCTAGCCCTCCCACCCTGGGATCTTAGTATTTGTTCCATATACAATCATGCACACTTAATTTGAAAAAGGAAGCCCCAATATATTTTGATGTATTAATTAGCACCAAACAAGAGTACAGTTCCATTTCTTTTTTTTAATTAACAAAAAACCCAATCAATAAACCAACTGGAGAGCTAATGGACTCAGCCAATAGTGCTGACATAGATATTATACATTCATGTAAATACACAGCCTATCCTACCCTAAACAATGGTACAGCTGGTTCTCAGCCTTTGTTCGAGTTGGCAATTGTCCCCATGTTGCAGTGTTGGAGCCAGTCTGTTTCAAAAACAAAATTGCAATTTAAGAACTTCCTACACAAAGCTCATCTGTCTTTTTTGTTGGAAACAAGTCTAAAATTGGTGTGGAAAACTTAGATCTTTCAAGGACAACAACTGGTCGAAGATAATGAAGCTGTTTTAAGGCAAGCTCTCCACAGTCTGTTAACGCTTTGTCCAATACAACCCTCAAGTTTTCCAAGGAAGGAACTGTTGTCGTTGTCTCAGCTACTATTAAAGGTGGGATTGTAGTCAAGTTCTCATGAATTGCAGAGTCACTGGAAGAATGAGGTATGTCAACTTCAGGGTCGTTGTCATTCACCATATTATTTGCCATAACATTCCCTGTTAAGTCATTACTGGGTTGTGAAGAATTACTTAAGTGCTCTGAAGGCTCCCAATCATCAAAATCATCTTCTTTCTCTTCACTTTCCTGAATAAATTTCAGAAATGAAGATTCAAATCCCATAGGTTTATAAGTCTTCAAATCAAACGACCTGGGCTGTGAGTGCTTCCTAAAATTCTCTTTCAGGACATGGGTTGAATTTTTTACAGTGTTTTCTTGCCCTGAACTTTGCTGCCCAGTTTCTGAGTCTTTGATCCTTGGTAAAGGCAGCTGGAAACTTGTGAAGTAAGTCCCATTTTCAGTCCCATCAGGATTAGGTAAGGAATTTTCTATTTTACAAGGAGGAGGCTGAACTATATTACATTGCTCCAAGGAAGTGGTTTCTGAACCGTGGTTGCATTTCAAAGTTCCTCTGTAGAGCAGAGGATCTGCCTCAAATACTTGCTTGCTTTCTGTACATCCTTTCTGACCTCCATCCCTTTCACCTGGATGAAGGGAATCAGTGTTCTGGACAGGTATGCTATGGTCACCTGTGGAATGACTGTGCTTTGTGTACTCTGATTCACAGCTTCCATCTTCTTCTTTCTTTATATAGGGCTCTATTTCAGAAGGGGGCTCCTCCTTAATTTTGGTACCATACTTAACACAAATGACAAGATTTTCCATCTGTTGTTCTAAGTAGGCACTACTCATCTGATGGGTACGTTTGTAATGCCTCACTATGCTGCTCTCCAACTTCACCACAGATAAGCATCCTTGAACCATACAGGGGTACTGTGTGTGCTCAGAATGCTCCACACACATATGGAGGGCTTCAGCTCTTGTTTTAAAAGTAATTGGAGCTTTCTTTTCTTTGATTAAGCCGCATTTTTTAGCCTTAGCGTTAAATGACCTCCTGGTAGTCTGCTGTTCATGCCCCTGAGTGAGAGCTGTTTGACACACCTTTTCACTCCTTAGTAGCCTTTCATTTGCCACTTTCTGGCTTCTAAACAGATCATCATAATAGTCCTTATGTCGGTAATAGACATGTTGAGAATAATTACTGCGATGGGTGAAAATCTGGCCACAGCCATTAAGATCACAATGAATTTCATAATCCGAATGTATTTCTCCTTCAATATTATGCTGTTCCATCAAGTGGTGCTTCAACTTGCTGAATGTAAAAAAAACAGCAGGGCACTGAGGCTGGTTACAGGAAAACCTTGCTGCAGATTCAGCTTCAGAAAGCACTTTAGGCTCATCAATATGGTCTAGATTATGAGAGTCACTACAGTGCTTAGCAAGAGCTTTGGAACACAGGAAGCGTTTGTTACATTCTTTATATTTGCAAGCAAATATCTTTTTACATTTGACAAGTTCCCTTTTGGTTCTTGCTTTGTCTTTCTCTAAACATAACTGTTCTTTGTTGTACTGATGTACAGTTCTGTAATGGCGAATCAAGCCTTTTAGATTGGTGAATGAGGAGTTGCAAGTTTTATGAATACAATGGAATGGTTTGTGGTACTTATTCAAAATATAGCAGAGATTTCCTTTAGCAACAGTTCTCCTGCTACCTCTCCCCTCTCTTCCTTCTTGTTCTTCTCTATGGCTACCTAGTGGTGATGAAATATCAGATGTTTTACTTTCTGTTTCTTCACAAGATGACTCCAAATCTGTTTCTGAACTACATTCATCTTTTTTAGAATGACAGTGTGGCTTCTCAGAGTTACTGCTGGGATCACCTCCAAGTTCAGCAGAACAATCATTTTTCAAAATGTCTACTGAGCATGGGCCTTCATGATCACATTTTTCATTCTCTAACAGTTTGTGAGTTACTCTGTCACTGCCAATTTGATGTTTATTTTTATAATGAATCCTTAGGTGTGTTTTTCTTGTAAATGACCTTTGGCAAATATGACATTGGAATGGGGAATATCGATGCTGAAACATGGTTAACTGGAGGACTTTTTCTTTTGAATAATTATGCTTTTTAAGGTAATGCATTAACAAAGCCTCTCTGGTCACAAATTCGTATTTGCATCCTTGAAGCTCGCAGAAAAAAGGCTTAGCTGCCAACTGTGCAAGGTATTGACTTGGCATATTTTCATCTTGATTCTGAAAATTAAGGTCTGTGATAGTAGGTGAAACCGACTGAAGAGATTTAGCACCACTGGATGGGTACCCCTGCAATGACCCTGAGAAAGATCCATGTGTTATTGAGTTTTTCAAGCTTAAATGTTTCAAGCGTAACAGAAGTTCCAACATGGTATCCTCTGTACATGGTCTTTTAGAAGCACAAATAGAGGCTTCTGAAGAATAACCTTGATGTTCTCGTTTACATTTAGTATGAATTCTGTGATCTAGACCTTCATCTGGGGAGTCACTGTTTGTGTCTGAGCTGGGTTTAGGTTCTGCATCAAACTTTACAGTTGTTTGATTATGTTCATTATCCAAACAGGGAAAGACATCTTTTGCCTTTATCTTTTTGGGTTTCAAATGGTATGGATGAACCTTTCTTAGATGTTTCTGCATCCCTCTTGCATTTTTGTACGTGGAACCACAACCATCAAAACCACAGGTAAACTTGGTCCCATCAAAACAGACTGCCACATTTGAACATTTTTCCTTTAAATTGGTGGACGCAAAGACTTTCTCATGAGATAACAATATATCCTGCATGTTTTCAGAGTGATCCAGTGTGTCAATTAACTCTTCATTCATAGAAGCTGAAGAGCTATGACTTAACTGATCACTAGAATTACTGTCACTGTTTTCTTTCAGATTTTCTGCAGTTTCTATTTGAGTACTAGCTGGTCCTGCACAGAAAAGAAGATCCTCAGGTAAATGTGATTTATCAGTTTGATCAAGTAGATGGGGCTGATCGATACCGTCTTGCTTTTCACCTGCTACAGGATCCTCAAGTTTCACTGATTTCTTCACATCTCCATTTGAACTTTCAACATTATGCATTAAGAGGTGATTCTGGTATTCAATTTTGGAATAATAAAACTTTTTACAGCCAACAAAGTTGCACGTGTAAGATGCATCCCTAAAGTGTTGTGCTTCATGGTGGTAAAGCTGTCCCAAGTCACTGAAAACAATATTACAGCCATTTAATTCACATTTATAACGCAGATCGTCATGTTTTTGTTTATGATTAAGTAGTTCATTCACTGATCCAAACCTAGCATAGCAATCTATAGATACACACATATAAGGTTGAGGACCACAATGCACTTGTTCATGCTCTCGTAGGTGAAAAGCAGACATGAAATGTCGTCGACAGTAAGTACACTTCTCTCTTCTATTTTTCATATCCAAGTAATGCTTGGCATTTTCATCATTATTTTGGTGTTCAGCTTTAAGATGCACACTTAAGTATTTAAATTGCTTAAACACACGGGAACAGTCTGTGCCAGGACATGGGTACAAATCTCTGTCTTGCAGGTGGCAATCTTCTAATTTGCTGAATGTGACATATTCGTGAGACTCTCCTTTGGCTTGTTCATTCAATGATTGATTTTGCTCCATGGCTACAGAGGGGCTCTTGGGACAAATTCCCTTTTGAGAGCCTTTCAATAGTAATTTCTTTTTAGAGCGGTCCCGTCTGCTTGGTGGCATTTTAACATGTTCCATCACATGAGGAACAAATATTTCTTTTCTCTTGAACTTTTTAATGCAAACTGGACAAGTGTAAATTCCATCTTCCATATGCATCTTAGAATGATGAAGAATTCTGGCCTCTATACATTCCCGTTTACATAACAAACAGAAGAATTTATACTGAAGCCACCTCTGGTATCTTTCAGAAGAACCAATGGGTTTTTTATCTCTTTTCTCCTTGTGTTGTTCTGTCAAATCTCTTCTTCTATATTGTTTATCTTCTTTACTTTCCTCATAGTCACTGAGAAACGACTCTAGAACATCTGTGTCATTTATTGACATTTCATAGCCGCTTAGATCATCATCAGAATCTGATGCTTCTTGTCCTAGGAGTTGGTGGCAGTGTCGTTTTAAAGTTTTCCAGTCCCAAAATTCAGGATCAAAAGGCCAGTGGGCTTTTAAAGCTAATAAGAGCTCACATCGAAGAGAATTTGGAACTGGTGCATTTTCTTCATCAAATTTTTGATCTGGTTGCAAATACAGTTCTTCCAACATATTAAACCCATCCAAATTGGGTTCAATTAAGAATTCTGTAAGCTGACAGGCTCGTCTAACTTCTAAATCTTCTGGTAAAAGACAGGCAATTGTTTTACAAACTGATGCCTTCATTTCTTCATCCTCACTTGATCTCAGTTGAAGAGCTCTGACACACAGTAAAATCGACACTCCAAGACCAACATCTTGTGCCTATAAGATAAGCAGGGAAGTAGTTAATTATTTTATAGAAACATTACATAACTTTCACTGATGAAAAATATACCTTGTACATACATGTATGTGTATATATATTTCTCAAAATTTTTAGAGTTCTTAAATGTTTTAAAATGTATTTTATTTATTTTTATGGTGACACTGGTTAACTGGAATTCTTAAAGTTTATCTTAACTCTCTCTTCCTGCAAGTTACATTTAGATGCTTGTTTTAACATGCAAAGGACTGGATTAGATGCTACAAACATTAACAACAATGTACATTCATATATAAAGTATCTGACTTTATAAGGAACTGCATATGAGAGCAGTCTCTAACCCTCAAGGAATTTACCTAATGTGCCAAACATGTAAACAATAAAGGCACATGAATTCAAAGGAATTCAGAATAAATAAGGACACCAAAGAATTCAAAAGAGGACTTATCTTGAGTTAGGCAAGGAGAACAGGACTTAAATAAATGGGTGCAAGAAGAAACACATATATAAATTGAGTCTAAGATAGAATTCAATTTAAGAAACTCATGTGTCATCAACACTTGGGTGTTTTTAAAACCTCAAGGCTAAAACAAATGACTCGCTTCATTTCCTCCTAAAAGAATTAGTACTTTATAAAGTTACAGGTGTACTGAATCTCAGTATGGAAAAATAACTGAAATTAGAAAATCTCTCTCTAGCAGCAGGCTCTCAGGAACTAGTCAAAAATCAGGAGAAAGATCTGGTCATTTGTGATAAAAGGCTAGTGCATTCAAGATGATTTTTTTTTTTTAAATGTGAGAGGCTGAAATGGAATGTGAAAATAACATGAGCAAAGAAAAGTGGGATCATATGGCAGAATAGCTTAAAATGCATTACTTAAGAGCACAGGATTTCAAGTCAGACTTTGACTGCCTTTGAACCCCAGCTTCACTATAGTGACAAGTTCTTAACTCCTCTATGCCTCAGTTTCTTCATCTGTAAAATGATAATAATGGTAGTATTAGGTTTTCCTCCTAAAGTTGTTATAAAAACAAAATAATATAAAGTGATAACTACACCGTTGGCACATAGTAAATAGTCAACAGAATACCATGTAAAATAACTGAGGATAAATTCCACTGTTCAAATCAGTAATCAATTTGCTAAACAATTATTCCATGTTGGGCACCATTCAAAATGCTGGGAACACAAAATAATTGCCATCAATTTACAGAACGTTTACTACATCCTAGGCACTATTCTAAACAAACTCTTTGCATATATTATCCTTAGTGTATAGATGAAGAAACCAAGGCTCAGAAGGTTAGTTGCCCAGTGTCACCAGATAGTGAGCAGAGGAGCAAGGATTTAAATGTAAAGCAATCTTTCCAGAGCCTGAGTTCTTAATCATTTTATAGCCTACACTGACTTCAAAGCTTAACTGACTTGACTATATCTGGTGTGTCCTTGATATTATATGTCAAACTACTCTGTTCCTTCAGCTAAAAAAAACCACCAACTTATGCATGTCCTTAAATTTCTTCAAAATTCAGCTCCATGTTCCATATCCTAATTCTAATATATTCACTCCTTTAACTAATTGGTATATCTGCCCAGAATGTATAATGGTATTTTTAGCTTTTTCTTTTTTTGAAAAGTGTTTTTAGTGATTTCACAAATTTTACCATTTCAACCAGATTAAGCTGTTTAAGAAAAAAATAGACATTCTTAGCTATTTATCTCATAGTCTTACAAAAAAAGTTAAGTATTAATAACTTGTTGAGAACCTATGAATTATTTTAAAATGTACATGGCTTTCTCCAAGTCCTCTGTGCTCTGACTGATAAATCACAACCTTATATCACATTATGCAATTTGTCAAGATAACTATGCTCTAGTTCTGACTCTGCTATGAACTAGGTGTATTATTCTTACAGATCATACATCTCTAATTTTTAGCTTTATTACTAAAGAGAGGGGATTAAACTAGATAATCACGTTTTACAAAAACGGTAGTACCGTATGTTCCATCAGTGTCCCATAGGCAAATGAACTGGATTCAAGAAGATCCCTCTTCTTATACTTTCTATTTCAAAGTATAACCATATCTACATTCATTCTGTCATACTGTTTTGAAAGTCTTGAGAGAGACCCTGGATTCTCTCAAGTCATCCCTTCTACTTATGACTATCTCAAGTCAGAATCCAAGTTACACAACTCTAAGCACCTTAAAGAGATTATCTAATTTAAGCTATTTATAGAAAACTGAAGCCCAGAAAACAAGACAGGCATTATTACAGGGCCCTCCCTTTATACACTGTTACCTTCTTCAGAAGACTTAATGCCCTCATGCCCACAAAAGCTTTTTAGCATCATTAACCTTTTCCATCCCATGGGCTATTTGGTCGCTAGCTCTCTCCCAATATCATCTCCCCTCTTCTACAGAAACAGAACACCTGATTTTTATCTGTTTATCAAGTCACCTGGATTAATGAATATATCTCCTAACCTCATTGCAGCTAGATGTGGCCACATGTATGTGTTTATATGTAGTGGAGGGAGTGGGGAAAGGTCTGCCAGAGTGTGTTTTACACCCTCACCTCCCTTCTTGCTCTCTGGAATGGAGACATTATAGCTGAGATTTGAAAAGTTTTAGAATATGAGATGGAAGCTATGTGTTGACGGGAGACAAAAAGATATGTGGAGCCACTAATGCAATGCTGGCCAGTCTACCTGGATTATCTATCTACCTATATGAAAAAGAGATAAACTTCTTACTTCTTTAGATCAGTACTATTATGGGATTTCTACAATTCACAGCAGAACTAGATCCAAATTTATACAGGTTAGATCACTTCTCTCTTTTAAAATACTAGAATCGAGTCTCTTAATTTAAAAGAAATTCTACATTCACTCTCCTTCTATCCAGTCTCTATCTTTTTTGCCGTTCAAGCCAAATATCATAAGTAATGATTTTAATGGAAAGTATCCTAGGCTGGAATTAAAGAGAAATGGGTTCTGGTTTTCCTATAGATGTGTAGGAAATTCCTTGGTGTGTCAGAAACCCACTTTCCCTAGTCTTCCAGTAGTTTTCTCATGTTCTTTGGTTCTTTGTGGTGAGTAGAATTCGAAGATGGCCCCCAACAACCCTCACCTTTGTATAATCTTCCCTTGAATGTAAGTAGAACCTGTAAATATGATGAGATATTATTCCTATGATTATGTTATATGGCAAAAGGGACTTTGCAGATTAAGATCCCAATCCAGTTGATTTTAAGAAAGGCATTATACCTAAGTGGGACTGATCTAATCACTTGAGCTCTTAAAATCTAAGCCTGGAAGCTGGAGGAGGTCAGATTCAAAGGAGAATTCCTTGTGCCTTTCCTGGCTTCAAAATAAAGGCATGGAATGAGGGAGGTTTCTAGAAGCTGAAAACAGACTGTGGCTGACAGCCATCAAGAAAATTAGGACCTTAGTTCTGTAACTAAAAGAAAGTGAATATTCTCAACAATAAGAATGAGCTTAAAGTGGATTTCCTAGTGTCTCCAGATAAAAACTCTGCCTGGCAAATACCTCAATTTCAGGTTTGTGATATTCTAAGCAGCAAACTTTGCCACAGTGTGCTAGACTTCTGCCCTACAAAACTGTGAGCTAATACATGGCTGTTGTTTAAAGTACTAACTTTGTGGTAATTTGTTATGCGGCAATAAAAACTAATAACTTTCCTTAAGGATTAAAAAATTAAACTTTTTAAGGCCACTTATAACACTAATTTTTCTAAATAAGGCAAGTTCTATAATCGATTTAATGTTTTTTTTCTGTGATAGGAGACACAACTTCATGCAGTGATTCAAGTAATTATCACCTAACTTATCTGACCATGGATTTACTTCTGATAACTGTTTTTACCTTTTCCTATCTTCATTGGAGAAAACTAGATTAACATATTTCAAATAAAGTATAGGATACAGAATATTACATTAAAAAAGAGAATATCAAAGATAAAACTGTACCTTGACTTTAGTATAAAAACAATCCTTGGGGAAAAAATAATAATTAAAACAATACTTAGATGTTGTCAAAGTAGTAACCCACAAAACACATCTATGAGCCATTATAGCTATGGATATATGGAGAGATCAGTCATGAGTAGATATCAAAATCAAAACAATAAATATGGAGCATAGCATAGGATTCATCCCAAATCTCTAGACTGATAGTCTTAGCATATCTATAGGGCTGAACTCAAAAAAACAAGGCACTTCATTTCATTTTAGGAAATATTTATTTCCTGAAAATTCCTAATTTATTTCCTGGTTGCACAGAACTTTACAATTTGTGTAGTTGATTCTGGAACCGTTCTATTTCTCCAAAACCCAGAAAAATGTATCATTTCATCCTCAAGAAGCTGATAAATACAACTATATTTTCTTCATTCGTAATTATGTTAATTTGCAAACAAATTTGTTGGTATAAAATATAGAACATTGTTCTAGGAAAAGGAGATATAGGGTGGTTGAGATGACAGCCAAGAAATGTAATCTTCCCTTCTTCTAGTGGTTTGTCACTTTTTTATTTTTATTTTTTATTTTTTTAAATTTTCGTTGGTCACTTTAAATCACTACTTTTACTAAGAAAAATTGTGGATTCCTAGAAAGTCAATCTGCAGAAAAGCTAGATATGTCTGATTCCATAATTGTAGTAAACCCCATTATTTCTCATTTTTTCTTTTCTAAAAAGTTAACTCTCCCTGCATCTCTTTCTTCCAGGATAATCAGCATAAAAAGCATAAATTACTCACTTCAGTTTGTATAACTCTAATGAGGCAAAACAAATGCTGCTGTGTTTTAGCTATGACGCCAAACTGACGACAGCGCTCCAGAAAAGTATCTAAGGAAGGGTCGATTCTTCTTTGCAGTTTACTCCAAAAGAGCGTCAATTCCCTATAAAAGGAAAGATTAAGTAAAACATTTAAAGCAACTGGAATTTGCTATTCAGCTCCCCAACCCATTTTTTTTGGTTTACAAAAGTAAATTGACAGTAAACAAAAACTAGAAGAAAAATCTGACTATGTTTCCTATTGCTTCTTCCCAAACTGTTAAAATTGTTAAGAATCCTCCCTGAAAATTCCCTCGATTCTTTTCTTCTTTGTGTCTGGGTAAAAACAAAAACAGCAAAAGACTGCATTCTTTATGCTGACATTTTAAAAGACTTTCAATCCCATCCTATTCCAAAAAGGTTTTACCTCTTACATTGGTAACTGCACTGACTATTCTAGTAGGCAGGGATCATCATACATCGCTACACTGCCAACAAAATGGTTACAACCAATAAGTACTCTAATGACACACTTTCCTCCACACTAATCTCCTGCCTTTTCCAGTTATAAAATGTCATGATGCTATTTAAGGCCTGTATTTTGAAATGTTTAAAGTTTAGTAGTAAAATTAGTAAAATGGCACTCTTGGAAAAAGATAAAATACAAGAATCTCACAAATATTCTCTATGAAAACAAATAAAAGCTTTTTAAAGAATAAGTTAAATAAAAGCTTGAATGGTTTAAGAGAAAACTCTCAAGGAAAAACACTAGAAACTCGAAGATGCCCAGGATAGAAATGCTAGTATATATGTGAAATGTGAATACAAAGAAAATTACTTAGCAAAACTGAAGAGAATATTACCATTTTAAAAAAGTGGCTCTTTTCTGTACAATTTCATTGCATACTGTGTATTTAAGTGATTTTCATTAAAAAATAACCATATTATTTTCATAAACAAGTTTTAGAAAACTAATGTTATTATTTCTATTAACACAGATTATTCCAAGAAGCTGGTTACAAATCTAAAGCTTAAGAAATCAATATAACATACCTCTTTTTATAATAGATTAAAAATAAACATTTACAGAACTTATATTTTCTTATATTTTTTAAAAGGTGAAATTCTTACACTTGCTTCAAAGATTGAAATGAATTTCTGTCTCAAAAGATACATGAAAGTTTGTATTTAATGATGGCAAATTTGGGCTATAAGAAATAAAGTTAACATTAAATAGTTGTCTTTGGTGACTAGTGTTGCTTTCCAAGCAGAAAAAGTAAAAATCTGAGATAGGTCAGCTTTGCAAATAGCTACTAGCCAGGCAAGTAACTGGGATGACTGTTCTTTTTTAAATTCACAAGATTGCTTCATTCAGATGTAAGCACATTAGTAATAAAAACTTTTTTGAGAATACTGCAAAATTCTGAAGAAGAAAGGAAATGGAAGAATTACATATGTTCAGAGATAAAAAGGAGTATCTATCAAAATATAAGTGAAATTTATCCTACTTAGAAAGAGCAAAATTATCAAAGTCAGTGAAACTCAATTATGAAAATAAAAGCGTCAAGAAAAGCTACCTAAAATTCATTAACTAGTTAGAAGTTTAAAGTTAGGCAAATCTGATGATTGATATAAGGCAGATTGAGAATTAAGGTCTCTCAAATATTTTTTAAAATCAGAATGTCTAGGGCTTAATTTATTCCAAATTAAATATTTCAAGCTTTAGTTATCTTAACTCCAAATAACCATGATGGTAAAAAGGTATTTGATGCTTGTATACATATCTGCACATTACAATTCAAAGATTTAAAATTACTATTACCTGCCTGAACATGTAAACATGCCTGAAACCATGACAACCAGTATTATTACTTGTGAGAATGCCAATATGTGACTTTAATCATCCATTCAAACCTATACACTGGAACGATAAATTTACCAATGAATCATAACATGTAGCCTTCTGGAACATCCAAGTACTAGAACAAACACTTCTTCAATGAGTACAATAATATGATTTTAAAAAATGGACAACCATTTAAGAATATATGAAAAACAATTCCACTGTATACAGGTTTCCAATGTTCAGATAACTAACTGCTCCCTCAAATTATCCCACTGCCTACCTCAAGTCAACAAATTATAAATTCATAAAAATTGGAAAGGAAATTTATCTCTAAATGGCAGGAAATGAATTTTGGCAGAAATCTAGCTACCAAGCAAGAATTTTAAATTATACTGTGTTTCTGAACAAGAGCAGGAGGCCCATGGAGTCCAGTTAATATGTCACATATATCTAGAATTTAGGCACTTTAGAAATGGGGTAAAAAAACAAACAAACAAAAACAAAAAAACAACAACTGTGGAATTAAGGAATGACCATGCCCTAGAGAACGCTTCTGCCAATATAGTTCATGTGACCTCTTGTTTATTCTTACAAAATTCAGTTAAATAGAACACATATGGATAGCTGGTCTTCACCAGGTGCAGGGACTTAACTGTGAATTAGACAATACACGTGATGACCGCAGAATATTGGTCTAGTTAAGAGAAAACAGATAACTACATCTGAAGACACAAATATACAAGATTTAAATTCAGAAGTGTTACAGAAAGCAAAAGTCAACCTATCAAATACTGAAAGCTTAGTGTAGAGGTTTAAGGTTCAACTGTATGATTTTGTTTTTAAAGTAGTAGTGATAATTACACATCTATATGTACATTGTCCCATTCCAATGGTTATCTTTCTCACTAGAATGACTACTCTAATTATGTGACCATTGCCAGACATCTATAGGGAATGCAGATAGCCAAAAATTTTGAAGGGGCTAAGTTAATTAAAAAAAAAAAAAAAAAAAAACCTAAGCAGGTCTATGGCCATGCTACCCTGAACAAGTCTGATCCCATCTGATCTCAGAAGCTAAGCAGGGTCAGTCCTGGTTAGTACTTGGATGGGAGACAACCTAGGAAGACCAAATGCTGTGGGTGTAAAAATCAAACAAAAAAACTAAGTAATATATCTTTTAAATCAACACTAAAGTCACTGCAATAAAGTAATGATATATGTTAATGTGATTTGGAAAATATCTCTGAAGGAAATTTTTAAAAGAATAAAAAACTGTTTAGAGTGAAAGTTACACAATTTACATTTCACTTCCTTAGCGACCACATTTAAGAATGACATTTCCAAGAAATAAATGTCTAGTACATATATGTGTTGAAAAGAAGTGACTGCTTTCATTATCATATACCAACTTTACTGTCATATTTTTACAAATATCACTCCTAGACAAATACTCCATAAAGACCACTATCTTCAACTCAGTAAATTTCCAGTACAACAAAAGAATCTATTCTATTTGAACAGAATTCCTAGGATTCATTTTCCTTTCTAAAATTACTGTGTTTGTGTTATGGTTATTCTAACTCAAATATCCCACCACCAAAAAAAAAAAAAAAAAAGCCTTTGAAAACAATAGAAGGGTAAAAGAAAGTCTCAATATTAGATTCTATTTCTCTCTGAATTGCTGGGAGGGGGCTTACTTTTAACAAAGTATGAAGTGATTTAAGATTTTCTTTATTCATTATAGCTCCTCAGGAGGCCAACAAGAGGGAAATCCTTGTTAATCCCTTCCTGCTACAGGGGAATAGCATTAATCTTAGAGCCACTAACATCCTTGGAAAGGCTAATGGTCGCTGAGTGAAGAAGGGAAGAAAAAAGAAAAGAGTATGAGTAACTATAAAAGGGAAGTTGGACAAGGATTACTAAAAAAAAGTGTGTGACTACAGTTTTTAGAACACTTTATAACACATCCTATATGTGACAATGTATTCTCTGCACTGAAAACCTAGCTATAACTAGTAGATATTTTTTTATTATAGGCAAATAAGTTAACTATAACAAGAAAAATTTGTTCCTCCAGTGAACACATCTGTTTTACTGAAGCTAAAATCTCTAATCTCTTAATGCATGAAAAAAACCTCTTCTAATTGATTTAGTAATCAAAAACCTCACTGCTACTTAACCATTCTTTTTATTTATATCACCTCTTTTTTGGGTTTCCCCACAAACTGTCCAATGATTATTATGAAATATATTTAAGTCCCTATCCCACTATCTCCTTTTTCCATAGGAGATATAACTCCCGCATAGAAGACTTGGTGGTAGAAGATTGCAATTTGAATTCCGGCTCTGTACCAAGGAAGTAAGTGTATGGAGGAAAAACACTAATTAGGAGTCAAAAACCCTGGGCTTCCATTTTAACCTTGAGACTTTGAGCACTCACAGTATTTCTCTGATCCCGCTGATCTTCCACTGCCTCATATGTACAATGATTATTATGAGAACTGGGTGGAATATACAAATATTTTCATATAAAATATGGAATATATTTATATTTCCATATAAAATAGTAAAAAAAGAAATGTAGTGTAGTAATATACAAAACACTAATAACATAAAACTATACAAATACACACAAATGGTCCAGAGGGAGCGGAATGAAGGCTAAAGTGTTTACTAGGTTTTCCTATAAACAAAATGCTTATTTCCAATTTCAAGTCATTCCTAGGTCCTGAAATACTCAAAGCTCCTCTAATCAAGATTATGCAAATCCAACCTATCTCTGAATTAAAGCTCAAATACTACCTCCTCCCTGACACCCTTTTAAAACAGTGGTGTATAGTAAGTACCAATAGCATTATCCACACCATTAATCTGATTTCTTATTGACAGAATCTAGCATTTTGGAGTTTTCCTGTGTATCATCTTTCCTGTGTATCTCTGGCCTAAATAGATTCAATACAGTTAGAATGAAAGAACCATGGGTTACGCTGTTTTCTTTTAAACAATAAGTACTCAGTAACAAGGAAGATATAAACTGAATTAAAACCTAAATAATACAATTCTGCTATACAGTACCAAAGTTGCAGAAGAAATTACTATCCAAATAGATTTTCTTCTCTAATGCAAGTTTGACCTAGAAACCTAATTAGTGGGTTTCCAAATGAGAGGGGGAAAGTGACTACCAGAAGATGTAATAAATGTAAGGAAAAACAACCTAACACCAATTTGTTTCATACTGCTATAATTTTATCTTCAAAGAAAAAAGGGCATAGTGGAGTTAACAAACAACCCTTTATGGGATGATCAAGATGAGTTCAAACATTTTACCCTTTATTTTTGGACTTTTCCAGAAAAGAATAGACCAATGATATCACTAAATGGGTTAGTTTATAAACAAGATTTTATTCACAAGTCATCTTTAATTTGCTGACACTTTAAATTTGAAACAAATCAATGTTTTATACAAACCTGAATACTATATAATGCACTAACAAATACAGGGGATAAAAAGTACATATACTCACCAGGAACAATATACACTTGCAGTTTGGAGCTGCTGGGTAAGGTAAGTCGTACAAAGAACAAATGCTGTGTTATCCTGACCCTCTGATTCCAGATTACATATGATGTCTAGTACTTCCTTGCAGTCGACCTTTGCAATCTATCAAAAATGAGATGACAAAGTAAAAAAGAAAATGGTGACTTTCTTGTACACTTTGTTATATAATGTAAAGCTTCTCTTCTATCTTTTGATAACTGATGAAGCAAGAATTAAAGAGATAAAATTTTCTTCTATAACCTAATGGCTGAGACTTCTGGAATAAAATATTTCATATAAGAAAGTATTAGAGAAGCAAACAGATGCTGTAAGAAGGTTCTACTGCAGTCCGAGCACAGAAAAAAAAAAAAAAAACATTTTAGTACAGTTTAAAAAATTACTCATGAACACAGCTATCATATAAATGAGTTAAACTATGCAGATTAACTTCAGGTTATTTTCACCTTAAGTACCATCACTTTTTTTCTTTTTTCTTTCTTTCTTTCTTTCATTTTCAATTTTTTTTCAAGTCATTCAAGTTGCAGACAGAGAGATACAAGGCTTACCCTTGCTGTCAACAGGGTTAAAGGAAGACAACTGAGAAACTTAAATACAAATGCTGTATTAACATATCACTTTCTCATATAATGAAGAAAAAAACAACTAAAATACTTTTAGAAATAGATCTTTTTCATTTACACTGTTTATGAGAATCTTTAAAAAACCTCTGGGAAAATAAGAATTTTCTGGGGCTTTTCTTTTTTTTGTGTACTCGTAAACAGGAGAATAAGACCTCTATAGACTATCACTCTATTTTATCATTTTCCTGTCTTAACAAACAGAAAAAAGATCATAATCTATTTCGTGACTGTGTCAGCATTATAAATGTAAATTATACCAGGCACCAAATATACAGGACAAATGAGGTGTGTATCAGGGCAAATAAGGTCTACAGAGTTTAGCTCATCTCTTCCAGAGTGCTATGCAGTTCCAAGTCTCTAATTTTAGTCATACTCTCAGGTAGGCATAGAAAGACTTCTTTTAAAGCTTAGCTCAAATGCCATTTTCTCATCAGATCCTTCTCTAACAATATATTAGAATCTCCATCAAAAACTACTCTCAAATTCCTCCTTTGTAGCATTTATCACAATTGCAATTCAATCATTAGTTGTACAACTTATTAGCAACTGTCTTCTCTGCTAGAATATAAAATCTATGAGGTCAGGGGCTATGCACATCTTGTTCAAAACGCAGCACTTATTAGTGTCTGGAACAGAGAAGATGCTCAGTAAATAGGTGCTGATGAAAGGAAAAAATCAAGTTTTTTTATCAGGTAAAAAGCTCATGTTTACAAACTGAACCTTATACAATTCTGTGTTCTCTAATCTTTTCAAAGACAATCCGATGACATAATAAACAGTATACTGTAGTGGTTAAAAGTAATTGTTCTAGAACTAAATTGTGTATTCTCTTCCTGGCTCTATAGCTATTAGCTGTAAGACCTTGGATAAGTTAAATAATTTCTCAGGAATTGAGTTCCTCAGTTTCTTCATCTGTAAAATGGGAACAGACCCTCCTTCAGAGAGTTACTATACGAATATGCTTGAGTACAACATAGTGACTACAGTTAATTCTGTACTATGTATCTGAAAGTTGCTAAGAGAGCAAATCTTAAAAGTTCTCATCTCAAGAAAAATATTGTAATTGTATATGGTAACAGATATTAACTAGACTTATTGTGGTGATCATTTAGCAATATATACAAATACTGAATCATGTTGTACTCTTGAAACATAAAGCTACATGTCAATTATACCTCAATAAAAGAAATGTGGTATATGTGCCTATTCAAGTTATAGTTAAGCCTTTAAGAAAGATGTTTCAAAAGAAGACTGGCAAATAGGGAGCACTTTAAAAGTACTGTTAAAAATTGTTTTCATAAAATATATAAATTTTTCAAAGGGGAGGGGAGAAGAAACTGAACCTTAAGAGTACTAGAAAGTATTTAGAAAGATCATTCTCAGATATAAGATCACACTTGACACAAATGTGTGCTGGGGTGCAAAGTTAAGTTAAAGACTAAAACATAATTAGATACAGTTTTCAGGGAGGTAAGACTTCATCAAACATTATAAACATAAAATTTTATTGATACCCAAAACAACCATGGACTCATCCACAGCTGAATTAATCAGAAGGGTCACCCAGAGAAGAAATGCCCACAACATGGTCACTTAAAATTGCACTGAGTGAAGGACCAAAATAACAATTCCAAAGTAAGTGTAAACAGCTGTTCTAGAGTGAATGCCATCTACCATCCATGTCATGTTAAAGCTCCTGTGAAAAATCAAGAATTCTAAAATTCGATTTTGGTAGCAATTTAACATCTCCAAGCTGAGGAATGGCACAGAAAATTCTCTAAGCCAGATACATAAATTAGAATGGAAATAACATATAACTGCATTACTAGAACATTTGTATTCCTTTCAAATAACTTTTATTGTATTATCTCATTTTATCAACATGATAATTCTATCTATAATATTGGCAAAGTAGGCCAGAAATATTATTTCTGCTTCACAAATAAAAAATGAGCCTGAGATTGCTTCTTGTCTCAGGTCAACTGTAGCAAATAATCAGAATAGTAAACAAAATACTAATTTCATGTCATTTTATTCCTACAGGGAAGCCCTTAATTTTAAATTTTAAAGGAGTACATTTCAGAGATATATTCAGGCTTTCATCTTACGGAACCAGATGTTAAGAAAAAAGGGACAAAAGTGAAGAAAGAAAGAAATAAAATTTAAGTAAAAATTCATTAACCTAAAATGATGGAAGAGGAGGAAATGATACGAAAAATATGGATTAATAGCTTATAAGGCATATATAGTTTTATTACTTTCATTTATCACAAATATTCTAAAGATGAATACTGTCTAACAGTTAGTAGAGAATAAGCCTAATAGTCCCTCCTCCTCTTGCCTGCCTAGCCAATTCTTCTCATCCTTCCATATCCAATTAAAAATCATTATGAAGTATTCCTTCATAGATTAGAATACAATGATCTCCTGCTCTGCTCTGAAATCACAGGATCTTGTCAACATTTTTAATTGGGCTATTTCTTACTCTACTTTGGGACAATTTTTAAACGAGTGACTCACATTGGCCTTTACCTTTTATGATTTTACTTTTTTATGTGCATTTACTTTGGCTCTCCAACTAGATCATGATCTCCTTGAAGATACGAGCAAAAATCCTCTGTGCATAAAATTCCATAAGAAGGGAAGCAGACACATTAAAATATATGTGTCTATCAAAGCTATTTATTACCTGTACTGTGCTAAAGTATTGAAATACAAGACAATCTGATTTTTGCCCTCATTAAACTTACAGTCTAATCAAGAATAATAAATGAAGCAGCAGGGAATTACTAAGAATACAATGTATGTTAAATGCTACAATGAGGGCATACAGGATATTTTCCAAATACCTTTGGTAAGAAAAATCTAATACAAATTTGGGGAATCAAAATCAATTTCCTGTATGAAATCATGACTAAGATGAGAATTAAAGAATTAGTAGGAATAATCCATGGGAAGAGGAGAGTGAAATAATAAAATTGTTCCAAACAGGGAGAAAAACACATATAAGGGCCTAAAGAATAAGAGTGAGCATGGTATTAGAAGAACAGAAATAAATTACTTCAATACAGGTAAGGGTATCCCTATTAGTACCTGCTTCAGGATCTTTGCATGACAAATAAGCACTTGGTTAATGTTATTTATTTTTTTTTAGTTAAAGAGAATCTTAGTATTTTACCCCAAATACCTGTATTTTCTTGAATATAGAGGAAAAAGAGGTATGATAAATAAAAGCAACAGAAAATTCCAGGTAAATTAAAATGACCGAAGAACAATGACCTAACTAATAATACAATATGGTTAACTACTTGTCCTCAACCTTTTGCAATAAATAGCTTAACATCATACTAAAAACCAAATATATGCCACAAAATACTTTTCAGCTAAAGTCAATTAAAATGAGGGTTAATGACAAGCTTTTGAGAATTTCAGTGATTATCTTGTATCTGGATAGGTACCGAAATAACTTTTTTGTTCTTAAATATAATTTCTGTCCCTGGGGTTTACATTCTATACCTGTTAAGACAAGTAGGACATGCATCCAATAATTAAACCTTTGATTACTATCCATCTTATTAGAGTATATGTTCCAAGAGAGCAAAAGTTTGTTTTATTCACCACTGTATCTTCAATATCTACAACAGTGCCAAGCACATGGAACATCAATAAATATTTGTTGAAATAAAAGGGTACAAGATAAATAACTTACTGGCCACAAAAAGGCAGGATGAATATATGGGTCAGATTGAAGATAGGAATAATGTGGACTGGAGTAAGGAAAGAAGGCTTCAAGGCAAATAGCTCTAGGGAGGATATCAGGGTCTAGATGTGTAGGGCAAGATGGCCCGAATAAAGATGCCAGAATGAGCAAATTATTAAATGTGACAGTAATCATGGCATATGAGGAGAAAAAAGTTGTCTGATGTAAAGTGATATTTACTATTTAACTGGCATTTAGGAGTGAAAGGTTGAATTAAATAAGGTTAGAGACAGAGCTAATTTGCACAATGAAAGATATCCTTCATAGGCCATGTCAAAGAGTGGTGCAGTTTCACAATATATACAAATGTAACCACCTAAGAAGGTTAGTCGGGGGGTTGAAATTCAGTCTGCTTACCAAGCCCTAAGTTTTGGAATAGAGTTCTTCCTCTGAAAAGAAGAAAGACCATGTGAAGGAGGGCATAGTGGAACATGATGCTTTTTGCCGATTTCCATAAAAGTACCATAGAGGATAATGACTGCTGACAGACTGCAAAACATGAAATTTATCATTTGGGTTTTACATAGAGTCAGAAGATTTTGCTGTTGTTCTCTTTTGGATATATACCCAAAAGGGATGACTTGAAATCAGTATGGTTTTTAGATTAACTTCTATTTATTAGATTTCTCCTGATTATAAAAATGCTTACTATAGAAAACCTGAAAAATACAGAAAATAAAAATCATCCTTAGATATTACAATTCAATGATAACCAATGTCAACAATGTGATGAATTTTATTCCAGTATTTTGTCTATACACACTAACTGCACAGCATGGATTCAATATATAACTATTGCAAATATGTCCCATTTGAAAGAAGGGTGGGACTGTGCTGGTCATATACCTTTTCTTTTACCCTAATGTTCTGTTGTGATTTAATAATAATATCTCTAACCTTTACACATTATTAATATATGCCAGGCTATGTTTTATAAGTTTACATAAACCAAATTATTAAATTTTCACAACAACCCAACAATATAGGTACACTACTGTTATCCCCATTTACAGATTCAAAAGCTTTAAAGCACAGACAGGTTAAGCCACTTGTCAAAGGTTATATACAGATAGTAAGAGTCCCAGGATCTACTCCGGACAGTCTGGCTCTAGAGTTCACTCTTAGCCAATATACTATATTAAGATGTTTAAACTATAGAATGGGCAATACATTATTACTGAACAGAAAGGAAACTGTACACCTTTGGTTTCCCCCAATTGTGCTCTTTGAAGACAAGAAATATGTTGATTGTTTTATTTCTAATGGTGGGTGGTAAATATTTACTGAATTGAAATGAACAGACTGTGAGCAGAACTAGCCAAGAACTTATAAGGACCTAAAAGACTATTCAGGATCATTCATTCCACAACAATGTTCTCACTTTGAGCCTCTTACAAATCCTAACCAGTTCCCTCAGATCTTTCCTTATCAAAATCTACTTTGTAATGAAAGTCTGAAAAGGCTGCTGTAGTTGAAAAGTGGCTGCTAGGGGCTTGGAGGGAGAAAGAAATGAATAGAGCACAGAAAATTTTTTTTGTCATAAACTATTCTATATGATACTGTGATGGTAGATACATGTCATTTATATGTTTGTCAAAACTCATAGAATATACAATATGGAGTGAACCCTAATGTAAACTATAGATTTTAGTTAATAATAATGTATTGATTTTCACCAATTTTAAGAAATGTTTAAAACACTAATGGCAAGATGTTAATAGGTGAAACTGGGGGAGGAGGAGGTAGAGAAATATGGCAACTTTACTTTCCACTCAATTATTCTGTAAACCTAAAACTGCTAAAAAATAATATATTAAAAAAATCATTTAACCATTTTAAAAACTGGATTATCTTTTTCATTGTTAGCTTAAGAATTCTTCATATATTCTTGACTTAAGTCCTTTATAAGATATATGGTTTACAAATATTTTCTTCCATTCTGTGAATCAACTAACTTTTTACTTTCTTGATTGTGTCCTCTGATACACAAAGTTGAATAAACTCCTACTTATTTTTTCTTTAGCCACTTGTTTTTTGTCTCAGATGTAAGAAACAATTGTCTAATTTGAGGTCTTAACAATTTATTCCTACACTTTCTTCTACACTGTTACAGTTTTAGCTATGACGTTTTAAGTTTATAATCCATTTGGAGTTAATATTAGTATGTGGCCCAGTTTCAATTTTTTGAAGAGGGTATCCAGTTGTTAAAAAGAACCATTCATTGAAAAGACTATACTTTCTCCCATTGAATTGTCTTGACATCTGTGTATAAAATCAACTGATTGTATGATTCAAGTCCATTGATCTTTCTGTCTACCTTTTTGCCAGTACTGAACCATACAGTCTTGATTACTGTAACTTTTTCGTAAACTTTGAAATTAGGAAATGTGAATCCTCCAACTTTGTTTTTTTTACAAGATCATTTTGGCTATCCTGGGTCCCTTGAATTTCCACATGAATTTTAGGATCAGCTTGACAATTTCTGCAAAAAAAAAAAAGAACATGGGATTTTGACAAAGACAGCATTGGATCTGTAGATCAACTTGGGGAATACTGCTACATTTATAATATTAAGTCTTCTGATCCATGACCATAGGATGTTGTTCCATTTGAGATTTTCTTTCAACATTTTATAGTCTGCAGTGTACGAGCCTTACACTTTTATTTTCAAATCTGTTCCTAAATACCTTCTTTTTGATGCTATCATGCATAGGTTTCTTTAAGTTCATTTTTATGTTGTTCACTGTTAGATGTATATAAATGATTTTTATGTATTAACCCTTACAGGATTGTTTTATATACAAGATCATGATATATGCAAATAGACAGTTTTTCATCCTCTTTCTAATCTAGACGCCTTTTATTTCTTTTATTGCCTAACTGCCCTGACTAAATAAAACTTCCAGTACAGGAAAAAATGGGAAAACCACTCAATCTTTCATCATTATGTTTTTATAATGACAGCCATGGGTTTTCACAGTTGCCCTTTATCAGGCTGAGAAGTTCCCTGCCATTCCTAGTTTGAGTGCTTTTACATGAAAGGGTATAGGATCCTATCAAATGCTTTTTGTTTTTCTTGTGATGAACATATGGCTTTTGTCCTTTATTCTATCAACACGGTGTTATTATATTGATTGATTTAAACCAACCTTATGTTCGTTCCTGTGATCTCACTTTGTCAAGTTGTATATTCCTTTTTATATGTTGCTGGATTTGTTTTTTGTTGAGGATTTTTACATCAATATTTATTAGTGATAGTGGTCTGTAGCTTTCTTTCTTCTGATGTCTTTGGTTATCAGGATAATAATGTCCTCCAAGAAAGAGTTTGGAAGTATTCCTTCCTATTTTCTTGATGACTTTGGGAAAGATTGTTATACATTCTTCTTTATGCATTGTGTATAATTCACCACTGCAGCCATGTAGGTATAGGCTTTTCTTTGTAGTTAAGTTTTTAAATTACCCATTCAATCTCTTGTTAGATTTATTTGTAAGTCAGTTTTAGTAGTTTGTATCATTCTAACAATTTGTCACCTTTATCTAAGTAAGTGTAATTTTTTGACATACTGTTGTTCATAGTATTCCCTTATAATGCTTTTTATTCTTGCAATGTTGGCAGTGATGTCATCTCATTTCTGATTTTATTAATTTTAGTAATCTTGTTCTGGTTCAGTCTAAATTTATCACTTTTGTTGATCTTTTCAAAGAACCAACTTTATTACTTTTCTCTATTTTGCAGTCTCAATTTCATTTATTGACAGTCTAACATCTCTTGCTTTGGGTTTAGTTTGCTCGTCTTTATCTAGTTTTTTAGGGCAGATGTTTAGGTTACTAAGATCTCCTTTTTTAAGACTGACATACGACAACTGTAAATGTCCCTCTAAGCACTGCTTTATCTACATCCCATAAGTTTTGTTTTGTTGTATTTTCATCACATCTCAACATATTTTCTATTTTTTTTCTTTGATCCAATGCTTATTTGAGAAGGTATTAATTTTGATATATTTGTGAATTTCCCAAATTTCCTTCTATTACTGACCTCTACTTTCATTCCATTGTGGCTGAAGAACATACTTTATATGACTTTAATCCTTTTAAATTTATCAAGGTTTGTTTTGTGTCTTAATATGTGGTCTATCCTAGAGAATGCTCCATGTGCATTTAAGAAGGAAATATATTCTGTTGCTGTTGGACAAAGTATTCTTTATCTGTTAGCTAGTTTAGTGTTGCTCAAGCCTACCATTTCTATGCTGTCTAGTTCACTTATCCATTATTGAAAGTGGGGTATTAAAATCTCCAACTATTATATTTAAATTGTCTATTTCTCCAATTTGGCAGCCCATATATTTAAGGGTTCTGTGTTTCTCAGATTGGATAATCTCAACTGACTCTTTCATTCGAGTTTGCTGATTGTTTCTCCTGCTAATTTCAAATCTGATATTGAGCCTCTCTAGGGAAGTAATTTCAATTATTGTACTTTTCCACTCCAAAATCTCTATTTGGTTGTTTGTTTTTTTTTAAATAATTCCTATTTATTTATTGCTAGTCTCTACTTATTGAGACATTGTTCTCATAATTTCTTTCATTTTGTAGACATGGCTCCACTGGTTCTTTGAATATACATTTGGTCTTCATTATTTGTAGATTCTACAATTACACATTAGCATACTTGCTAAAATTTCTTTTTAGCCCCAAAATTCAATACTCATGATGCTTTTGTAGTCATTCATGAACATGAAGAGTGTCAAAAAATTTAAGTCTCCTGGGGTGCATGTTCCCAGCTAAGGTCAAAAAAGGTGATACTCTCTTTTCAGTTCTCATACTGCAATAAATATGTTTTTACACATTCTAGTCTTTTTTTTTTTTTTGCATTCTTGTGGTTTTCACTGGTGATTTCATTGTTTAAAATTGCTCCCAAGTGTAGTGTTGAAGTGCTATCTAGTGTTCTTATGTGCAAGAGGCTGTGTGTGATGCACCTTATGAAGAAAATCTATATATGACAAGCTTCATTCAGGCATGAGTTACAGTGAGCGTTGTTGGCTGTCAGTTCAGTGTTAATGAAATCAACGGTATATATTAAATATGGTATCCCCACATAAAAATATGCATACAAAAAACAAGGTTATGTACTCATCGGCTGAAAAAACTTTGCAATCAGAGGACTGCAGGAATCTAGACTTGTATATCCCCTGGAGCAATGGTTTCAATATTTGCTAATTCATTGTTTGCACTGACTATATTGAACATAACCACCATGAATGATAAAAGTTTATTGTATTTGTAACAAGTGGTTTAAAGTCCTTTATTAAGTCCAACATCTGGGTGTCCTTAGAAAGAGTTTCTATTGGTTGCTTTTTTTACCAGTGTATAGATTATCATGTTTCTTTATATGATAATGTGGATATTTAAAATAACATATTCTGACAACTCCGGAAATCTGATTCCCCTACCTCTTTAGGGTTTGTTACAGTTACTATTTGTTTTGTGACTTTCCTGGAATAATTCTGTAAAGTCTGTATATTCTTTGTCACATGTGGCCACTACAGTCTTTGCCCAGTTTGCTTAACAGTCAACTAATTACATATTCAACATATTCAGATTTGTTTAAATGCCTTGAAAAAGTAAGTCTGTCTGCTTTCACCAAGCAGCTCCATGTTTATGTTGGGGCATGCTATCAGTATTTCATTAGGCAATTTACAACTCTACCTTGCCCTTCATTTCCTACTTGTGCAGAAACTCAAGGCAGTAAGAGGTGAGGTATTAGGGCCTTCTCAGGTTATTTTTAACTTAGCAGACACACAGCCCTGTATATGCGTGTTACTTTCCAGAGTTCTAGGAATGTATCAGAGGTTTTCAAAGTCCCCTATGGACATCCCATATCCCAGTTTTTATTTTTAAATCTTTGGACAGTCTCTTGTTAGCCTGACTGGTAATGCCTCCTCAGACAACTATTGTGTTAAACAATTACCACTGACAGAGTTTTTGGCAGAGTAAACTCTGAGTCAAATAAAGAAAAGTCCTGAGAATGGAGCTTTTTAGAAACTTGCCAGATAGGTCAAATAGTGAAAATTCTCTGGGGATGGGCTTTTGCCGAGTTCCAAATTCACTCTGCTTCCTGAGGTGCCTGCGAGGCTGCTGGTTTTCATATCTACTGCAGTTTCAAAGCTATTTTCAAGGTTACTATGAAGCTGGTAAGGGCGATGGGAAGATGGGAAAGTTAAAATGCCACCAAGCTTACTGTTCTTATTGAACTTTACCTTTTTCTTGAATAAAACCTCCCTAGGAGTCTGGTAAGCATTTAGGTAATTTCTAGAGTTCTGAAAAAGTTAATCTCATTCACTCTGGTTTCAAATGCTGATGACCCGGAACTCTTAATTTCCAGACCTCTCCCCTAAGTTTCATATTGTTTGGCTACTGTCTCCTTCTGTAGTTCATCTTTGTATCCCTAGTGCCTAGTAAAGTCTTTCAATAAACATACATTAAATGACTGGAAACTTCTTACAACAACATGTGAATCTAAAATTATCTCAAAATAAAATGTCTAATTTTATTTTAAAAAGAAAAGAAAAAAGCTCAGCTTGGCTATTGTAGAAAATAAACTGTGGGAAAAAGAATAAATGCAATTATAAGACTTTCCTAATAATCAGCCAACTAAACACCAATGGCATGACAGGTAGGCAAGTGGCAGAAGAGAAGGTAGATAGAAATATATTTGTCTTCCTAAGTTATTTTCATGTTTAGGCTACCAAGGTAAACTAGTATTCTAGCCAGTGCCATTGCTGGAATATTTTATCATTTACCTTTCTCTAGAATACTGGTTTTCAATCTAGTATTTTCCTGATCCATTCTGAGGTAGAATGCCAAACAATTTGTTCCTAGTAATACATTTTAAAACCTGAAACTGGTAAAGGTCTTTTCAAAAAGGAATCAAAGTAGATTTAAGGTTATCCATAGATTTCTCTCAATTGCATCCTTCAGTAGGAGAAGGATGGAAGTTATAGTTAGCAAGCCTACATTTCATGTAAAACTGGGTTTACCTTTAGGAAAATCATCCCTGATAGTTTCATAGATAGCACCTGGAAAAAAGACTGATTCTAAAAAACTAAATTCTTTAAATCTGCAGCAATACCACAGACCAGCACTGTGCTGGTGGTCACATGTAGGTTTCTTAAAGAAATAAATGGTCATACATAGATGCTTCTATTAAACCCTATGACTGTGTATCTAAGAGAAGCCTAAAGTGTCCTATTGGATTCTTTAAATGATGTGTCTGACTAAACTCCACAGGACCTCTCCAGTATAATCATACAATACCTACACATTACCCATGAAAGTGAGATTAGATGATCCAGATACATACTAAGCCATGGGAATATGTCTCTTCAAAGCTATTTAAAAGAACTCTGCTTCAGGAGATCTTTAAATAGGCAAATCCTCAATTTCTTCATGTGGCCTTTCTACTTTCAGTGTATTTTTTGAGTATACATCTCATAAGGATAAATTATTAATTTTAATTTTTACTTTGCTATTATTCCTTGTTCCAGATACATTTTAATCTTATTTAAGCTACACCTGTAATTTCTACGTTGTTTACTTTTTCTTGCTCCCAAACTGAATTCCCTATGGGTTCTGTTTAAATGTATCTGCTCTGTTTATCATTTATACCTAGTGACTGTGTCAATTCCCAACAGTGTTAGACTGGTGAGTAAATTAGGTCCTGTTTGTCTTTTCTTTTTCCCATCAAGAAACAAGGCTCTGCTAACTGTTTCTACTAACCTCATGAGACACTGAAGATGTAGTTCATTCAGGGATCAAGGATGAAATGGATCCCCTACCTTACCTGTGTCAAAAACTCTGTTGACAGATTTCTTGGTTTTCCATAATAAAAGAGAAATGCTTTGTGTTTAAAAAGTCATTACCCTTTGTATTACATGTGGAAAACTTGGTCTTTGCAAAGATTTCCTCTTTCAGTGGCAAAAAAATATATAGAAATATGTCTACTTGGGACACTGGGACATGGCCAAGTCTGTAACTTTCACTGAAATCTTTTCATATGTAAAATAAATAAATATGTCATCTCATTTAATTCTAAATGAAGTATTTACAAACTAGAACTTGGGGATTCCATGGAGTTCAGAATTTTGGCTTTCAAACTGACCCTGTCAATTAACCTTAATTGTATGTGTCTGACTAAATCTTCCCCAGCAGAGGTTTCCCATTACACACACCTATTACTGTGATACCCACAGGTGTCAACATCCAAGTACTTTATTCCCAGCTGTTGACAAGTTAATTTGACTCTTCTCCTAAACTCAATTGAAATAGATGGCAAAATGTGTGTATAACTCTGCTACTGTAGAACGTACGCTGGTTTTAGATTAATAAACATCCAGTGATCCATTACTACTTCTCCAAAGCAAATTTTAAAGATTTTTTAATTCTGTCGTTACTTGCAAAAGAAAGCATCACTGGCTAAGAGACTAATTATGATGGTACCAGTGTTCCTTTTAAAATAATTTTATGATGTGTGCTAAATGTTTTTTTGTGTTGATTTAACAAATTAATTCAAATTATTATAAAATATTTTAAATCGTAATTATATATAAATGTATAAATATGAATGGAATGATACACCACCAAGATGTTTCCTATTAGAACATGGTTCATCAATGCCAACTAAAAACAAGTCGTACAGTGGAAAGAGGGCTGGCCAGGGAGTTAGAAGATCTGTGTTCTAGCCTGGGCTTGGACTCAAATTATCTTAATGCAGGTAGTCTTGGAAACATTACCATCTTGGCTTCAGTTTCATCACTAATAAAACATGGAGGGTTAGACTAAATGATATTTAATGGTTGTAATACACAGGAAAATCTGATTCTTGTAGAACAAGGGTCAGCAAACATTTTTTGTAAAGGGCCATATATAAAATACTTTCAGTTTTGCAGAGCAGATGGTATTTGTTACAGCTACTCAACTCTGCCACTGCAGAGCAAAAATTGCCACTGATAATAAACAATGGGCGTGACTTTGTTCCAGTAAAATTTTATTTACAAAAACAGGCAGAGGGTGGATTTGGCCCATAGGCCTTAGTTTGCCAACCCCTCTACTTTTGCCCTATCAACAAGTCTTGTCCTTTCTCGTCGTGCTAGTTAATTTCAATCTCTTCTAACCTAAAACATACTTTCTGTCTAAGCTTCCTAAAACACTGTTTCAGTCATTTCACTTCCTACCCTCAAAACCTTCCCAATATCTACTACAGCAAATATAAGCTCGAATGCACTGGATTTTCCAAGGCCTTCCTTTACCTGACCCAATAGTTCTTATTTCTCACAAGATCTCAACACCCACTCTCTGCCCTAGGTAAGGTGTTCTCTAGTGGATCCCTGCAAAGTACACATTCATTTCTGTGCATTAATGCAGTCAGTTTTCCCAAAACCATTCTTTCTACCTATCCACACCCTACCATTATTTCAAGGTCCAATTCAAAGATCAATTTTTATAAAGCATTGTATGCCAGTCTGCAAAGATATTCTCTATCTCTACAATTCTACTGAATTTAGAGACGGTACCATATGTCATAGTACTTATCTTCCTGTAGTTGTTTCTGGCAACCAAACTAGGCCATATATAACTCATACAACTCTTTTGTATTTGCCAATTCTCAATACAATGCTAAGAACAAACTAGGTTTTAAATAAACAAAAGCTGAGAGAATAAAGAAGAAATTATTTTGGATGAAGAGGAATCAAATCCAAGGTCTAGTATTTGAGGTTCTTCTGAATTCTTTTGGCATATAACAGGTGCTGAGAATAACCATTACTACATTTTACTCTGGTTAAGTTTTCTAAACACAAAATTCTGCAGCTGTTATTAGAAGTAAGCAGTCCTCATCTCCTTACCCTTCCCAACGCTGCAAGTACATACATTAGCATACAGACTTGTAGTTAGTCCTTTATGAGTGCCTACTATGTGGCTAAACCGTTCTAGAATGCAGGGATTTGGCAAACAAACCTATGTCCCTATCCTTATAACGTTTTTAATCTAGTGAGAAGAAACAGAGAATAAGCAAATATGATGACTAACAGAAATAGTAATGTATACTGTAAAGAAAAAAATAGGTGTGTAAAGGGAAAGTGATGGGGGCAATTTTAGATGGATTTATATATAATGATAGAAGGTATTTATTGAAGAAAAATATGACAGAGTAGGGGGATAGGGTATTGTTTTAAAGAGGATGGTGAGGAAGGCCTCTCTGCTATGGCAATATCGAGGAGAGGTGTGAATGATTAAGGGAAATGAGCTATCCAAATTATCTTGTGGAAGGGCATTCCAGGCGGAGGAAACAGTACAAAGTTCTGAACAGCAAAAAACAAGGTGGCTGGAGAACAGGAGCATTAAAAGTTGTACAAGATACATTCACAACACAGACCTATGAAACAGAACTGAGCCCAGAAATAAATTATTTATATGAACAAATAATTTTTGACAAAGGAGCCAAAAACATACAATGGAGAAAAGAAAGCCTCTTCAATCAATGGTGCTGGGAAAATTGGAAAGCCATATGCAAAAGAATGAAACTAGGCTGCTGTCACTATACACCAAAATTAACTCAAAATGGATCAAAGACCTAAACAGAAGACCTGAAACAATAAATTGCATAGAAGAAAACATAGGTACTAAACTTACAGTCCGTGGTCTTAAGAGAGGATTTTATAAATCTGACCCCAAAGACAAGGGAAGTAAAAGTAAAAGTAAATAAAAGGGATTATAATAAAGCAAAAAGCTTCTGCACAGCAAAAAACACCACCAACAAAAAAAAGATGCAACCAACTGAATGGGAGAAGATATTTGCAGACAACACCTCTGATAAGGGGCTAATATCCAAAATACATGAAGAACTCATACAACTCAGAAACAAACACAAAAATACACAAATAAAATAAAATGCGAAAAAAATAAAAGCAAACAATTCAGATGACCTGAACAGACACTTCTCCCGAGAAATACCAATGGCCAAAAGATATATTGAAGCAGTTGTGGGGAAAAAGGAACCCACATACACTGCTGGTGGGAATGTAAACTGGCATAGCTACTATGAAAAAACAGTATGGAGGTTCTTCAAAAAACTAAGAATATAATTACCATATGACTCAGCAATTCCTCTTCTGGGTATCTACCCAAAAATTTTGAAAATATTTACCTGTAAAGATATATGCACTCCGATGTTCACTGCAGCATTATTCATGGTAGCCAAGAAATGGAAACAACTGAAGTATCCTTCAATAGATGACTGGATAAAGAAGATGTCGTACATATATACAATATTACTCAGCCATAAGAAAAGATGAAATACTGCCATTTGTGACAACACGGATGGATCCTGAAATTATCATGCTAGGCAAAATAAGTCAGACAGAAAAAGCTATTGATTTCACTCATATGTAGGAAATAAAACTGAAAGCAACAAACAAACAAGACAAACAAAAACTCATAGACACAGACAACAGTTTAGTGGTTACCAGAGGGGGAGATAGAAAGGGTAAAGGAGAAACATATATATAGTGACAGAAGATTTGACTTTGGGTGGTGAACACAATTCAATAAACAGATAATGTATTATAGAACGGAACATTAGAAACCTATATAATTATTAACCAATGTCGCTCCAATAAATCTAATAATTAAAAAAAAAGATAAAATAGAGATTGTTAGATAAGTAGACAAGAGCCACTGAATAAAAAATAAAGACTTTAGATTTATTCTGAAAAAGATGGAAAGGTGTTGAATGGTTATGACCAAGGAAGTGACATGGCCTGATTTAATTAAAAGATTATTCTGGTGACTTTTGAGAAAAAATGTAGGAGGCAAGAGTGAAAGCAAGTATAACAATTTGGAGTCTTCTGAATTCATCTTTGCATCGCAAAATGTCCAAGACAGTACTTGGTATATAAACACTTAGGTATATAATACTTAGGATAATATTTATTATCCCACATCTTTAATATACCAAACTCAGGTATGAATCTCAGCATAAACACTTTAAGCTTTGTAACCATGAACATATTACTTAATATTAGCCTTAGTTTCCTCACCAATAAAATGGAGCTACCTAAAGGTTGTTGTGAGGATTAAATGTGACAATGCATATAAAGCACTTACGCCTAATGCCTAGTACATAGTAAAGACTCCAAAAAATGGTAGCTGCTTATTCACTGGCCCCTCCACCCCATCTAACACTGAGAATATACTTGGAAGGCAACTGACTTCATTGAGAAGAAAGTTCGTTAAAACAAAGCCCTAATATCAGAAATATCACAAGTTTAGTTATGGACATGTTAAATTTGCCATGCTATTAGCCATACAAATAAAGATAGTAATTAGGCAGTTGGATATATGAATATGGAGTTCAGAGGACAGAAGTGAGCTGGAAATAAAATTTCTGAGATTCGGACTATAGTTGGTATTTACAGTCATGAGTCTAGGTGAGATCACTAAAGGATTAAGTGATTAGATTTTAAAAAGAGGGCACTCAAAAACAGAGTCCTACAGTACAGGTAGAAATGAGAAAGAGCAATCAGGTAGAAAGAAAACCAAGAAAGTGTTGTACCCTAGAAGCAAGTAGAAAAACTCTTAAAAGTTTAAAGACAAAGTTAAGAAATCAGATTGAGTAAGATGAAAACAAATCTGCATTGGACCTAGTGATAAATGTGGTAAACTGGCAGGAGTGAACACCATATTAGATTATGTTCAAGGAGAAAAATGTTAAAAGGTAAATGCAGACAATTTGTTCAAGAAATTACCCTGAACAAAAACACATAGTAGAAAAAGAAAAAAATTACCCTGAAAGGCCAGGAGAGAAATGAGGTGGCAGTTGAAAACAAAAAGTAGAATCTAAAGATTTATTTTTAAAATGGAAGAAATAACATAAATCCTGACATGATGGTTACAGCAGAGGTGGAAACTGATTATGCTATAGCAGCATTACCCTTGATGGGGCAAGAGCAGATAGGATTTAATATAGAAGTCAAAGGGATTGGCCTAAGCTAGGAAAACAAATATAGTTTACCCTTAATAACAATTGAGAAACTGTATATGCACAAATGCAAGCAGAAAACTCTCTTCCAACTGCCTCAGTTTCCTCAGAGAAATAGGAGAAAGTTCATCAACAGAAAGAGATGGGGTAGAAGATATTCTAGTATAGGGTTTGAAGAGAAAGAAAAAGTATAAAATAGTGATCTAAGAGAAGGGAGAGTGAATAGATGTAAAAAATATAGTGTGAATGATTTAAAGTAAAATCAGTCAGCAGATTTTGCAGGTAAAGATATGGAGTTGGTGGAAATTTAGGAATAATCAGGATACTGGATAGTCAAGTAAGTACAATTAAGGGAGAGACCAGCAGAGGAATTGAGAGTGTATACTCTCAATGATAACAATGACTATGGAAGAGCGGAATAAGAAGGGAAATGGGAACACAGGAGGACGAGAGAGTGAAAAGGTGACAAGATTAATAGCTTGTTGGTCCTGGTGGTCTTTACATTAAAAGGAATGAAGTGGAAAGATAGTTACATCCGGAAAGCAGAATATTTATAGTTCAAATTGTCATAAAAATGTTAGAATTACTACAACATAGATCCAGATTCTTAGAACTCCTAAATTTAATAAAAAAGTTCAGTGTAGAGGTAAAATAAGGATCCATATGTCAGATTTGAATGGATGATGAGAGAAGTAAATGGAGGTGATGGAATACAACCTAGAAATTCCTCATTTTTCTCTGTAAAATTTATTTAAAACTATTAGAGAAAACTAATTTCAGTTTTTCTAAGAAAAACAATGATTCAAGGTAAAAAAAAATTCAATCTAACTAATAAAATAGTTTAAGAAAGGACTCAATCACTTTACTCTTTTCCATGGCATCTAGTTTGTCCACTTTACCTGTTTAAATGTACTCATGGGTTCTAAAATCCTACATTTCTGTTTAGTTATATGTATAAAGTAACTTATGCTAAAGTTAAATGCCACTCTCTTTAGTTTATCCCTTGATGTCAGTATTAATTATTTCTGCATTTTCCAAAAATAGAGAAATCATTACTTTAAGAAAAAAACAACTTTCACATATAAAAGCTTCAAAGCAAACCATCATCCAAACACAAACATCCATCTGTATGTTCTTTATCTACTTTACAAATCCGCCTACAACATACCTTTATATTCAATGTGTTGGAACATTTAAATATACACTTTTCAGGAGCCTGGGAAAAAAATCAGTCTTGGTTTTCATCTCGCCATGCAACATTTATCAAATACTATTTAAAATGCATAGTAAGTGTGAATGACAACAGCAGTCATTTGCTTTACTCACCTCCTTAATAGCATCTTCATTAGGAAGAATGGAACATAGGCATGTGATATAGGCTTGCTGAAATGATGATACGTTTGAAATTTCTTTAGATTCTGCACATAGTTTTGATAAAGCAGTAGCCTGGGGAATGCAGTTAGATTTCAACAAATGTTTTATTCGCATCTGGAGAAAGAAAGGTCCTTCTTGTGCAATCAATTTATTGACTAAAAAAAAAGAGAAAATAAAAGTTTGATAACATATCACATAAGAGGTTGTTAGGATGAAAGTCTGATCTTTTCTTGTTGGCTGGTTGGTTTTTACTGAATAACAATACTCATTTAATAGAGCAGAAAGTAAAATTAATTTTGCTAATAATTCCCACATTACTTAATAGTTTTATTTGGAACATCAAAACTTTTAATAAAGCTACTAACATTGAACCAAAATTAATTATTTGATCTTCTCCACTTTTTGATAAGGATAGGAAGAAATAGTGAAATTAACTATAAGCATAGATGCAAGAAAAAGAAGTAACCTATGTAATATTAACAACTACAACTTGAACACTTATGAAGTACCAAGCTTTAAGCTAAGTGTCTTTATATACCTTTTATTTATTCTTCACACCACCACCAAGGCAAGTATTATCATCCCCAGTTTAAGGTTAGGAAAATTAACATTCAGAGAAATTAGGTAACTTGCCAAGGATTCCAAAGTCAGTGGTGCTCTTTCCTCTAAATCAGGCATTTCTCAAAGTGTGTTCCACCGACCAAAAGACCTGAGAGATAGTCCTAGAAAAAAAAAGGATTCCTTGGTCAAATCTTGGAACAGTCCTGCAATAAAGAAAACTGTTCACTTTTATTTAACTCAATTTTTCCCAAACTGATTTGACCAGAGAACCCTTTTACACATATTAGTAGTACAATGTAAAATATATGTTCCTGGTTCAGTACACACTTTGGAAAATGCTGCTGAGCAGTACTGAATATTAAGCACTTGAGTACTGATTTGTACAGTGTTCTGGACAAGCCCTCAATTTATGAATAGTAGATACTCAACAAGTGTGTGGTACAATTTTACATAGTATTATTTATAGACACATGTCAAGACGAGTGGTGAATGATCAAACTGCTTTAGGTAGCTCATCTAAAATAGTGTTTCTCAAATTTAAAAGTACCTTCTGAATCACCTGGGTATCTTATTAAAATGCAGATTCTAATTCAGTAGGTCTGGTATGGGACCTGAGATTTTGCTTGTCTAACAAGACTCTCAGGTGATATTCATGATGCTATATATATATGACGCATATGGAGTAGAAATCATTAATATTAACAATAAACCACTGGTGTGGGGTGGTGGTAGAGATAAACACTGGCCCAATCTTAACTGTATATTAGAATCAACTGAGTTTTAAAGGTTCTATTATTAGGTAATGCATATACACATGACACAAAACTCAAAAGGCTTACAAAAAGGTATACAATTAAAATTGTCTCCCCTTTCTACCCTTGTTCCACAGCCTCCCTCCCCAAGACACAATAACTGTTTACAGTTTCTTACACTTTCAGAAATATTCTGCGTACAAAAGACATATTTTTTCCCACTTAATATATCATACAGGTCATTCTATAATTACTGTACACTTAGACCTAACTTAATTTTAACAACTGAATAGTATTCTAGTGTGTGGACCTACTAATTTAGCCAATCCCCTATTGATACATTTGCAAGTTGTTTCCAATCTTTGGCAACAGTCAATAATGCTACAATTTACAACCCTGTACACAAGCCTATTCACATATGTCTGACTATATTTAGAGAAAAAATTCTTAGAAGTAGAACTGCTGCCAAATTGATCTCCAGAGTTTGTACCAAGGTATATTTCCACCACTTATCATGGAAGGTACTCATTTCCTATGGCACTTCAAAAAGGTCTGGATGCCAAAGCTCCAACTCTGGAGATTTTGGTTTAGTAAGGAGAGACTGGACCTCAGGATGCCTGTGTGCTTGCATGTGTATGTTGGTTTTAAATTCTGTAGATACACGGAAATGTAGTTAAGGTAAAAAAGTATGGACAGAAAACATCACTTTCACTTAGACTTTTTCATGTTAGTTCCATGGGCACTAAATTCCACAAAATGAACTCATAACCATATTTCTCACTCAAATAGTTCCTCATTTCTTCTATTCTCTGTAATGGTATTTTCTCAATCATACAGAAATGAAATTATGGCATCATTCTTCTTGCTGACTCCTTTCCTCAAGGAAATCAATTTAGTTATGTCCTAGCAATTCTTTTTAAAACTCTCTCCAATCTCATTCCTGCCACATCTGTCAGCCCTATATCCTATTCCGCCTAACATCAGACTCTACTGTTTATCAACCCTATCAGGTTTTAAGCATTTTCATAAATCCCACACCTGAAAACAAGCACATTATTTACACAACCCACACCCTTCTATATTCCCACATTTACTTTCACCACACTTAGTTTTCTCTTTAAGAACAGTAATAAAGGCTTACATTGTACAAATGTTAAGATCTAGGGTTTTGGAATTACCAATTTGAGGCTGAGTCATGACTCTGACATATACTATGAGACCTTTGGACAAAGTGACCTCTGAGCCTCAAGCTTCTTTCTATATAAAAAGACCAGTAATATCCAACTCATAGAATGGAAAGAATCATAAATGAAATACTAGTAAGGCAGATAAGATACTTAGCACAGAGCCAGACTCAGAGTAAATGCTCAGTACTCAATATTAGTTATTATTTGTCTCTGACATCCCCCTTATTATAGTATCAGAAATTTGTAAATATCAAGTCTTGTTAACTTTTCTATTCCCCACAGCAAATGTTTTATATAAGAGATACTTAATAAAACCACACATTTAGCAACTAAATGATTATCACTCAATCAAAAACCTTTAATATCTTCTAACCTGAGCTTAAATTCTGCCTTCACAATTTTAACTACGTGGCCTTGAGCATGTCTGTAATCTCTCACCTGTTTAATGAATTAAATGATATGGAAAGCACTAATCACATAACAAGTACCATATAAATCATAACAATTATTAAGGTAAAAACTATTATTGAGGTAAAACTATTTTACTCAATATACTACCACAATTAAATTGCTGTATCAATTTTTAACACAAACCAACCTTGCATTTTAAAAATCATTTATATTGAAATCAATCTTTATTTTTTAAAAGAAAGTCTATCCATATACTTCAATATTTAAAGTGTATACTGAGAAGTCTCACTCCCAATCATGATCCTTTCTGTATTTTTCCCCAAACACTTTAATACAAAAAAATTTTTAAATTCAAGGCAGGAAAAATAAAAATCTTACAGATCTTTTTCCCAAAAAAACTAAACTGAAAAGCATTTATATTAAGTTCTTTGGAGGTTAAAAAATGCACACTTTTATGCGTCTACATTATAGACCAGAATACAATCAATGAAATGACAGTCAATATTTTCTAGACATAAAATATGTTAATATCTAGGCTGCAAGAGCAGTTGAGCTAAAAAGGAAGTTTTCTAATCTGTTTTTGACATGAAAACAGCGTAACAGTCAACTGAGAATATAGGCAGGCACAGGCTGCCCACCACTTATACTGTGGATCTCAGGATAATTCCTTAGATTTGTGGGTAGCCTATACCCAGTGAGTCTTGTAGATAGTAGGTGTTTAATAAATCTTTATTGAACAATGATAGTATGGGGATATTACATAAACAATGCTTCTCCCTGCTTTTGATTTATTTCTATGTGAAAAGAAATTAAGTACTGTTAATGCCTTAAGTGGGATGGTATATTTGATTAGTACATCAGGGGAAAATAAATTGGGGATATTTAACTCAACTCCACCTTGGGCCTGCCTACAGAGAGCAGGAATTGTTTTTCACCCTAGTCAAGCCTTATGTAAAATGGGAACTGCCAAATTCTAGGATCCTTTTAAAACAATTTGGTTCTCTCTTTTAACTTTTATTAATAATAAAGGTGACATTTTAGCCTCCATCTGCCTATATTTAATAAATGGAAGCCATTTACTAGGGACCTCAACAGAAAACAATAACCACCAACTTCTTTTTTATTTAATAGCTCTTTTCCTTAACTTTTTCTTTTGTTGACAGTATTAACTGATAAGCAGTAGAATTATCAGAGGAAAAGGACCAAGGGAAAATCTAAGTACCCTTACTGCTAATCTCCTCACTATGCAGAAGAAACCAAATAGTATAAATACGGTAGACTGTCAAATTTGGTGAATGAATAAGCTAACTGGGATAGTTTAAGGCATTAACATTCAAATGGCCTGCTGTAAGACCTATACTAGCAACATATCAAAAGTGTAAATAAAAACTATTCTGGAAAAAAATTGTTCTGAAACTCATTTTTATTCCAGAATCATACTTAACAGAATGTGATATTTTTAATTTATCATTACATCAAAGCAAATGAAATCACAATTGTTGGCAATACCAAATGAGATACTATTGTGTTTAAAATGCAAATATCAACTCAAATACATAGAAAACTGTCAATTTTGCAAATAAAAATATCCATTCTTTTCATTTCTCTATAAAACACAAAATTTCAGTATTTCATAAGTTTAAAATAAAAGCAATTTGTTTCATGATCCTCAGCTGTAATAGCCAGTGAACAAAATATAAGCAAAGCTCAACTATAAACCAAGGACTAAAAGCAGATTATTCATTTCTATCTCAGGAACTCTGTATAAATATTGTTACTCAAAGCAACATTTCAAAATAAGTACAAAGGGACACTTTAAACTACCTAAAAGTACAAGATCTTTAGCCAAAACATTAAATGCTAAAGCTTAGTTTTTACTATTCCAAGAAGAACAGAATGACTGGGTATATAGATATACAAGTGAAATTCACAAAACTATAACCCATAAATCAATTTCAATTCTCTTAGAACTAAGTTCTTCAATATAGTCAGTAAAGTTTTAAGGCTTACCTTCTTCAGTTTCTATTGGCTGTTGAGATAAAATTTTAAGAAGAACTGGATTTTTCCACACCCCTTCCTTGGTAACATGAACCAGTATTTGTAGATTATTATTCCCAAATTCCAATAATGCATCATGTGACTCCTAAAACAAAAACAGCAGATCCAGAAAACATGGTAATAAGCAATACAAACAGTAGTTTTGCCTCTTCGATATATGTGAATGTCTATGAAAGGACCTATACCTTAGATTTCCTTTTTTTAAAAAAAAAGCAGAAAAAAAATAGTCTCAAAGTTTTGTGAAATTAAATCTGTTGCTGCTCTTTTTAAATGAAACTAGGATGTTTTCACTAACTTAAGGGGTATCATTAAAATGTTTTTCTCTCTTTCCCTTAGGTAAAATTATCACCACAATTCAATTTATATACTTTCATTACTAAATTATTTTAGGGCCAATGGTACAGCTTTTTTTAAAAAAAGATTCTGCAGTATCTACACAGGCAACCTATTCCTTTGAATAGAAATATTAATGACACCAATTGTTACACACTTTTTAAATTATTTAAATTCTTCAAATCAAATGACTTTAAATGAGAGATGACTATAAAATGGCATGGAAAGTCTAGGTTATTAGTTATTGTCCTATCTCCTTGAAAACAAACATAATTGCCAATAGTTGTTCTTTAAAATACTTACATACAGAAAGGATGGGAGGAAGAAGTTAGAAATATAACTTGACATAAATATTTAAGTATATATCTCACTGTCCTTTATGACTAGTAGGAATTATTGGTGGTTCCCATATCTAAAATCTTAACTTGTTTTCCTTTAGACTGCTAAAATTCTCAAGAAACATAAGCTTCCTTTTAAAGCAATATATTCCTTTAGAAAAAATAATGTGGTGAACACACTATGTAAATAAATATATGACATACTATTAAAATGTACATCTAAAACTTATCAGATTTCATTAACCAATGTCACCATAAAAATTTTAAAAAATATATAATGTTCATTTTCTCCACTTAATTTTCATGTCAAAATGAAAGGTTTTTAAAATGTGCACTCTCTCTCTCTTCCCCCACCCCACACACCCAATATGCTCAGTTATATTCTACTAGGAAAGGGTGTAAAATATAATATTGACACAGAAAGTGATATTTCTAATTAACAGTTTACTAACAGCAATATTTAACCAATGCTGCAATTTTTCTTTAATTGCTTGACATGTGCTCAGGCTTCTTTCTCTTTAACTTGGGATATCAGGCATTTACTTTGCAGTGAAGATGAAGATTCCATATTAAAATTTAAGAATTTACAGTGTCTGGTTACTTTATTTGTAATATCTAAACAAAGATGTACCATTAAACTTAGTAACAAATACTATCGCCCACTAAAATAGCAACTAAAATAAAAGGCCACAGTTTAGGTTAAGAACAAAAAGTTTTATTCTTTATCTGTTCAAAATAGTTTATTCTAAGTAAGAATGATGTGTGTATAATAATCCTTAGTTGCCAATGGATGTACATTTATTATAGTAAATGTACTATATAGTAAAGTTACTTTTAAAAATTAATATATATAATCTTTAATCACTATGATGGAATTTTAAAAATAATTTTAAAACTTAAATCTTTCTCTTTTGTTAAGGTAAAATTTGAGTCATCTTGAAATCTATAATACAGACACACTAGCATAAGATGTTCACTCTAGCATTATTTATAATAAACAGCAAAGAGATTTGGTCAAATAATTTATGGTACAACCAACCACACAACAGAATCCCAAGTAATCACCAAAAAGGAGGTTCTATATATGCAATCTTAGACATATGTCCAGGATTACAATATTGTGATTTATATTTGGACTTCATCCATAGTTCCTGTCTCCCCAAACCCTTAAAATTTCCTTAAAAGTAAAGGAGTCTTTTGTTATGTTAATGAGGTGACCTGTGGACCCCACCTAAGGGTGGGAGCTGGTTGCCAAAAGAACCACATGGTTATAGGTCGAAACTTTCAGTCTCCCCACTCCCACCTCCAGGAAGGAGAGGGGGGCTAGAAGTTAAGTCTGACTATCAAAGACCAATGACTTAGTCAATTATGACTATGTAAAGAAGCTTCCATAAAAACTCAGAAGGACAGCTCGTTGGTCCATTTTAAGAGAGCTTCCAGGTTAATGAAGACATGAGGTACTGGGAAAATGTTGAACCCCAGAGAGCGTGTGGAAACTCCATGCTCCTTCCCATGTACCTTGCCCTTGCATCTATTCCACCTGACTGTTCCTGAATTACATACTTTCCTAATAAATTGGTGATCCAGTAAGTAAAATGTTTCTTTTAAGTTCTGTGAGATACTTTAGCAAATTAATGGAACCCGAGGAGAAAGTTGTGGGAACCTCTGATTTATAGCAGTCGGTCAGAAGTACAGATAACAACCTGGATCTGCACTTGGCATTTTGAGTTAGAAGAGGTCATCAGTACAGCCAGTCAGTCAGAAGTCTAGGTAACAAACTAGGTTTGCGGCTGTTATGTGTGGGGGAGAGGGTCAGGAGGGCACTCCTGTGGAACTAAACCTGTAAAATCTAATGCCATCTCCAAGTAGATTGTGTCAAAATTGAGTTGAATCAATTCTCTGACACCCTGCTGGCATCCTAGAATTGCTTGTTGGTATGAGAAATGACTCCCCCATGTTGAAATGGGGGTATATGTAACCCTATGTAACACTAAAATTAAATGTTTAGAAAGTTACCAAAAAAAATCTCATTTTTATTTATTAAAAAATATGTATCGGAGTAAATTTTTATACCTATAGGGAAAAGGCATGAAAAGGTTACAAAGCAGTAAACTGAGTGTTCTATCTGTGGCCTGCCTGCTCTGATAAAACTAATTTCCTATAAAAAATATCCTCGAAATCATCTGTGGCCTTGTCCACTTATCACCTAAATAAGAAAACTTCAGGGTTTTACCTTTTAGATTTCAACAAACGCCACATCTTACATTTATGTGTACCTGCTGCGTTTATTTTACTGAACACATTTAAAAATATATCCTAAACTTCTGATTTAAAAAACTTACACAGATGAGAGGGAAAGGCAAATATTTTATTCAGACAATCAATCTAAGAAAGAATGAAGAAATGAGAGTATTCTCTCTGCAAAGGATACTAATAAAAATAATAGCAACGACCCTAATAAGAATAAGTAGATTTGCCCTTCTAAAATGTTGTATACCAGGACAAAGCTACTGGCAGGTCTCAAAACAAAGAGTGACAAAATCAATGTGCTATGTATGTATGAAAAATAATTTTAGCAGCTGTATGAATATGTGAGGAATTAGTACTGCACTACAAAGATTAAAATAGGCCAAGAGCATGACAAATAAACCTCTTCTCCCCAAAGAGAAAAAGAAAATATTGTATCGTTTCATATAGGGTTACATATCTCAGAGGAAAGAAATACCAGATAATAAGGTGTGTCTGATAATATGGAAATTTTTACTTATACCTACAGGAAACAGGTCCAACATAGTATGGAGTTTGGGTTTTTGAGGAAGCAGTTAACAAGGAAAGTTCTAGAGCAAGCTGATTAACCTCTCTATGTCCGTCTTCTCATTTGTAAATGGAGATGCAAATGATTTGTAATTTGATTAAAATATACAAAACATATAAAATGTAAGTAGTGTTTGGTACAGCTATTATTGCTTATGTGTATTTTTTTTTTAAATAGTTTTTCTGTCTCTACTAGTGACAGGCATTATTTGCCTGCTGTCACTGGCAGTGACTTACATTTCTTCCTATCCTACTCTCCCCACTCCCAATTACTTTCTAATTTGCTCACCATAAGAAAGCTGATAATCAAACCAATATGAAAGCCAACATAGCTTTCTTGTAACTAAAATGCATAAATAAAATATATGAATATCTTGACTTACAATGCTTGATACAATCCCTGAAGCATCAGGGAAAAATTACTAGATAAGTATACTAATAAGAATGATCCAAATATAGCTACCTTATAACAATACTGATTTTACATTTTTAATAGTTTTATTCTGTCTAAAACTGTGAATAATGAAAACTTTTCTGATTTCTAAGCTGTGTAAAGGCTAATAAAATCAAATGAAAGAAAAAAATTTTAAAACACCCTTTCCATCTGAAAGGCCTCTCATTTATGAACTTAATACCAATTATATAATGAGCTTCTTTTTTGTTCTAAGTTTCTAATTTTAGTTTGCTGGAAGAAATTAATTAGGTGTTTTAGATACCTAAACACACATATTTTGAGCCCAAATCAACTTACCTGTAGAGACTGAAGAAACAGTACCCAGACTTCACGTGGCAGTTCACTTTCAGACACTGAAAGTAGTAATTCAAAACAACTCCTACAATATAAATAACTAAGTCAGTATATCAGTCAATAGTTATAATCAAATATAGTATGACAGTGATACTGGATATATATTTTACATTTGTTTAAACTATTTTAAATTTGTTTTCTACTCTTCAGAATTTTCTTCAACGTTGTTACATTGGAATTTCAATTTTATTTTTACGTTTTTTTTTTTACGCCTACAGCTCCTGGTATTCCTAGGTGATCTCCCATCCAAGTACTAACCAGGCCTGCCCCTGCTTAGCTTCTGAGATCAGACGAAATTGGGCACATTCAGAGTGGCATGGCTGTGGACAGCATTTCAACTTTAAAAAAGAAAAATCATAGGGCTTTATAAATACATTGTTGCTTTAATACATTTAGTAAGACCGTAAGCTTTTTATAAATCATATTCCAAGCAGTTTTATTTAGTTTATTATGGTGTGGGGTGAGTACCCATATAGAAACCATACTGACTGAAGAAGGAAAAAAACAGGAGCTCATGCTATTGTCAATTCAGCTGATCAAGTAATAAATATATGTAACTCATTTATAGAGGTTCTTGTCACTTGCTGAGGTAGCAGAAAGATTGACAAGGCCATTTCTTTACCTAATGAATCAAGGGAGTGGAAAAAGTTTTCCTTTTTCTACTCTAATCAACACCCAGAAAAAATAACAGAGAATTTTTAAAAGGAAATGCATAACAATCTGAATAAACTCAAAATATCCATCAACCAATGCCTCTCTAAAGTTGCAGAATGCTACTTTATCCCTTAGGGATTAGCACAGGTAGTGTAGAAATTAGGACTTATAAGGAATAATGGAATTATAAAACCAGTAATGTTTGTTCCACGAAAAGCACAGTATTAGAGATTTTGGGTTTTGAAGAAAGGAAAACAGGTGAAGCCAGAGAAAAATAAAATGGATGGCCCAGACTAGAAGTTATCCCAGCAAACAATCTGTAAACTGAACCAAGGTGATTCCCCAGATAAACATTGAATAGCTGCTGTGTTTTTTCAATTTGCAGCTGAAAATTGCATTAGAAGTGTTAATTTTGTCTGCTACTAGGCAGCCAAATATTAAAACAGTAGCTAAATTTTCATGGACTCTTAGGGTGGTAATCTTATACTGTGTCCTCATATTTTCTGCTAGTAAAATTCTTAGTTCCAATAATATAACTGAATTGCAGAATTTCATAGTGTTTCCCCTCAGAGTATTCCTCAAAGACCACAAAAATTTTCAAAACTATAAGTTGAATTGATCTTTACTAAAGACAGAGAAAATGTATCATTTTTGGATTCTAAGCCTGAGTAGGAAAAGAGACTCTAGGCAATTAAAGATTTTGTTGCTTGGCTTGTACTTTGTCTCCTGGGTACCTGAGTATGAAGGCTCAGAGCAAAGGAAATTTCATTCAATGGTATGACTATAATGGTGCTTTGAATAACATGATGCCATAGTAAACAGAAGTCAGGCAAACATTACAACCAAAAGTACTCAGTTTTAAGAGTGATTTAAGTTCTTAAACTTACAATACTAATCTGCCAAGCACTAATAGGACATCTTCACATTCAGTAGTTAAATATGGACGAGCACTGGCAAAGCTTTGGATGGCAAGTCGATATACCTCCAGAAGATACACCATATGTTCTGATGCATTCTTGTTGCTTGCATATTGCAAAAGGGTCTAAAAAATAAAAGTTTTAATTATTTAAAAAATAAAAACCATGAAACATTTTCTTTTTCTTTTTCTACAGATACATACACCTTTTATTTGCCTTTACAGGTTCTGGGTTGTTAAGAGTATTCTATTTTCATCATTTAATTAGTTGTTTCTGCTGCATTAAAGAAAAGGCATACTGCTCTTTTGACATGAAAATTAATCTATAAGTAAAGCCATACAATGCTTATAGTGGTTCTCTCTAGAGGTCTGGAGTTACCGTTTCTGAAATTTAGTAATGGGTTTCATTAATACAACATTAAACCGAGCACTGACCACATGCCAGGCACTGGGTATACAAGAATAAAGACTGATCTTTGCCTTCTACAAGACTTATTCCTGAGTATGGCCCTCAACTCTACAGCTCCATAAAATCCATTTTTTTTCCTGCATACATGGAATTGATTAAGCTTAATTTATACAAACTAATTTTTAGAAGCTTGATATTATATTTTTATTTTTAATGAAGTTTATTTTTAAAAATTAACATATAAGACAAATGTTAGCTTGTTTATAGTGGGAAAATGGTCATCACTCAGAATATCCCACAGGTGAGTACAAAATCTAAAACAAAGAAAAATGGAGCCACAATAAGGCCTGATAAATTACATGTCTGACACTAAGAATTTGTTCAAATGATGGTGAAAAGCTAGCTTATGTTCTGTTGGACAGTGCTGGAAAATCACCGTCAAATTCTTGTCTGGGAACTCTCTAGGTTCCATGGAGTTGCTCTATTAATATATTTCTTCTAACAACTGATCAGGTTTTGTTTATGATGAACTGATATATCTAGTTAGGTTAAGACAGGCAGGATACAAGCTTTTCCCCAGTAGAATACACATTCTGTCTGGGCTAGGGAGGTTCCTAATACTCTTAGTTCAGTATTACTTCTATAGGCAAGTCTTGTTTTAAGAGGGTAACTTTATCTTGAGTTAATTACATTATGATGTGAATTCACTACCCCCAGAATAATCTCCAGATTCCTAACTTCTTATCTCTACTTTTTCTGCTTAAACAACTACATATAGCTGCAGTGGCACAGCAGGATCACACTGAATTTTCTGCAGCTTTAATTTCCACACTAACAGTACCTATATATCGGTTCTGATAATTTAGAACAGACTGATCTTGATTACTTTTAAAAAAACTTAACCAAGAAATATATGATAAACCACCATACAGTTAAAGCTCTCTTAACACACTGGATTATTTGATTTTTGCATACCTGAATGATCAAACTAGTTAAGCTATTTTAGTATACTCATTCAATTATCTTGCTGCTTTACCAGTCACTTTAAAGAAGTGGGTTCCTGCACTTTCAGAAAAGCATTATGCCCCTATCTAATCAAATCCTAAATTTTAATAAAATACGGGAAAAAAACCCTGAATAACAGGATCATAAAACTGACCTCTTAACAATCCTCTTCCCAGCTAAATGAGAAAAGGAAGACAAATTATGTGCTTATCTATTATGTATAAAAGATTACACCAACTTTCTCTTAAGAAATCTATTAAAATGTAAGAAGATTCTGTTTTAGGTCAACAAATTAGTTAATGTCTGTTTTGGTTAATCTAAAAACTAGAGAACTTTACAAATTTATATTCACTATCAGACTTTAAGCTCCCTGAGATCAGATATTATATTTTATCCATCTTTATAGGCCTACCACTCTTCCACCACTACAGGACATTTTAAAGTCTCACTAAATGTTTGCTGAATACATTCACTATTTTCTTCATTTGAAAAATATTTATTGATAGCCTACTCTACATATAGTGCTGAGTGCTGGGGAAAAAGACGTGGAGGCCCATCCTCGTGGAGCTTTCAGAATGAGTCAACACAACATGACAGTAGAAACCACACGTACAAATTAATCAAAGGCTAGTTAATGTATACAAAGAGAAGGGAAGAACACATACAGATGAGGTGGGTCTTGCTACATTCTACCTTTGCATTTAGAATGCTCTTGCCACCAATACAATTATCTTCTGACACAGACATTCCATTAAGACTTCTGCAAGTTACACCATTTCAAAGATTCAATACACCACGGGTATTTATGTTTACAGTTTGCCCTATACCCCTTTCTATGTTTTAACCATTTCTAAATCTTTTTCCCCTCATGTGTTAGTTCAGTTAAATAGTGAGGTCTCCTTAACATACTGACTACTGGCATACTCTGTGCATCTGAATGATCACTGAAACAATCTTCACTATCTTTTTTAAAAATGAAGATTAAGATTAATGAATTTATAGCAATCCAAATAACATTTTAACATGTAACGAAATGTAAAACTTCCATCAGAAGCAGTAAAGAAAATAAAGGTCTCTTTAGAAATTTAAACTTTAGACACCAACAAAACTGAAAGAAAACAGGAAAATGATAAATATGACTCCCTCGAGTTCACTGGCATTCTAAAGAAAGCACATGAATGGCCTCTCCTCTTTGTTTCAGTAAACCAATTTATTCACAAATGCCATTATGTGGCAATACTGTGCTGGGTATTGAGAATGCACTCTATTCTTGTCTTTAAAAAGCTAAGTATGCTGAGAGGTCAGATAACAATATACAAAAAATTAATCCAATTAGGCACCACTTTTGACAATTTTAAATATTCTTAATGGGAACTCCCATTCACATTCCAGGTAGATTCTCTCTCAAGTCCTTGCTATATACATCAACTGCCCTCTTAGACATTTCCACGAGATGTCTTATTTAAATCTCAAACTGAAAATGTCTAAAACAAATATCTTCCCCAGCAAATATATTCTTTCTATGTTCCATCTGCCCCTCTTCAGGAGGCAGTGCTAAAAAAAATTATCTTTGAAACCACCACACCAACTTCTTTGTCTCCTGCCCTAAGCTTTATTTCTATAGCCACTGACCTAGACCCAGTCCCCAACGTCCCTCACTTGAACTGCTACAACAGTTTACTTCCCTAAACTAAATATCCTCCATTTCTTTATATGTTTTATTATAACATATTTGCACATTAAAAAAATTCAAGCACTGGAGGAAAAAAAAAGAACCAGAAAGAACTCAACTAAAATGCTAATACAGCTCTTAGAACTCAGTAACAAAATTATGAACAATTTTTTTGTCTTCATATTTTTCTGAACTTACCAGATTTTCTTTAATAAGCAATATTATGTTTCCAATGAAGGAAAAAAATATCTCCCCTCATCCCAATTCTATCTATAAACCTTACTCCACTGTTTCAAAGAGGCTATTCTCTGAAACTATCAAGAAGAGAGAATTTCTTCCAAGGTGGTCATATTTTATGCAGGAATGCTTTCCAATTTAAAACTAAAATGGTTTGACTAAATTTCCCATGGAATAATCATAATTAATGTTTTTGAGTACAAAGTATGAGTTAGGTATTTTCTTAAGAGTTTTATGTGCTACTACCATTTAATACAGCAATCCTATGAGCTAGATGATTTATCATCACCCATTTAAAAAATGAGGAAACGAAGGCACAGAGAGATTAAGTTATTTGCCCAAAGTGGCCCAGAAGTGCTAAATTCAGGATTTGAACTAGGGTCAAATGGCTCCAGAGCCCACACTCAAATCACGTTGCTTCATGTCCTTTCAGAATGCACATTTCTAGAACTATTTTAAGTGTGTTTTTAAATTCTGCTTTCTCCCACTATGTGTTAATTTTAATATTTTGCAGCAAGTAGTATCATGGTCATCATTTGACTTTCTTCCTAAGAGCTTACAACATCTAATTTCCATTTAAAGTGACTGCTTCTGGGTAAAATTTTCCTGCAATGGTGCTGATTGACACTCCACACTTTAAAATGCTGGTGGTTCACAAAATGACAAAAGGTATCTGGTATTTATTAAAATTAGACATTCTTATGGCAATAGAAAATAATATGACCTTTAATAGAGGATTTGCATTATTTCAATTTTTGCACATAAAGCAAAAAGCCTTATTTTGATTTTAATTTCTCAAGTGAAATTCCCCAAATTAAATAAATATGAGTAAAAGGTGATTGCATCATGATAAATAGACTTCCAGCAGGTGGTGGCACCTGAGCTGGGTTTCTGAAGTATGGATCCCGTTTGAAAACAAAAAAGTGAGGGTAATAGGAGAACTCCAAGTAGACAGCAATTTGAACAACCTCAGAAAAGACAACGAGAACAGATGGTGACAAGACTTTAAACTGTCAGTTGGTGAGGAAGTACTGGAGGTTTCCCATGAAGAGACTAAGCCTGGTTAAGATGAAATGGAATGAATGGGAAGAGAAGAGCTGACTGCTTACATTGAGAAAGTGACTAGAGAAAATTAAAACCGTTAAGTCTTTAAGGCTTGCTACTAGGCCCCACTTGCACTTTCTAAATTAGTTACGGTTGGGTTTTTTAATCCAGAAATATAACTAGTTTATTTATCCATCTACCTATTCATTCAACCATGATTAAATTTCACTGGATTCAGTCCATCATCCTAGTATACCAAGATTATTTTTACCTACTGATTCTGTCATGGGATTTTAACTATACTTTCTAGCCTCATTTCAAATATTAAAAAATACCTTTTACTGTTTTGTCATAAAAAGAATATCATTTATCATTTAAAAAATAGAGACAGAAAAGTAAAATGTCAACCAGCTATACTACCACCACCCAGAAATAGACCATTAACAGACAATATGAAGTTTGAGGCGTTTTTATGCCTAAATAAAGGCATTTTAATAAAATCATACTATACATTGTTTTGTAAAAATTTCTTCAACAACAGTATTCTATAGCTGCACAGCCTTGTATTTGTACCACAATTTGGTACCCAATTCTCTATTCTGGACATTGTGGTTTCTAACTTTGCATTATTATACATAATATTAAGAGCACTCCTCTATCTAACTCTTTCCATGTATCTATAACAATTTTCTTAGGATATGTCCTATAAATGAAATTGCTAGGTCAAAGAAAGCTTAATTTTTAAGGTTTTACATACTGCCAAATTCTGTTCCAGAAAATTTGTTCCAATTTACATGTCTATTATTAGTGTAAGATAGTGACAGACTGAGGACCTGTCACAATTATTATACATTACAATTTAAAAACAATGTTTGAGGATGAGCTAGATAGGGAAAATACAATGTTTTCTTTATTCAGTTTACAATTCTTTCATTGGTGTGGTAGGAGAATAAAATTTATGTTTCTATTATGATATAATCTTAAAATTTAATTACTACAACATTCGTATGGTATCTTCATCTGGGTTATCAGTACCAGTAAGGAAGACGGTTTAGATGAGAATAGCATCAAGTTAATTTTAATCTTTCAAAAAACCAAAGAGAAGGGAATAATTCCAATTCATTCTATGGGGGCAGCATCACCCTGATACCAAAGCCAAACAAAGACTACAAGAAAACTACAGAACAATATTCCTTATGAACACTGACACAAAAACCATGAACAAAAATACTAGCAAACTGAATCCCATGCCTTATTAAAACATTATACACTATGACCAAGTGGGATTTATTCCTGGAATACAAGGATAGTTTGGCATATGAAAACCAATGGAATACAGTCATATGCCACTTAATGACAGGGATGCATTCTGAGAAATGTGTCCTTAGGCGATTTTGTCATTGTGTGAACATCATAAAGTATACTTAGACAAACCTAGATGGTATAACCTACTACATACCTAGGCTATATTGTATAGCCTACTGCTCCTAGGCTATAAAACTGCACAGCATATTACTGCACTGAATACTGTACGCAACTATAACACAATGTAAGTATTTGTGTATCTAAATTTATCTAAACATTGAAAAGGTACAAAAAAAATGGTATAAAAGATAACAAATGGCACACCTGTAAAGGCACTTACCATGAATAGAGCTTCCAGAATGGAAGTTGCTCTGGGTGAGTCATTGAGTAGTGAGGGGAATGTTAAGGCCTAGGACATTACTGAACACTATTGTAGACTTTATAAACACTGTACATGCAGGCTACACTAAATCTATACAAATTATTTTTCTTTCTTCAGTAATATATTACCCTTAGCTTATATAAATGGAATAAAACCATGCATACAGTATGCCCTCTGTATCCATGGATTCTCTACTGAAGATAGAAATACTATTTACAGAGAACATTTTGATGGTTTACAGATGAGAGGGGGTTGAGGGGATGCATGAAAAAGGAGAAGGAATTAAACGGTATGAATCGGCAGTTATAAAAACAATCACAGGGATGTATAGTACAGTATAGGGTAGGAGTTGCCAAACTTCAGGCCACAGACTGGTAGTGGTCTGTGGCCTGTTTAGGAACTGGGCTGCACAGCAGGAGGTAAGCAGCAGGCAAGCAAGCAAAGCTTTATCTGTACTTGCCGCCGCTCCCCAGTGTTACCTAGCATCGCCACCTCAGCTCCACTTCAGATCATCAGGCATTAGATTCTCACAGAAGCACTGGTCCCTGGTGCCAAAAAGCTTGGGGACCACTGGCATAGGGAATATAGTCAATAATATTGTAATAACTATGTACAGTGTCAGATAGGTACTAGACTTACTGGAGCAATGACATCATAAATTTGAAAATGTCTAATCAATATGTTGTACACCTGAAACTAATAAAATATTGTATGTCAACTGTAATAAAATTTTTAAAAATAAGCAACAATGAAAAAACAGAGTTTCGATCCAAGGTTGGCTGAATCTTCAGATGTGAAACCTGGGGATATAGAAGCCCAACTGTGTATTTACTGAAAAAAACCTGCATGTAAGTGGGCCCACACTGTTCAAGCTTGTGTTGTTCAAGAGCCAACTGGACACTATTGTGCTACCATCACCAACATCCATCTACAGAACTCTTTTCTTCTTGCAAAGCTATAATTGAACCTATGAAACAATAACTTCCCATTACCCCCTGCATCCATTCCCTGGCAACCACCATTCTACTTCCTGTCTCTATGTGCAATAATGCTTTCATAACATTATATTTTCAATTTAAAAAAGCAAACAGGTGGTAATGGCATCAGGATAGACAAATAGATCAGTGGAACAAAACAGAGTCCAGAAATAGACCCACATACTTATGGCTAATTGATTTTCAACAAGGTGCAAAGGCAATTTCTCAATTCAGTGAGAAAGTAGTCTTTTCAATAAATGATGCCAAAACATTTAGGTATTCATATAAAAAAAAAAAGAAAAGAGAAAGAAAAAGAAAAAAAAAACTTCCATCCATTCTTTATCCCAGATGTTTTCAACCTTTTTGGCACCAGGGACTGGTGCTCCTATGAGAATCTAATGCCTGATGATCTGAGATGGAGTTGAAGTGGTGATGCTAGAGCTGAGGAGCAGCTGAAAATTCAGATGAAGCTTTGCTTGCTCGCACGCTCACCTCCTATTGTGTGGCCTGGTTCCTAACAGGCAACTGACTGGTACCAGTCTGCATCCTAAGGGTTGGGGACCCCTGCTTTTATACAATATACAAAAATTAACTCCAAATGGATCATAGATCTAAATGTAAAACCTAAAACAATAAAATTTCTAGAGGAGAACATAGGAGAAAATCTTTGTGGTTTTGGGTTAGGCACATTTCTTAGACATTAAAGCTAATAAATAGAACTTTATCAAAATTAAAAACGTGTTCTGTGAGACACTGTTAAGAAAATAAGACAAGCCATAGCCTAGGAGAATATCTTTGATTCTATTTCACCTATCTCCATTAGCTCTGTGGTTACAAAGGAATCAATATAATAGAACTTAATCATGGCTTGGCTGCTCTTATGCCCACCTAGTATTGTAAGACTTTTTCCTGTTAACATCTCACCCAGGTTTTCCTGCAAGTTCTTTGATAGTATCTCACATGAGTACATCAACAAAGCTGACTAAAACGTGTGACATCTACCATATTCTGAGACAGTTATTCTACTTCAGCTCATCCTTGTTAGGATATGCTCCCTATAGGCCAGTGGAGAACACCTTAGCTGCTCCCGATGTCCACATCACCACAATGGAATCTGTGCCATGGCCAAGGGTGTTCCAGAGAGACCCAAGTGAACAGAAGGCAGAATGTGTATAAGTTACAAGTGATACAAATCACCATGTCCAATCTCTCCACCTTTTGCCATCTAAGCCTCAACATTTTTTAGAAAGGAATATATTTGATAAAGGGTTTATGTTCACATCCACACACACAAACCCTTACCTCTCAAAACTCAACAATAAAAAACAATCCAATCTTTTCTAATATGCAAAAGATTTTAAGATACTTCATCAAATAAGATATAAGGGTGGTAAATAAGCACATGAAAACATAGGCAACATAATGTCATTAGGGAAATGCATATTAGAACCACAATGAGCTATCACTAATTTTATAACACCTAAACTTAAAAAGACTGAACATACCAAATATTGACCAGGAGCTGGAAAACTAAGAACTCTTATGTATTGTTGGTAGAAATGTAAAATGATACAGCTAACTCTAAAAAACTTGTCATGTGATCCAAACATGCTACCTAGGTATTTACCAGAGAAAGAGGAAGCATTTGTCCACACAAAGGCTTATACAGGAAGGTTCACAGCAGCTTTGTCTGGAAACAAGCCAAACGTCTATCAACAGGTGAATGAATAAAAAATAATAATATATCCATACAATGAATACTAAGCAATAAAAGGAATTAACTATTAATATAGATAACATGAATTTCAAAATAATTATACTGATGAAAAAAAGCCAAACAAAAAGAGTCTATGTAATTGTATTTATATAAAATTCTAAAAAATGCAATCTAATCTATTAGAAAGCAGATAAATAGTAGAGTGAGGATGGAAGGACATGTAAAAGAAGAAGATAATAGGAAATGCAAAGACGTAGAAGAAACTTCTAGAGGTGATGAACATATTCATTATCTTGATTATGGTAATAGTTTCATAGAACATAGGTATGCCAAACCTTAAATACTGCACATTTTAAATATGAGCAGTTTATTGCTTATCAATTATACTTCAAGATGGCTGTTTTTTTAAAAAAAGACAAATGGGCATGAAATGCACAAAATCATAAAATTAATTTAAATGAATTTTACATCTCAACTGTCAGATTTATGATTTTTACTGCAATAAAATGTAAAACAACTATGCCTGAGATAAATTGGAGAGAAGACAATTCCAAAGAGTATGACCAAAAACAGATTCCTGTTTAGAACATATAATTTCATAAAAACTGTTAAGGAAAAAGACAATAAAATTGAAAAATAAGCAAAAAAAAATAAGAAAAGGCAATTCACAGAAAATCTGGCAATAAATATACAGGTAAAACATAAATCTGGCAATAAATATACAGATAAAAGATAAAACAGCTCACAATTAAACAGAAAAAAATAATTAAAATTACAATGAGTTACCACAGTCTATCCCCAGAATGGCTAAAATTAAACTGTCTGACTATATTGAGTATTTGCAAGAATGTGGGGTAATGGTAACTTTCATACACTGAAACTGTTATAAACTACTACAAATACTTTGGAGAATAACTTGGTGGTATAATACATTACAGTTGATAGGCCTATTTATAAACTTGGCAATTCCCCTGTAAGCATATGCCCTAAAGAAATTTTCACACCCATGTATCAAGATATTTGGAAAGATGTCCACCCCACTAGTTAATGTAAATGTCTCTAAATCCATCAATAAAAAAAGGACAAATGAACTGTGATATATTTACATAACAAAATACTATACACCGGTGAAAAATGTACCAAAGCTATACACACCAATAAGTCTTAGAAACATTACATTGAATTTTAAAGGCTTTAGAATAATAAATATATAGTACATCATTTAAGTAATGCTGAAAAACAAAATGATACTATACATTGTATCAAAATGCACAAATAAATTTTAAAAAGAGATGCAGGGAATGATTAAATTAATAAGGATGGCGGTGGGAGGTAGATGATATCTGTGAAAAGATACATAGGTAGCTTCAATCAATTTTAGGTTGCATTAATTTTAGTACCCTTTACTACTTTTTATGTTAGAGATATTTGATTTTTTTTTAAAAAGTAACATGCCCTTCAAAGTTTAAACAAAACCAATTTCAACCTAGATTCCTATACCCAGCCAGACTAACACAATCAAGATAGAGGAGAGACCTCAGTAAGCTACTGAAGGGTATCTCCCCCACATTCAAAACAAGAAAATGACAGGAAGGCCAGCAAACAGAGTATTTAACAAGGAAGAGAAGCAAAGACAAGTATTAAAACAATAGCTGATCAATTGAAAATTAATTCAAAAGGGTAACATGTAAGTAAGAACTGTATAAAAACACAAGACGCATAAAGTGAATATCTCACTAATTCTTCACTGAAATGCAACAAATGACAGTACTTTAGTCATTCTTTCAAAACTTTTTCTATACATCATTGCTTTACAAAATGGAATATAGTTTTCTTTTTAAATAATAGATCTTGAATACAGAGCACTATTTTTGCCTGTTTAAATTTTATTTGAAAAAATACTGAAATACACAGTAATTCACAAAAATAAAATTCACACACAATCCCACCACTTTAAAATTACGTATGCAATAAAGACATGAAGGATCACACCTGTGGTTCCATCTTATTCCACTCCTGCTAATAACCCCTAAAAGAAATGAATACATATGCCTTATTTACATAGATAAAAGTTTTCTCATTCTTTGTGATAATCTCCTGTGCTCAAATGTTTTATGGCTGTGGAATATTCAAAGGGTACTAATTTTTTGGCATTTCCAAACCTAAAATATCTTATAAAAGCCCTCATCCAGTCCAAAATGGATTCCTGGCATTTTTGCTCTCCCTTAAATTAGCTGGGTCTTCTCTTAATCACACACTTGCTTCGAATTTTAGTCTGGCAACCAACACCAATGAAGATGGTTATAGAAAAGTGGCGTGGAAAATTATGTCTTTAAAATCTATATCAAGTGGTAAAGAGCAATAATGTTATTGCCTATTCAAAACCATTTATATTAGACTTCCAAATGTTATGCGATAGTCAGAAATTGGAATTGTTTTACTTATGCTTCCATTACCTAAAAATTTTGTTAGAAGATGGATAAATACAATCATCAAACAATGACTACTAATTATTGTATCATAAGCAAATGTAATATGAAAAATTGCTTAATGTCTATCCTCTGCACTAGACAATAAACTCAGAGAACAAGAACTACATGTTTTTATCTCACTGTAGACCAGAACCCAGCATACTGAATATCACATAAAAGGTTATTCTGAAATTACTTGCTTTTGGTGCTTTGCACTATTATTAAAATATTTTCTAACTTATAAGTTTGATTAAAACCGTTTTCCAAGTAAGCATCTTTAGAATGAAATATGCCTGTATAGTACTAAAACAAATTCAACGAAGTAGATTTGATTCCAAATTCTCACTGCTTCATTCAAACTCTAGGGGTAGAGGAAAGTAGAATGTTGACCAAATTGCACTTGTGGCTATTTTAAAAAGGTAATGCTTAGATTATATTTTTTAGAAGAGTGCACACCTCAAATCATAATGATAAACTATTTCTAAATTTTGTTTGGTGGTAAATAGATATGTCAAAGTTCAGAACTTTATTGAAATTATAACCGATTCTGATCCTCAGCTAATGTCCTAGACTGAATGTTTCCCCCTTAAAAGTTTGAAAATGGAAAGGGAATGGGCTAGATAATCTCTAAAATTCTTCCCTGAAACATAAGATTTCATGATTCATAAAAATATGGCTAACTTTTCCCCAGGGACTCAAATCCACTGTGATATATGCATCTTTCAACAAAATGAACTACATAATTTAAATCCCAAACAATAAATCAAGTTAAAACCAATAGCCAAATGAATAAAAAATATTTCACATAGAATGATCTGTTGGTTGCTACAGGTCAAATCCATTATATCCACTATAAACCCCAAACAGCCTCCATATTGCTTCAAAATGCAATAGAAATTCACTGTAAATTACATTTCCAGTCTACAAAGCTCATCATAGGCTCTCTGAATTTGACACTATGCTAGCAAATGCTGTGTAAACATCAAGGAAACTTTTTTCTATCAATGGGCTGTATATTGACAGGAAAGTGGAGGAAAGGTGTTCTACAAGAAATACCTCTTTAAAACAATATTCAGGACAGAAAGGAAATAAAGAACCTAACACTCCTTGTACCTATCTGCTACCAAAAGCTATGTTAAGGGCAGTGTTACACTGTCCTATTTGATCCTCACACTAACCTGTGGGATAGCTTTCTATGACCCCAAATTTTATAAACAAGAATAATGATCCAAGGCAAGGTTTAAGGTCACAAACGTGACCTTATGAAATGAGGATTTAAAGTGATCTCTCCTAACTTCAAACCTACTTTCTATTGCATACGTTACCCATTTTATGAACAAACATGGAACTGACCAAATATGTTTTATCCATATTTACTGTTAAACTTTATGGTATTTTCACTTTCTGCTTTAAGTATTTAAACATCTTGTTTTAAGCTTTTAGAAAGAATATATATGAATTGGAGTCACAAGAAATAAAATACATGTATTTATTACTTTAAGATACCTTAGTATTAAATACACACACACACACACACACACACACACACACACACGAAGCAAATTAATGAAAATGAAGTCATAAATAAAAACATGTCTTTCTTATACAATTATATATTTAAAAATGTAATTCCCAAGCTAGGCCATTCATTCTATCACATCTCGTAGTAACTCTTTTAAGTGCCCATGTAAATAAAGCATTATTGTACTGGGTAATGTGACACTCAGGTTATTTCCTCAAGAGTAAAAATACAATGAACTCAAATGTCAGTACAGTAACTTACTAAAACCACTCCCCAAAAAAAGGTACTAAAAAAAACACATGAGAGAAATCAGACATAACACAAAAGCGAGGAGAAACAGACAAATACATTACTAGTTGCCAAGTTAGCTATGTTGCAGAAATATTGGTAAACCTTGAAATAACCTTGAAATCAAGATATACCTGAAATATAATTCATTCTCAACTTCTAAAAATTATAATACATGAAATATTTTTCATATGGGACAATAACTTAAAACCTATAGAAACTTTGGGGGAAACTTCTTCATAGAAAGCTCAGTCATATTTTAGAATGAAACTAGGGAATCAAAATTCAGTAGTATATAGAAACATAAAGAATCAACTCTTCACCACAGCGTTTTACTTTACTAAAATGAAAGAAAAGCATGTGACTTTTGGTCTGGTATACAGTTTAGAACATGGTAAAATGTTAAATGTTTTGAACCTGCTAAATTTGGCTAATGCTGTCTCTCTAGAAGATTCACAATGCATTTAACCATATAAAAAACACATTAAAAAAACATTTATACACTATTATCTCAACTTATATGAACCCAGAATCCTTATTTCAAGAAGTACTTTTATGTGTGTGTGTGTGTGTGTGTGTGTGTGTGTGTGTATTACATATATAACATATATGAACAAAACACAATTTAGGAAATGCCTACATAGGCAAAACAACATGGGCTCTGGAGTCTAAAGATTTTGCCATAGCTTACTAGCTGTGTGACCCAAGGAAAGTTACTTAACTTCCCTAGACCTCAGTTTCTATCTGTAAAATGAAAATACCACCACCTATCCAAGTGCTTGGCACATAAAAGATGCTCAATAACTTAAATAGCTCCTCTAATTTTTCATATAATGGTTTGGATATTGAGTTTAAGTCAGAAATGAAAGTTTTAGGAATCTATTTTTGTATCTTCTCGCTCAATCCCTTATCTATGTATGTTTAGGTTTTTCAGTATGGTGTCAGTCATATTCAAAAGAAATGCTTCAATCTGGCAAAGCAAACTTTGTGGAAAAAGTCATTACTTTAATTATTTGTGGAATATAGGCAACCATGGAAAGTTCTTAGAAAACATACAATAAAAATGAGGTTCTACTCTTAGGTAATCAAGATACAAAGATCAATAAAGTCTGACCCCAGCTGGGAAGCAGCATAATCTGGTTGACAAAAATATCCCTGTCTCTTGATAAAGATATGTAAAACTTGCCTGTTACCCTCAAGAAGTCTAGTCAGGAATTTAAGGAATGGAAGAGGTAAAAGACCAATAAATATTGTTGAATACTCATTAAGTGCTAAGGATTATTCTAGACACTGGATAAACAAAACAGTCAAAAGCCTCGTGATGCTTACATTCCAGGTAGGGAGACAAATATACACATCAGATAGTATAAAGCAGTGAAGAAGGGTAAAGCAGTGCTAAGGAGTTGGAAGAAGATGGTAAAGTGCTATTTTAGATATGACAGCCAAGGAGAGGTCTGGGAGAGGTGACAGGTGTCTAGAACTGAATGAAAACAAAGCACATTATAGTTTACCAATGCCTTTGCAGTTTTGAAATAAGTCGGTGCTTTCTATTTAGCCTTTTAAAATTAACATTGGTCAGAAGAGCATATCTACAGGTAAACAGAAAAATCACTAGGGGTCACAGTATACAGCAACAGGCTGGGTGGTACCACAGTAAATGACAGTACCCAAAGTTCCCACTGCTTCATGGGTTAAATTTATAATGTTTTGGTCATATGCACTGCAAAGCTAATTTTTGCTACTATAACTACCTGTCATTTAGTTTCTATTTAGACATCTTCTAAGAGACAGCAGCACAAGAAGAAAAGCTAATGCATTAAATTATTTAAAATAAATGAAAAAAGTAAACCTCAGTCTTCATGGCCACCAACTGCAAGGAGTTAGGAAGACTGATTCTCTCCATCTCAACATTTCCAAATTGTTGTCCTATTAGACTCCTAACTCTTCCTCAATACTATAACTCCTCTCATTTTCTCAACACTAACCATCATTCTACACATGTAAATGTGTACATCATTATGTGAATGTAGACTAAATTGATGAGTAATGTCTCCAAGAAATCTATCCTGTTCCTTCACAGTAATTTCTTATGGTAAAATTGATTTTTATATACTAGATTTTACATTAGGTGATCCTCTTAAAATACTCATCTGAAGTATATCATGAAGTCCCTATAAGATATTTCATTCAACAATTACTGTGCCTACCATGTATTAATTGCTAGCTAGATACCAATACAAAAATGAAAACAAAACAAAAACAAACAACAACAACAAAAAATAAGGCCCACACATTCCTGTTGGCTTACTAGACGGTATGAGACAAAATGGAAACAAATATTCAGGCACCACGCTTATGTTCGAGATGCTACTGTAGTATACTTAACGAAAGAACCACCTCCTTCTGTCTGCTGAAATTTAAAAAATGGTTCTGAAAGATTGTTAAAATTTGAGCCAGGTTTTAAAAGGATAATAGGCAGACGGGGAAGGGAGGACCCTGGGGTTAATCAAGCAAACTGAGTGACAACCCTGATGAAATGGACCAAAAAAAAAAAAAAAAAAAAAAAAAAGAGGCTTGAAAGGTAGGAGCTGGGGAAGGAGTGAGGGGTCCAGATTCCAAAAGACCTTGTACACTAGGCAACTGGGTCTGAATTTTACTTTGCCTTTGAGGCAAGAAACCACTGAAGAATTTTAGGGAATAAAGTGACTAACAAGATTGTATTTATGATTTTAAAAGAACACCAAAATGGATTGTAGATAAGTCCAGTCAGAAGGCAAGGGAGGTAAGTGAAGAGGTTGCTGCAGTAGGATACTATGAAGACTAAATTAAGACAATGACAAGAAAAACAAGAGTTAAAACCCTAGGTATGTACAAAGTATCAAAAGAACACAAACAACTAGGAGGAAATCTATTTAGTAAAATCAGAAAAATTCAGAGGAAGTGATATTTGCACTGGGCCCTAAAGAAGGAAAATTCACCATGCAGAGAGAAATAGAACATGAGAGAAAAGGATAGAACAGCACAATGAAAAAGAAAAAACAAAAGAATGCCTGATGTCCTGTAATCTTGTTAAAGTAGTAATTCTATCCTTTTGGAGATCTATAAGTTAGTTGATAAATACTTACTGAAAGCCTAATGTGTCTTGGATCTTGAACAATCAAATGAAAATTAAGATCATCTTTCCCAAAACAATGCACTTGGAAATTCACAAACAAAATTTTATTCACAGGAGAAACTGAAATCCCACTTTGGTCCAAGTAAAGTAGCCCTGAATAAGAGCAGGATCAGGGTAATGAAACTGGCTAGGTATGAGCTGAAAAGTAAAACTGAGGGCAAGGTTGTAAAGGCTTTTTCTTCCAAAACTAAGAAATCCGGATAACTCAGGCAATTCCGAGGGTGCTGTTTTTTTTTTTTTTTTACAGAGATTGTCTTATTTAGTCCACAACAATGCATTTACACAGAGAACAATAAGTACTATTATTGTTCCATTTGCAAATGAGAAAACTAAGGCTTAAAAAAAAATAACATGCCCAAGGTCAGACAGCTAATGTAAATGGAGAAGCCAGTATGCCTATCTATTTAGACCCTTTGTATCCAATCCCTAATCTAGAAAAACTGGAATACATATATGCAGTACTTATTTTAACATTAAATATTTACAAATAACTAAAAGTAAAAAAAAAAAAATGTACTTGGAAATTCACAAACAAAATTTTATTCACAGGAGAACCTAAAAGTATCTCATAAAAACAAGGTTTACTCATGAAACTATTTTGCCTGGTAGTCTCAAAGTATAATCATTCACACAATAACCTCAGGTTTGTTAATGACTGTTTTAAAAGTCTTCAAAAGTTGTGTTACAAATAGAACAACTGGTTGTAAAACTGGTAACCTTGGTTCCCAAAATATAGCAAAAATTTGAGATACCATCAATTTTTCAGCAAAACAAAGAAAGACTGTTTTCTGGAGTTAATCTTATCCACACTGTCTGACAGATGATGTTTTCAGAAAAGGAACTGAGGGAAAGAAGAAACACACACACACACACACACATCCCAGAGTCACTGAATACAAATTTTCAATGAATACAATTTGATCTAAGTACCATTTTCTTAGTAACTATTACTTCTGAAGTTTTGTTTTTATCATCTTTACAAACTTCAGAAAATTGAAAACATGCCCAGAATGAGACAAGTTTCTCTGTCCTTTCATATGTTAGTTTATTTCTTGATTTGGTGCGATTCCAAAGATAAAGCCATTTCTTTTTAAGTGCTACAAGAAAGGGAGAGAATGTGGTCCCAGTCTGTTGCAGGAGGAATCTACCTGATGAAATCTAAGTCTCTAGGATAATATTTCTAAACTAAACGCCTGATGAAGATATATTTGTGGCAATTAAGCATCCCAGAAAACACAGGTCAGGCCTTTACAATACGGTAATGTAATGCTATTATTTATCTTTACACATTATGTGCTCCAAGAGGGCAGGTTTCCATCTCCAGTACTTAGTGCAATATCAGGCATAAGCAATGTTTCTTATTTTGCCTTTCAAATGTAAAACCAAGACCTATTAAGCCGAATTTGGATGGTGGAATTTTTCCTGCTTCATCATAAAATTAAACAACAACTACAACAATAACAAAATCACTTTAAGTTGACTTTATCTAGGCTACTGGAAAAAAAGTGACAAATTTACTGCGTTAAGCATGGTAAAGAGTTGTATGTAAACTTTCTATTCTGTTTGTATAAAGCATTACAAAGAGATAAAGATCAAAAAACAATACAATTTCAGTCTTAGTTTGCCTAAGATTATTAGCTAATAAGAGGTAGAGTCACAATTAAGATCCAACTCTCAACCCTACGTGCCTTCTATTTCTACTACAACAACCTCACAGGAACACCTTTTCATAATTCATTTATTAACCCGAAAAACGTTTGGGGCAAAATTTTAGGCCAAAAAAAATTTCATAGAAAAGACAAAGCACAAAAGTACTTTTTAAAAAAATTTCTTCTGTGCCCTCACATTTCTAGGTGTGACCAAGACTCAAGCTATTAAAACATTCATTTAAAATAAAATCGAAGCTGCAAGCACAAAGAATATATATACATATATGTGTGTGTACATATATGTATATGTGTGTATATATGATATCCTCTGACAAGTTTCAATCTGATTACGTACATCCATTATAGGAAGACAACTCAAGCTTAAGAAGCCTTACCTCAAATCCACAATTCTCCTGCCCTCCTCCCCACTATTCCTTGTCCAATTAAGCTCCTCCTTCTCCCCAAGTATTGTGTTCCTTTTCATCTCGACGTTTGGCCCTGGAATGCCACACACACACACACACACACACACACACACACACACACACACACACACCACATTCACAAGGCTCATTTTAATCTTTTCAGCGTTGAGAGTTCCTTGATCACCCTATCTAAAGTGACGTCTCCCAGTTACTTCTTTCTAAGCACATAAAGCAATCTATAGTTAATCTTTTTATTTACTTTTACTAGCTAATTATTGTTACCATTAGTTGATCCCATGAGGGCTCTTCCCTCACCACACTCTCTACAACACCTCCATTCCTATCATTATCAAAACTTCATTGGAAATCATGTTACTTCTACCAGCTCCCCTTCAATGTAAGCTCATCAGGAGTGAATGTCTCATTCACAATTCCTCAGAATTTTGTAAAGTGCTTGGCACCATCTTATGGAGTCAGTAAAAGTTTATAGAACAGATGTATGTATTAAGTACAAATGATCATTACTTATGAAGAAGTCAAAGAACGATTACACCTTAACATTTCAAAGTGCAGGGAAATGCTGCAGACATAAAAAATGGAGTGAAACAATGTATGGAAAAGATTAACAAAGACAAAATTCCACTCAAGGATGAGGCATGTCTGGCTCAGCAGAATGTAGGTTGAGAAAAACAATCAAGCAAGACGATTTTTGATTCTCCTCTGGACCCAAAAAGCAAACTGTCCCCTAAAATTATAAGTTTGGAACACCGCAATTTATTCAACACAGTCAACTACTCATTAAGAGACCAAAAGCCAAGATACTACGATTATTCTGCATTCTCTAAGGTATACCAGGTGAGGAATAGAGGGGTGGTTCTGAACCTGACACAATAGCAAAAGTAGAAATAGTAATCGTATGTATCTTTAAATCTATTAAAGATTTAAAATATTGAGACAAATCTCGGAGTGATCATGGAGACTAAATAAACATACCAATAAATACGTAATCATAGGTTAGAACCCACTATGGCATAGAAATGGTCATACGACTGCTAAGAGACTACACTCCACTCTTTCTCGATTCCCTTCTACTCAAAAGATCCTAACAGTCACTACAGGCTCACCAGCTTCATTCCTGGTAACACAATCCTCAAAGGAACACATAAGAATCGAAAGAAAAGCTTAAATGTAAAAAAAAAAAAAAAAGCAAAACCCAAACAACCAACCAGCTCCGCAATTCCTAACCAGAAAACCCTAGACGCCTTTCAAAGCCAACTGTCATACCTTTTAGGGACCCAGCAGACTCTGACACTAAGGATAAGTGTCTGGGCCCAACACCTATCTTTGGATAATTCAGGGAAAAAAAAGGTTTTCCAGTTTGGAGATCTGCATTCTTCTCAAAAAAGGATCTCCTGGCAGGAACGCGCAATCAATCCCTCAGCGGGCAATGGCGCTCCTACCACCGGCCAGGGCACAGACAACGGCGACAGGGCACGGCCCTTCCAGGGAGCCGCCGGCGCCCTCAGAGCTCTTAGTCTGGCCCAGCGCAACCCGCCCTGACGGTGGCTAAAGTCGGGCAGTGGCGGAGGGGGGCTAGCGGTTCAGCTTCCGAGGTGGGCCTCCCCGGCCCGGGGGCGCGGCGAGACATGGAGGTTAACGCCTTTCAGACCGGCCCCGGCTGCGGCAACGGATCCGGGACCTCATCCCCTGGCTTCCTCGCCCCTCTGCCCTCAGTCAGCCCCTCACCTGGCAGAAGCTCCGACAGTATTTCAAAGATGAGACCTCCGACACCTCCTGCTCCCTCAGCTCTGTCTCCAGCTGCCACAGACACGGTCGCAGTCCCGGAGCTCCTGGCGCCGGAGACGTAGGGCGCTGACCCCGAGCCATGGACTCGGTCTCGGTTCCGTCCCCAGCCCCGGCCCCAGCCGGAGCCTCAGCCCCAGCCCCAGCGGCGGTGGCGGCGTCTCCCTTTCCGTCCGCCATCTTCCCACGGCCCAGCAGCGCGTAGGCAACGAACCCACGTGACTCAGCCCTGACCCCGCCCCCATTCGACCGCGCGTGGTGACGCACTCCTTGGCGACGCCGGCGCCCGCCAGATTCCGTCACTGGGACTCCCGACGCTCCTCCTCTTGGCGGCCACCCCAACAGCCGCCTTGGCAACAACCTGGCAACAACTGGCCACAGAGTCTCCTTCCCACCTCAGTCCTTTCAGATCGTTTATTGTAATGGGGTCACCGAGCCGGACATACCTGTAGACTTAATCTAGATGTGAGGGGGATAACATTTGAGCTGAGATCTGAAGAACGAGAGAAAGGTAGCCCTGAGAATAGCCTTCGAGAAAAGCATCGCTAAAAGAAAATAAGCAAAGGTTGTGAGGCCAAAATGAAGACTAGCTCCATGGGAACGTGATTTATAACAGAGAGGCAATTACAAGTCAGTAAGGAAAGCATGAACTCAAATAAATGGCGCTGAAACATTTTTTCCAAAATGGAAATAAAAAAATAAAAGTAGAGTTCTACTTAAAACCGTATCCAAAAATAAATCCCAGATTAATTAAATACCTCAAAATATTTGTCAGAAAATATAAAATACCTTTATGATATCAAAATAGGGAAGAATTTCTTAAATAAAATCTAAAAACCATAAGGAATAATGTTGATTTGACTGCATTAAAATGTGTTACTTTGGCAATAACAGAAATTTAAAAGGATGGCACACAAAGACAAGCCAAAGACTAGACGATATTTACTACACACACACACACACACACACACACACACACACACACACACATCCATCAAAGAATTAAGATCCAGAAGTTACCAAAATCAAAAAGAAAAAAACAGCAAACAATCCAATACTAAAGTAAATAAAGGATATACAGAGTTCACCAAAAAAGAAAGCTGGCCTATAAATGCATGAAAAGATATTTAACTTCACTATATCAAAGTACAAATTAAAATGAGATGTAATTCCATACTTATCAAATTGGCAGATATTTTTAATTTATATCATGTTTTAGGATTGAGGAAGATTGAATTTACATATTGCTGGTGAAAGTATAAATTGGTACATCACTTAGAAGAATGTGTATTATTTAATAAAATTGAAGATGTACATGTCCTAGGACTCAGCAATTCCTAATATATTAGTCAATATTCATTGAGATTTAATATATACCGGGCACTTTTCTAAGTTCTTTACAGATATTTTAATTAACTCACTTAATCCTACTAACAACACCCTCATTTTACAATTCTGGAAACAGAAGCACAAAGAATTTAAGTAACTTGCCAAAAGTGATAACTAGTAAGTGATGGTGCCTGGAATTCAACCCCAAGTAGTCTTCTCCAGAATCTGACCTCTTAACCACTGCATTGTGATATTCACTGAAGCATTATTTAAACAACCTAAATGTTCAACAGAAGAGAGACAAAAAAACAAATTATGGTATATTCACACTGAAATGTTGTACAGCTTGTAAGTGAATAAATTAAAACTGCATACATCAACATAGTAAATATGGAAACCATAAAGCATAATAAAATTAAAATTCATTCCATACAAAACAAATGTTCAAGTGGTAAAAAATATTAAAACAAGGGAATGCATAGGAATGGCATATATTATTTTTAGAATGGCAGTGCCATGAGGAAGGAGGGAGGGAGGTGTAAGAGGCATTTACTGCACCTATAATGTTTTATTTATTTTTTTAATCTGAAGCAAATATTTAATCATAACAGGAGCATTAAGCACCTATTATGTTCTGGGCACTTTCCCAGGTAATAAAGATTCAGAGGAGCATGAATTTTAATGGACAAATGGTGATAAGTATTAATGTGTTAGATATGAGTAATGCGTATATGTCTGTAATATTATCTCGGTACTTTAAAAAATACCAATAATATTTTCAATACAAATAATTAGGTTTAAAAAAAGGAAAGGAGGTCAGTGTGACTGGAGTACGGTATAAGAGAGAGAAAATGGCAGAGATGAGATTGGAGAAGAAGAAAAGGGCCAGACTACGAAGACTTTATAGCTCAAGATAAGCAGTGGTGATTTCAAGTGTGATAGTTAACCACTGGAAAGCTTTAAGTAGTGGTGTGATGTCACCTGATTTACACTTTTGCTGCTGTATGCAGAATAGGTGATAGAGGCAAGAATAAAAACAGAGAAGCTATTGCAGCAGTCCAGATGATAAAAATGAACAGATTAAGGATACATTTTTAGAAGTAGATCCAACAAACTGAAGCTTCAGTTATGAGGAAAAGGGAGGAATCTGCAATGGCTATACCACTTCTGGTTTGAATGGTTGACAATGATGGTTATTGAGAAAAATTAAGACTTAGAAAAGATGAGATTTGGGAGAGGGAGAGAGAATGAAGAACTCTGTTTGGGACAGGTAAATATGATTTTTCCTATGAGACATCCAAATAGAGATACCAAATAGCACTCGAATATATGATTGCAGAGTCATCAGTTGTTATGTCCCTGTTATTAGACCAAAAAAAAAAAATCTTCCTTGACTCTGAAGAGAAATTTTAGGGATTTTCGTTAAAAGTTAATCAGCTTCTGTTCTTCTGTAAATATGCTTGCTGCATGCAAGAGCTCGCTTGCACTTTGTCCTACTTGCCTGAGCAGTGACTATAACTGTTTGTACCCCTTAGCAGCTCTTGCTACCTGTAACAGTTTGTAACCATCAGTACTCTCACTCTTCTACCAATGTTACTACTCACAACAATAGCAACTCCTGCCATTTGTAACTGGTCTGAGTTCATACTAACCAATCAGCATGTGTAAAAATCCTGTATATAAGGAATGTTGCAACTGAGCTGGGGCAGGTGAGGGGGCAGACCTTCAGAGCACTAGCTCCTCTGGGACCATGTGTAATAAATGTGAGTTAGCCTTCTCCTCAAGTTACTGCTTGGTTTTTCACTGGTCCGATTTGGGAGCTTTTCTGCAACATTTTTGGAGGCCCCAGGGAGATTTCAACTACGCTGGCCCCTTGAGCCACCGGACTGGTGGCTTGGCCTCACTGAGGCGGAGGGGAACCAAGACAACTGAGAAGGTGCGCCACCTGAATATTTCAGGTTCTCTGTCATATCAGCACCCTGACTTGTGGAAAAGCTGAGTCACCAACCGGACTCATAGAAGGAAAGGACCAACTCACCAGAAATGACTGCATGAAAAGATTCCAAAGTAAGATCAATCCTGGGATTAGCCCCCCATTCAGGTCCCGCCTTTTGGGCAGAAGAAGAGTAGGAACACCTCCTACTCTTCAGTAAGAAGACATTGGTTCGGGTCTTCCTAGTGGGGGAAGACACCAAGGTCTCCAAAGGAGTCTCACCACTGGGGGAGGTATCATGTTGAGGCAGGCACCCACTAGCTGAGGGTAAAACCTATTGCATATACTGATGGGGAGGGACAATGTTTTCACCTGATGTTTGAATGAGTGAGTGAATGAGTGGCTTGCCCCACTTGATCAATCATGTACCGAGTTTGTAGCTCCACCTCTGAGTACTCTTAAGGTCCCCTAAAGGCTGTGGAGTTCATGTTGACTCATTCTGTGTTACCGTGGTGAATGGCATACAGTTCAGGATGGCATTGGACTAGTGTCCAATTGTAAGTGACAAAGCTGAGTCTGCTACAGCTAATCGTCACTTAAATTCCTTTGGGACACAGCCAGATGAGCATCTGAATGGTCTCCTCTGTGGAGGAGGCATGCATCCTTATTTGTCTTTGCATCACCCGTCGCAGGGTGGAATGAGTTTGGTCAACACTAAGTAAAGAGGGGAGCTCAATCACCCTCCAGAGGGTAACCAAGTGCCCTCCACAAGTTAGGGGGAGTGACTGCTTGCTCTCCAGAGGACAGGTTAAGGAACGGTGGGAGAGTGTATGAAAGAGAATGAGTGCTGAATGACTGAGACGTGGCCTTGTCACAAAGCGAGAGTTGAGCCCCAATCTGTAGTTCTGTGGTAAACCTCATACGGCTTAAGGTGGCCTCACTGGATCTCCATGAGGCGTCTACTCCAGTGATCCATGTCAGGGTTTATACCGACCCACCAATGCTAAGAGGTGCCCAAAATCCCTGTGAGTGGAGAGGCCAGAGATGGGTGTAGCAACTGGCATCCCCTCCTAACTTTCTCCAACCCTATTTCCTGACTATTCATGTGGCCTGATTATTGTCTGTCGTGGGAGATACAGGAGGTACTCCTGATATATATATGATGGAAAAGAAAATGTTTTTGATAATAGAAAGTATAAGGTCTGGAGAGTTATTTTGAAGGAAATTTAAGGAAAGATATTTGCCTCAAAGTTGGTTATTTCTGAAAGAGTGAAAAGAGGCAAACTGAAGGAATAAAGGAAATATGAAAGAAGGTTTGTGAAGGGAAATCCTGAGAGGAATTTTATGAGAGAAAAGTGTGGAAGAAGGTTAGTGAAAGAGATCTTGAGGAGAAATTTTATGTAATTAAGTGAAATGAGGTTGGAAATTTCAATGCCAAAAGTAAGCCGATGGAAAAATTAGAATTGTGTTTAATGTTTCTTGGTCTGATGCTAATCTTATGAAAAGGTTTTCTGAGTAGAAAACAAGGATTCTGTACTTCATCGAAATAATTTCAGTGTTTTATGCCGCCTTAACCAGGTTTCTGGGAAATTGGCCTCTCTGCCCGATTTTTAAAGAAAATTCCCTACAAATATGGCGGGGGGTGGGGGGTCCACTAAGCCAACTATCATAGATTGTATGTTGGAAAATTTTAAGGAAGGTTTTTCAGAAAATTACAAGGTCAAGCTGATCCCGGGAAAGTTTCATACTCTTTGTGAGCTCAAATGTTCTACCTTCGGGGTAGGTTGGTCCTCAGAAGGGACTCTAGACATTTCCATGGTAAGAGGCATGTATTGGGTAGTGACAGGGAACCCTGGACATTCAGACCAGTTTCAGTACATAGACTCATGGTTGCAAATCACTACTATAGTGCCCCCTTGGGTCCGGTTCTGCACGAATAGGCAGGGAGAGAGCAAGGTACTTGTGGCCCAACAGGCTAGGTGGAAGGACAAAAATAACCAAGGGGACCCTGCGGAAGAACCTATCTTCCCACCACCATACATCCCAGCAGCTCCGCCTGTCCCCATGCAGCCACTTTACTCACAATTGCCAGATTGGCCTCTACCATCAGTGTTATCACCACCCTGAGCCCTCTGTCAGGTTCAAGTTCGACTCCTCAAATCATTCCGCCTGGTATAGAGGGCCAATGTCTCACCAGGGAGCACAGACCTAGCTCCAGGGCCAGCTCCATGGCATGTTCCTAGCCTGCGACTCCTCCATCTGTTCCGGGGACTATATGCTGCCATGTCCAAAAATTCTCAAGTCTCCCACAACATAATCAACTCACTATCCAACTATTGTTTTAAGATCGGGGACCTAGAATTTGGCCACTTGCCAGTCCTGCTAGAGTTTTACAAGACTCACCACTTGAACACCACCACGCTGATGGAGCCCACGCCCAGGTATTATGTATGGACTCTCCTTACATAACTTTCCTGGAATGATGCTGAAGACCTGCCCTTTAAGACAGGTGAGATCCTGGTGATAATTGAGAAGCCAGAAGAACAGCGGTGGAGTACCTGGAACAAGGACGGCCGCCTTGGGATGATTCCTGTCCCTTTTGTTAGAAAGATTGTAAGATCTCTACCACATGGAAACATGAGAAATCCAAATTAGAGGTGAAAGTTGGGGCTAGGAAGCCAACAAATATGTCAAAAATAGCAGAAGTGTGCTAGAGGCCAGAGGAGTCACCCAAAGCGTTCTATCTATGAGAGACTATGTGAGGCATTCCAGGTGTATACCCCTTTTGACCCTTAAGTATGAGAGAACCAGAGCATGGTTAATGTGGCATTTGTGATCCACTGACATCTGCTGCAAGCTTCAAAAATTAGAGAGCTTTGTTGGGATGAACAGCACTCAACTACTAGAAGTCTCAAACAAGGTGTTTGTAAGCCACGGTCAGAAGGCCTGATTAGGGAACCCAAGTCAAATACAACAGACTGCTGTTCCTATACGGAAGCAAAAAAAACAAACAAACAAACAAAAGAAACCCCCACTTCGTAGTGACCAATGCTCCAACTGCAAAGAGATCGGCTGTTGAAGAAATGAGTGCCCCCATCATAGGGGAACACCTGAATGACCAAAGAATTTAAAATACCAACCTGAGGCAGTCATCCAAGAGCTCATCGGCCAGGCCGAAGAACAATCAGACTAGGAATGATCAAGCCCCTGATCCTAAGCACCCAGGTCATAATAGAAGTGGAGGGGAGGTGGCAACCAATGACTTTTATAGTGCACACTCAATACCACAGCCAAACACCAAGAAAGGACTCCATGAGTTTTTAGGAGCAGCTGGATTCTGTTGAATCTGGATGCCAGGTTTCTCTGAGATTATTACCAAGCCACCGTATGAGGTCACAGCTGAGTCTGGTAAAGACCTCCTACTTTGGGGCTTCAAACAAAAAAAAAGTGTTTAGAGAAACAAGAGACTCTTAACCAGCATTGAGACTACCAGATGTGACACAGAACTAACCTTTTTGGTCAGGCCAAGGCAACGCCCAATTGTATATTTGTCAAAACAGCTAGGTCCAGTAGTTCTGGAATGGCCGCCATATCTCCAGTCCTTAGCCACGTCAGTAATCCTGATCAGAGAAGTAGACAGGCTTGGGCTGGTATAGAATGTAAATGTAACTTTTCCCTATGCCGTAGCTGCATTAATGAATAATCAAGAACATAAGTGGCTGACCAATGCCAGAATAACTCACTGTCAGGGAACTGGATTCTCATAACCACACTAGCTAAGCTTTTTATGTACCTCAAGGTCTTCGGGTTACTTACCTCTAGACCTCCCCGCAGTGATAAGGAAGTTAAAAGGAGACCCTAGATTAATAAAGGAGACCCTAGATTAATCCCAACACCCTTGGACCTTAGGGAAAATCTTCCGTCACATCACTCAGTTAATTTTAGAAATAGCCCCCATCCTTTTAAGAAATTGGGTCCACCTCTTTTGGCCAGGAGAAGAAATATAAGTTAAAGATTGGAAGAAGGAGCCTCTCCAGCCAAGCTGGACAGGCTCTCATATTGTTATATTAACAACTCTCATTGCCATTAAAGTTGCAGGTATCACCTCATATATCCACCACACCTGGGTGAAGAAAGTAGTGTCTCCAGAAAAACCAGGAGACTTTGGCTATAGAACTTCTTCCAAATTGTATTCCGAAGGCAGCAGAAATCCACCTGAGATCATCGGCCCTGCTCTGGCCACCCCTGGAAGCTGGCCAGTCAACACACAGCAGAAGCTTGAGGATCACCGACTCCTGCAGAAACTCCTTCATGAACAGCATAGGTCCTTCATCAACCGTTGTAAGTTGACCCTGAGAAAGATAACATGCCCTGCTCCAGCCACAAACCGGAAGCTGGCTTGTCCACGCACGGCCGAAGACTGAGGAATTTCATGGTGGGGCTCCTAATAATTGGACATTTGAGAGAGAGGGAAATTAGGGCAGAGCACTGTGAGCTATGTATCCATGTCACCAAAAGGGGTCAAAGAATTTTCACTACCTTGATTTTCTCTAGCTGCTATAAATGTCAAGGAACTTGGAAAGGGACCTGTACCTATAACCAGACTCAATATTCAAAATGCAACCCAGGGAGTAATCAACCTTATGTATGTTACAACTCAAATAATGCTCCCACTGAAACAGTTTTTGAAATAAAGGTAGCTTTGAGGGACTATCGGGGAGGATGGACAGATGGACCTGTGTTAGCCCAAACTAGAGTAAAAGAAAATCCCAGTCAGATAACCCTAAAGTTTGATGCTTGTGCTGCTATGAGTTAGGGCCAATGGGAGGAAAGAAGATCCTGCAGATCTTTCAGCTGGGAAGAAAGCTACACAACAAAAGAAAAGTATATATGTCCCCACAGTTCCACATGTGGAACAAGCTGTGCCTATTGATCACATGCCCTATAGGATACTTGGGAAGAAGACACCACCAACGAGAAAGAGATGCATTTAAGAAAAGGGGTAGCTTTATCACACTGTACCACACATATGTACAATCTGTGAGAATTAGAATTAATTATGATTCATCTATTAGAAATAATCATAACCAACCTCTTGAACCCCTATTGGAATTCCAAAGAAATATTAACACTTGGCATTGATGGGATAGGACTAAATCCCTATGTTCAGATTTATATTAGAGGTCAAATACTAGACCATCCAGCTCAACTCTATCAGGTTAATAAGTCCTTCTACAAGGAAGTAACTGAGCCCCTACTCCCATAGCCACAATCAATCAAAACTTATTTCTCAGAATAGCAGAACAGCATAGATGGATCCCACTACCTGAATGTCACTTTCTGCTATGTATGTGGAGGAACTCTGGTGGACGATAAGTGGCCGTGGGAAGCTACTGAATTAGTTCCCTCTCAGGCAATGGCAGATATAACAGCCCCACATACCTCTGATGATGGTCAATGGATTTTAGAACATACTATTATAGGACAATATTGCCTGACCAGAGGTGGAGGGAATCTCATAAAGTCAGTCGGCAACTTGATTTGCTTAGGCCAATGATATTATAATGCCACCTCTAAACGAAGTGTGTGGTAGGGAGACAGAAAAGAGATAAATCTGTTGGCCAGATTCCCAGAGTTGAGTAAAGCCTGGCATAACCCAGGTAGAATTCAAAACTGGGCTTTACTAGATTTGTGGAAGCATGGCCTATGTCTGCCTCCCCAAAAAGTGGGAGGAGAGCTGTGTAATTGGCATCATAAAACCCTCCTTCTTACTTCTGAAAACAGGGGAACTGCTTGGTCACCCGGTCCCAAAACCTTCACAACGGGTAAAAAGAGAACTTCAAATAGGGGACTGGAAGGATTATGAGTGTCCCCCAGGACGAATAATCCAATACTGTTGGCCTGCCATTTGGGCAAAAGATGTATCCTGGGGATACTGTACCCCATTTACATGTTAAACCGAATTATCTGACTGCTAGCAGTTTTAGAGATCATTACTGGCAAGACTGGGTGAACCTTGACCCTCCTTGCACATCAATGAACTCAGATGGGAAATGCCATCTACCAGAACAGATTGGCACTAGATTATCTGTTAGTAGCAGAAGGAGGAATGTGTGGTAAATTCACTCTCACCAACTGTTGTATACAAATAGATGACTGGGGCCAGGCAGTTGAGGACCTGTTGAACAAACGATGAAACTGGCACATGTGCCCGTGCGTGTATGGCATGGATGAAACCCTGATAACCTCTTTGGAAGTTGGTTCTCTGCCTTTAGGGGCTTTAAAACCTTAGTTGGAATAGTACTTCTCTTCCTAGGTGTCTGACTCCTTCTGTCTTGCCTGTTGCCTCTTGTTGTCCAGTCAATTACCTCCCTCATAGAGGCAGTAGTGGAAAGAGACTGTAGCAAAGATCCTAATGCAGTAGAATTACCAGTCTCTAGTTCAGGGAGATGAAGAAGGAAATCATAAAATTGATGCCCTATGAAAAATTTAATAGGGCATCAAAAGCAGGGAATGAAAAAGAATTTTAGGGATTTTCATTAAAAGTTAATCAGCTTCTGTAAATATGCTTGCTGCATGCAAGAGCTCACTTGCACTTTGTCCTACTTGTCTGAGCAGTGACTATAACTGTTTGTAACCCTTAGCAGCTCCCCTTTCCTATAACAATTTGTAACCATCAGTACCCACTCCCTTCTACCAATATTACTACTTGGAACCATAACAGCTCCTGCCATTTGTAATGGTCTGAGTTCATACTAACCAATCAGCATGTGTAAAAATCCTGTATATAAGGAATGTTGCAACTGAGCTCAGGGTTCAGACCTTTAGAGCACTAGCTCCTCTGGGACCGTGTGTGATAAATGTGAGTTCTCCTTCTCTCTAAGTTACTGGTTGGTTTTTTGCTGGTCTGATTTTGGAGCTTTTCCACAACAACTCCATCACATCCTTCTTTAGTTTCCATTCCATTTATTTGTTTGCTTTCATAGAAAAACTCATCTAAAGAGCTGGCCAAATTCTCTATTTTCCACTTAATTTCCTCTCATTTCCTCTTGCACACTTTTCAGTCACATTTTTATCCCCATCTCTTACTTAAACTGCTCTTTTTAATGCCACAAGTAATTTCCACTTTTGCTGTATCAAATGGTGAGTTCTCAGTCCTCATTTATTCAGTCTGTGGCAGTATTTGGCATTGTTGATCATTTCACAATATTGGATTACACCTGGTCTCCAAGTCTACACATTCTTCTAGTATTCTCGGTTTCTTTTCTTGTTCTTCCTTCTTTTTCTGATTTCTAAATGCCTAGGCACACATACACACACAATACAAATATATTAAAGAACATACCTCTATTATTTTAAATCCAGCACTTACCACATAGCATGACTGTAAATATTTGCTTTTATAACTGCCACTATTCAGGCTCCAGAAGACTTCTCCAAATCCCTTTTCTGTGGCCTAAAACTGAAAGGCGCCAAAATATTTAAAAGCAGGGACTTGAACATATACCTGTATGCTCATATTATACTGGCCAAAAAGTGGAAATGATCAAGTGTCCATTGATGAATGAATGGATAAACAAAATGTGGTCTATACATACCATGGCATACTGTTAAGCCTTAAAAAGGAAGGAAATTCTGGCACATGCTGAACCATAGATGAACCTTCAAGATATCATTCTAAGTGAAATAAATACATCATAAAGAGACAAATACTATATGATTCCACCTGTAGAACATACTTATAGTGGTTGAAATCATAAAAACAGAAAGCAGAATAGTGGCTGCAAGGGTCTGGGAAGGTAGAATGGGGAGTTTGTGTTTACTAGGTACAGAGTTTCAATTTGGGAAGATAAAAAAGTTCTGGAGATGGATGGTGGTCATGGTTGCACAATAGTAAGAATGTACTTAATGGCACTGAACTGTAAACCTAAAAATGATTAATCTTGCAAATTTTAGCACAATATAAAAAAACTGAAAGGCTATTGCATCCTAATGCCTTCAAGGTTTTGTGTTGTGCCATTATAGAGAAACAGGAACTGCTTCTAAATACCAAGAGAATTCAAACAGCAGAAGCACTTAGGTGTAAGAGGAAACACAAATTAACTTGTCAAACCCTTCCTTCTTCTCGGATAGTACAAATGCATATGTTCTTGCATAATCAAATATTATTTCCCAGCATTAGTGAATGAATGTTCCTCTTTTAAAATTGCCTCCCTTCATGTTCCAATTCATGGTCTGAAACAACATTTCCCATGATGGCCGAATAAGATTTTTCAATATTAAGTATTTCCCATGACCCTTAAATTTTGTATTCACATATATCTGTCTAGAAGTAACATGAGTGAAGAGTGAGACTGATCCTTTACATTATCAATAGATGAACAATGAATGCAAGCATTAAGAATAATTCTATTTGTATAAAAATCTTTAAAAAGACAATTTAATTTTTTAAAATCAAATTTATACTTCCAGCATTATTTATGTAATTTTGATTTAAAATTTTGACATTTTTGTGTTTTGTTATTTTGCATTTTTATAATAGATAATTTGAATGTTTTCAGATGAAAATAACTTTTCTGAAAACACATATAAGTTTTAACATTTTACAATGTAACTCTGTATCAAAATATGTTAAAGTTTTGTATACTTTGAATAAATTACATTTTATTTTAAATCATTTTTAGCTCCTTATTATCATAGACACGAACTATGTGAAATTTTTATTATAAAAATGTGACTAGTGATCTTGCTAAGGTAAGAAAAATTAATTGTATGAAATAAATATGTACGTATTTATCAATTATGTATGTATTTTATAATTTATCTAAACATCCTTGGCCCATCAATAGAACACCCAGATGTGTACAATAATTAAATTCAGTCATCTTTGATATTTTGCTGAATGTCAATCATAAAAATCACAGCTTAATAATGTGTCTGTTTAAATTTCATTGTGGTAAAGTTATATTTATCAAGGTAGAAGGATAGAACATGTTTTATTTTACTATGTTGTTAGCTTGGTTATAACTTCTTAATAGCTAAGACATAAGAGACATTTGTGCTCTTGCTCCTGATCCTATAAATAATAAGAGTGAATAGGCTATCACCACTGCCCTGAAATCCAGACTGTCCCTCCTAACAATGTCTTTTGAATATCTATTACGCATCTCACACAAAATGTGTCTAAAACAGCTCCTCTCCCAGTAAATGACACTATTCAGTTGCTTAAGTCAAGGACTTTGAAGTCATGCTCAACTCCATTCTTCTCAAATCCATTATCTAATTCAGGCTCTAAATTGAAAAAATATTCTCCAATCTGACCCCTTCTACCTCCTAGATACCTTTACTAACACCTCTCATCTAAATTTAAATAATAACCTTTTCATGGACTATTTCTACTCTTGTCCTCCTTTAATCAATTCTCCAGACAATAGCCATATTAATCCTTTCAAAACATAACTCAGATCTCATCACTCTCCCTGATCAAAACATTCCAGTGGCTTTCCATCATGCTTATCAGAGCTCACAAAGTCCTACCTATATTGACCCCTGCCACCTCTCCATACACACTTCATCTCTCATTGGGCTCTAGCCATATTGACCTTACAATTCTTAAACAAGAAAACAAGCCCTATGACTTTTGCACCTACTCCTACCTCTCTGGGGAACTCTTCCTTTGTTTCATGTCATTCAGTTTCAAGTATCACCTCAGAGAGTCATTCCCTGATGACCCTATCTAAAGTAGCCTCCTCTTTCCCCTTGCTCCCCTTTAATTTTTTTCACATTAATTGGCTTTATAATATCACTATTTCATGTGTCTCTCCTAGCTAGAAGGTAAATTCTTTTCTAAAACATTGAAATATAATTGATATACAACAGAAGGTAGGTTCTTTGAATGTAGGGTGACTTGTTTTATTCAATGTTGTATCTCTAGAGTCTGGTACAGTAGTCTCTGGCATATTGTGAGTACTCAACATTTGTTAAGAAAGAAAAAAAGGAAGAAAGAAAGAAAAAGAGATAGATAGAGAGAGAGAGAGAGAGAGAGAGAGAGAGAGAGAGAGAGAGAGAGAGAAAGAAAGAAAGAAAGAAAGAAAGAAAGAAAGAAAGAAAGAAAGAAAGAAAGAAAGAAAGAAAGAAAGAAAGAAAGAAAGAAAGAAAGAAAGAAAGAAAGAAAGAAAGAAAGAAAGAAAGAAAGAAAGAAAGAAAGAAAGAAAAAGAAAGAAGGAAGGAAGGAAGGAAGGAAGGAAGGAAGGAAGGAAGAAAGGGTGGAAGGAAGGAAAGAAGGAAGGAAGGAAGGAGAAGAAGCTTTAAAGTTTTATGGTATTTAAATGAGACTGGATGAGATCACTTGGGTAAAGTGTAAATCAGGGGTCACAAACTCATATTTCTACATGCCTTAGGCAGGTAACCTAAATGAATGAAGCAGACTGAATCTCACTATTTTGGAAATAATGAACTGATTGAGAAATGACCCAAACCTAGGAAGACCAGGTACTATAGGCATAAAAAAATTAAAAAAAAAAAAAAAAGACTCAGGCAGTAGGTACTCAGCTCCAGCAAATTATTGCTATATGAGAAAGTAGATTCCATTTTTAGAAAATTTCTCCAAAATAAATTTGAAATCCAATTTTGAAAACTGCAGGCCATCTAATGCCCACCTATGAATTTGATTTGGTTGACAACCTCAAACAGAAAAAGAGAAGGGTACAGAATCAGTTCAAAATTGACTCATCAGAGGAAGGATCCATCCAGCAAAGAATGTTGAGAAGGAGCCATCAAAGAAGTGGAGGGAAAACCAAAAGGGTGTGATGTTTCTGAAGACAAAAGAAGAATATGTTGGGAAAGAATAGTCAACTGTGTAGAGTGCTAAGAAGTGTTTGGGTAAGATGAGGACAGAAAAGGAATCACTTTGTATGACGTCATAAGTTTGTTGATAATATTGACTTAGAGAAGTTTCTGTGGATCTCTGGTATAGAATCCTGTCTGGAGAGGGTTGAAGAATTAACTCAAGGTAGTTTTTAAAAAATAAATAAATAAAAAGGAGGGGAGGAGAGGACATTAACTCTTTTGAGAAGTTTTCCTGTGGAAAAAAAAGCATAAAAATGGAGCTGTGCTATAAGGCAACATGAGGATTTGGAAGGAGTTCTTAAAGATAGGGAAATTCCAGAGTATGGTTTTATGCATGTGGAAATGATACAGGAAAACAGGAAAAATTATGATACAGAAAAGGGAGAAGGGGAAAACTAAAAAAAAAAAAAGTTTTTGAGAAAACAAGTGGAAATAGCATCCAGAATACAAGAAAAGTTTTGGTCTAGAATAGAAATTAGAGACACTTTTTTTTCTTTTATCAAGAGAGAAGCTAGTGAATATGGGTACAGATACAGGTAGGTGTATAGATTTGGTAGTTGGAGATTCGGGAGTCACCAACTGACTTTCCCCCCCCACTTCCAGGAAGTACAAGGTGAAGTCATTAGTTGACAGTGAGGTCAGGAAGGAGAGGCAATATTAGACATTTGGGGGAAGAGAAAAACCTTTGCTAGAGTTGTTTCAGAGTGAGATAAGGAAGAAAACTTGCTAGACATGTGCAGGAAAACTGTAGGGCAGTGTTGAGTGGCATTCATTCATTTGTTTAACAAATATTCATTGAGTCTACTATGTTTCAGGTACTGTCCTGGCTAGGGATGGAAATATGTCATGAATAGGAGAAGTACCTGGGTTTTACATTCTTTTTTTTTCCCAAAAAAAGTTACGATACAGTTAATTTATTTGTAACTTTCTTTAGTCATACTCCAGCTCTAAGGATACTCCCAGTTCCCCTTGATTGAACCTGGATATTTCTCAATACACCATCAGTAACACATTTATGAGTGATGACTTAGGGTAATTCATTTCACAGATTCATCTATTCAGATTCAAAAAGCATTGTGAATGCCTACTATGGTTGTAGCATATTATTTGCATACGGGTAAAAAGCAGAGGGTTCTGGGGTCAAGTTTGCCAAGTTTGAATCCCAGTTCCACTACTTATTATGTGCATTTAGGTCATTTATATTCTTTAAACTTCATGTTTCTCATCTTAAAATGGGCATAAAAATAACATATATCTCACAGAAATGTCATGGGTTCTAATAAAATACATCTAAAGGGTCCAGAACAGGGCAGGACACATAGTAAGCACTCCATAAATATTGTTATTGCTTCTATGGGGTTCAGTATCAGAGAATAATTTAGCTTCCCTTTCTGTAAATCCCCCTCACACACACTGATTCGGAAACAATCTATTCTCATGACTGTCTTATAATTGACAAAGTGGACAAAGGACAGACGCACACCGTGTTTCATTAAAGAAGCTTACACTAGAATTTCTGATTTGCAAGTTTAAGAACTTGATTCTATTTTTTCACCTAGGTAGTGATTAAGTCACAAGAGCCCAATTTACTAATTTATCCTAAGAAATATAATGGCATCCCTACAGAAATGTCGGTTTGGGAAACAAAATCATCATCAGAAGTTTGCTTAGGGAAGGAGAATCGGTGTAAAGGGAATTAGAAGATCTTAAATCATTCCCATTCCAACACCCACGCTTCTCTCATAATTATTTTCTATCTTCTTTCTCCTCCTAGAAATCTAATCAGGTTAGATCCCAAATCTTATTAATTTGTCCTCAGGAAATTATCTTCCACCCATCTTTTCTCTGACCCATTTCCACTTATTCATGCCTGGGAAATGAGAACATATAGATAACACAATATAATGTCCTCTAAAGGTCTGAGGAGAGCATGAAGGGTGAGAGTTGCAGCCAGGTGAGGAAGCAATGTTTATATTCCACAACCTCCTTTTGAATGATAATTCCCCATAACTGTCACCATGCCCTCCCAGGCCCTTTATCTCCTTTGGACCTCTGGAACATTCTATTTCTTCCCCAGGAGCTTAGTGTTCCTTTCTGGGAGGTAGGCTTTGTTGCTGTGCTTTAATGAAGGGTTAGGTGATCTAAAGGCAGAGAACCTGCAAAAGAGGTAGTAACTCAAAAATCTCACAGATGCTGCTTCAGTCTTTTCTCTCCTGCCAAAGATTTTCCCCAGAGAAGTCTGTGATCTTCCTTTTGGGGGAAGGGGCATCTTGGTTGGACTTACAGAGTCCAACCACCCTTAGACAAGTCCTACTTCTCTCATGCTTGCGCTATTGTAAGTGTCCCAGCAGGTATCCCCGCTTCTAGGTCATCCCATTCCCTGAGATTCATCTTCCTAAATTTATCTTCATTGCTTAAAAATGTTCAGTCCCTTTTTCTTCAAATAAAATAAAATCTTCAGCCTGGCTTATAAGTGCAACCTCTTATCACTTGCTATTCCTAAAAGCAGAGGTTCTTGCTAGCTTTCCAAACACGGCACCACCACCACTCATTATACTCACTTTTCCTGCTTTGTGTCTTTGCTCAATTTGTCACCTCTTCTTGAAACTCCCTGTTATTTGTCCCAAATAGAATTAGGAGATAGTATCATCCAGTCATGGCAGAGGGGACCCCAGGTACATGGGCCTTCCTACAGTCCTTCAAATCTAATCTTTTTCTTACTTCAGGGACTTTGTACTTGCTGTTCTCTCTGTCTGGAACATGCTTCACCTGTCCAGCTCCTTCTCAGTCTTTATGGTTCTCCTCTTAGAGTCGGTTCTTTGCTTTTCTCTCTTTTAACATCCTGTTCTGTCTTCCTTCAGCACATTTACCATCTTCTATAATTATTCATTTAAGTATTTTGCTTGTTTGTTTAATCCTGCCTCACACACACGCACACACACACTAGATTGTAAACCTGCAGACAGTGTTCACGTCTGCTTGTTCCCACTACTCACATTTCAGTGCCTAACACAGTGCTAGGCCACAATAAGCATGAATATTTGTTGAATGCACAAGTGATTGAACAGGTTATAATGCATGGAACTCATTGACTATCATCAGCAAAATGCCCTATATTCTCAATCTCTTCTCTACTTCAACTTAGACCTAGTTCTCCCCAAAGGTCATTTCTCCCAAAAGGTTGTCTTCTCTCTTGTGGTCATTGCATAGATTGGTGCCTGGCAGAGTAGATGTTCCATATGTATTTAATTACTACAGTATCTACTTGCTGTCTTTTTCCCTTTAATCTGGTCAGGAATGGTTAGGAAGATAGCTCAATAGAGTGAAAAGCAGTCCTTGTTCAGTCATACTGAGATGGCATCTGCTACTGACTAGTTGGTGTTCTTGACCAAGTGTTTTTTAACTTCCTGCACCTTAAGCTTCTTCCTTTGTATGTGGCAGAGTGGGCAGATACCATTAGGTTGGCCTAAGGAGTTAATCTACAGTGCCCCCTAGAGGATCTTTGTTTCTGGGATAGTGACTGAATACTCGTAATGTTTGTGAGCTAAACTGACACCCTGGGGAGAGGCGGGCTCTAGCGTAGCCTTGCCAAGTTGGCTCCAGCATAGGCAGCGGGGCCAATTCTGGCATGAACAAATGAAAAATTCAGTGGTCTAGGAGAGAGTAGCACAGACTGCGACAAAGGTCAGCAATTCTGAAGCAGAAGAGTGACAGTGGTTGTTCTAGTTACTTTTGAGAATTGCCAAGGGGACTTCATTGGGAAACTAGATTTGCTGTTTGTTACTTAAGCATGCAGTGGGTCGACAAGAGTTTTGAAATTTGGAATATTGCTAAATGTGTTAATCATACTTAGGTGAGGTTAGGGATGTTTCTGAGCCACATATAAAATGGAAAAAATAAATACCCACCTTTTAGGGTTGTTGTGAGGATCAATGAGAAAATGGATTCATGTAAAGTGCAAATATGGTGCCTGTTACATACTAGATACTTAATAAATAGCAATTGCTATTATTGTTCTTGAAAATAAGGCAAACTTTCTGCTTTTTTTTCTTAAGCCATATGACAAATTTATTCTTTAATAATAAAGAGAGAATCAGAAAAAATGGATTAAAACAAGAACATGCTCAAACTGCATTCTTTGTAGACAGTCCTTTGCTTTCTGGTTTAATTATAAAATACCGACATTCTGTTAATAAATTAAATGTGTAGAAATATATTTAAAATCCATTAATAGGTGACAATGTTATTATTAAGTAATCACCAGTTGTCAGGGTGGGAGCTAGAAAGTGATTGAGAAGGGGCACATAGAACCTTTTAAGGTGATGAAAATGTTCTATCAATTCTAATTCTATCAAATATTCCTATTCAATCAAGAAATCAAATCTTGATTGTGATATGGCTACACGTGTATACACATTTATCAAAATTCATTGAACTATAACTTAAGTGGGTGTTTTATTATATGTAAATTATACCTAAATTAAGCCAGTTTTTTAAAAATTCCAATGTTTTCATAGGTGTTATTTTTAATAATTATTTTATGTAAATTAATTTAAGGAATAATTGAATTTAAAATCATTTTTTTCATTATTAATTAAGTTATTATCCTGCTCACAGAATTCCTGAATATTTAACAATCGGCTTTTGCAAGCGCATGTGAATTGACTCCAGCTCCACACTTTAGAATCCACATTATATCTGTGTTTGTATATATGTGTATCCATGCATATGGTTCCTAGTTGCTGTCCTATTTCCTTGCCCTACTGAAAGGACCTACAAGAATGACACCCTAATAGCAATGAGCATACCTAGCATCTACATCTTGACTTCCAAATATCATTCTTCACTAAGAAGGAACAAAAGCTTTTTGAAGAAATGGCTGATTCCATGACTGGGACAGTAAAAAATCTTAGTGGTTCCTTACTAAAAAAAAAAAAAGTGCTCAAGGAATGATAATGTACCAAACTGAATAATGGCCCTCATAAATATCAGGTTTTAATCTCTGTTATCATATATGGAAAAACAATCTTTGCAGATGCGATTAAGTTAAGAATCTTGAGGTGGGGATATTATTCTGGAGTATCCAGGTGGACTCTAAATGTAATCACAAGTTTCCTGATAAGAAAGAGGCAGAGAGAGATTACATGAGAGAAGATGACAAACAGGAGGCAGAGACTGGAGTGATTCTACCACGGGCCAAGGAATATCAGCAGCCACTGGAAGTTGGAAGTGGTGAGGAACAGATTCTCCTCAAGCCTTTAGCATGGCCTTCCTCCATTGCATTAACTTGCCACTCTTGTCGAAAATCATTTGCCCACATATGTGAGGATTTTTTTTCTGTACTCTTTATTATATTCCAGTGGCCTATATCTCTTTATGCCAGTACCATGCTGTTTTTATTATTATAGTTTTGGATTAAGTTTGAAATCAGTTAACTGTGAGACCTATAGCTTTGGTCTTTCTGTGGACAAAAAAAAAAAAAAAAGAAGTGCTGTAAAAAATCTAACTAAAAGTAACTTCACAGTGTGATCTGATCATAAATTCCTAACTGGTCACTTCATAGTGGGTAGTCACACACCAGGCATATAAGTTTTAGTAAAAGGTTTATCTTTGTCTTATGCAATCCCTGTTTATTGTTTTTGTGCAATGCCTCTTTTTCAGACCCCTCCAAAACAGAAGCATGACCACCCTCAAGAGAATATGTGATCTTGTTAATTATTCTGTAATTCAATCCCTGCCTTGCTTCTCCCACCTTCGGACAACATTCTTTACTTCCCTCTTTAATTCCAAATGTATAAAAGAAATGGCAAAATATCATTCTTGGGAGCATTTGATATCTTGCTTCCTGTCAATGTGGTCAGTTTGGACTCTAATAAATGCTTATAAAAATTCTCTACAGGTTTGAATGTTCTTACATAGAAAATTTTTGACACTGTTCTGACTATTTGAGGTCTCTTGAGATTCTATTTGAATTTTAGAATAGATTTTTCTATAAAACTAAAAAGTGTTAAAAATATTTTTCTATAGAAAGAAATAGTACACACTCTTAAAATTCAAGGTTCTCCTTAAAATGGTCATGACTGGCCACAGACATAAAATTAAGAACCTTTTTGAGACATCCCTTAATGGTACTGGATCCTTGTACAGAGAAAGTTGAAAATCCCCAGACTCAGCATTTTATATCTCCTTTCTCTGTTTCCAGCCATGGTGATCTCACATTGAACACACAAAAAAATTTGTAGAACACAAACATCTGAGAAAGGCAGACTATGATAGAGGCAGACAAAACTTAAAAGAGCGCAGGATCAGTAACCTTTCTGGTCTTCTTTCTCCAAGGCTATGACATCAGAGAACAGAGCTTCTGTTTCATTGGTTTGTTGTTTCAAAGGCCTTTTCAGAGCCAGGGAGAGTTCAGTGGTTCTTGATAGGATTGCTTTATCTTACTCATGAAGAAAAATTTAACAAGTACTACATAGTCACAATATCTTTTATGGCCCAGTATCACTTAGCAGTATAAAACGATGTTCTATTCATTTGCACAAACAGTGCATTTGAAATCAAATCACTCAACATGACCCTTCTCTTTCTAAGACAAAAAAATAAATAAATGATGTATATTTTAAAAATGTGTGTACATAGATTCTGGCCCTGCACTTACTAAGGCTTTTAATCTCTTTGTGTCTCAGGTCTTTAAAATGCAATAAAAACAGAAACTACATCATGGTTGCCTTAAAATTAAATTCACTAGTATATGCAAAATGTTTAGAATAATGTTACATAAATATTGGCCAATATTAAAACCTTATCAGGTGTTGTGAAGATTAAAATAAATGAGATAACCTTTGTGAAGCTCTTGGTACAGTGTCGGGCACATAGAAAGTGCTACATAAATTTGGTTATCATTATAAACAGATATTTCTGTGATTTCATATGAAGTTCACCACTTTATTAAGTACATCTTACCTTTCTTCATAACTTGGACACATGTGGAACATAATAAACATTAATTTTTTTATCGTTATTCTTCAGGCAAGCAACTCATTTTTGAGTCCTTATGATTGCATTGTCCCACATGGTGGTGGCCTAGGACCACATATGGCTATTGAGTACTCAAAATATGCATTAATAATTTTATACTGATCATATGTTGAAATATTTTAAATATATTGGATTAAATATAGATATATTACTAAAATTAATTTTTCCTGCTTTTTTTTGCTTTTTTAATGGGACTATTAGAAAATTTAAAGTTGCATGTGTGGCTTGCATTTTATTTCTATCAGTGTTGTTTTATAGGGTTAATTTGTGACTATTTCCTCAGGTCATGACCACAGTTTCAAGGTGGACTTTTCATAATTTGGCTTAATCCATAAATAATATTTCTAAATGTTTACAAGCATATATTGATCATTTACTTCTACATTGCAATTATATTTTAACTACATTATATGTTAATAACTTTTTCATATTATTCTGGATTCAAGGCATTTTTATAGATTTAACTCATTCCAGTTGATTACAGTCATGATTTCAATATTTAGCTTGTCATGGCTTGACTGTTCCTGGGTGTACAAACTATTCTCATACTGCCCTGTTTACTTCCTTCAACACTATACGTGATATCTGCAAAGAACTGTCTCTTCCTACCAGTAGCAAGATATACCAGAGTTTCTCTGCCTGGAGATTTGGCACTGTCTGCCCTCCTAGAAGCCCTGGTTTCTTTTTGTGGATAATGTGAAGAATTTAGGCACTGTCTGCATCTGTATTGTTCTCAGTGACGACTGAGTATCAGGTGGCCAAAAACAAAGCAAACCTTAATCATCTCACTGGTTGAGTGAAAATCTTTCAGATTTATAAGTTTAATTTAACCCTAATCTCATTATTTTTATCTAATGCAAATCATAATTATAAATAAAAATTAAAATTCTACTTAAAAATCTTAATCATTTTACAGTGTGAATCCTCTTATTCTGCTCTGTTTTTCCATGGTACTTAATTTTTCCAACATATCATCTCTCAATTTTCATTTATTTTCTTATCTGAATTGTTAGCTTTTTAATATTTAATACGTGATATATCCATACCATACACATTCTTAACATGATGAGAAAGAGAAAAGCAGCCCCTGACCAATCCAGAGCTGTCCTGGCACTCATACCAGGGCCTTACCACAGCTAGGAGATAGTCTGGTACTCATAGCTCGGCCATGGTGATCTCTCATTGAACACACCAGAGGGAGGCAGACCATGATGGAGGCAGACAAAACAAGATCACTCCATAATTATGTCAGAGTAGACAAAACCAAAAATATTGTCTAAACTGAAAAAATGACCGAGCATATGCCTCTTTCCTGGATATTATGAGTGATTACTGCTTCTTTACCAAGTACAGCTTTAACTCTGCTTTGTTCCTTATGCCTTCTGGATAAAAATTATTAAGATACTCAATCACGGAATTAGTCCTGCCTCCTGAAAGCGTCTAATCCAGAGCAAAACCCCTTTTCCTTAAACTCTTCCCCAAATCACCTAGCCCAAGCCTAAACTCTATCATAAATCCTTTATGACATCTTGTGACTGGGATGCCCCACTGAGCCTATGGTTTACTGTCTCCCTCATTGCAACAAGCTGATAAACCCCACTTTGATTGACTACAGGTGTGTTTCTTCTGGTCTTTGACAGACATCAACACATGTCATATATGGCTACACCAAATCATATGTTTACATTATAATGCAGCCTAAAGCTTTACAAACATTTATATTCAAATTTCAATGTATGTTTCCATTAAATTTACCCTTGTCTATTAATTTTCTTTGGCTAGAAGACCTGACCTTGCAAGACTTCTGAATCTAACTCTCTTAGGTTTACTCAATATATTCATAGCTAATGGATTCAAGATAATAGTGGCAATATCAAATTCACCCAAATCAGTCTTATCTAAGGACATTATAAAGAAATATTTAGGAGCAAGTACATAAGGACTCTATAGGATAAATTTTTAGACATTTGAACTAATATATAGAATCATCTAACAATTCGATTTAAACATATTGCTTTTAAATTGAAGCATTGAAACATTGAAACATTATGTAAAATTAGTGTCATACCAAATGGCTGCCTATAGACTAGACTAGCTCACTAATAAGTCTTAAAACACAAATTGAGATGTCCCCACTTATCTTAAATTTGTTATTTTTACTATTTTTGAGTAAAATCTTTCATTTATTGACGTCTCCCCTTTTGAATTTTTACATCCATGGACACTGGTTAAGAAATTTCATCCAAAAATTTGGCTTTTTCCTGTCAATAGGGGGAAAATCAGCTCCTTTACTCATCTTTTGTCATAAACAGCTTTGCCATAATTTAATTTTAAAAAACACAACAGGAAAAAAAATCCTAAGCAAGCAAGGAAATATAATTAATTTATATAAGTTACAATTTATGATTTGACTTTGCTCTGAATAATAATTAGTCAAAATAAATTATATTGTCGATTTCATCTTTTGGAATCAAGTTATAGAGAAAGCACAGAAGACTAAAGGTAAATGTTTTTTATCTTAATCATGTAAAAATAAAAACATAAATGATAGAAGTTGGGTGAAATTGGATAAGAATGCTGATATCTGCATTTTACAAAATGAAGAATCTAGAGATTTCTCTTCTGTCAAGTAGGCATAAACATTGATTAGAATTACTAAATTATGAAGAAAAGCTCTAAAATAGTGCCATAACTATACTGAGAGAAGATGGTGTGTGTTTAAGCAAGCTCTTTCCACTTCCTTTTTCTTTTCTTTTCTTTTTTTTTTACAGTAGAAAAGATAAGTTTTATTAGAAGGGAAAGTACACTTCCAGAAGTGGAAGCGGGACTGAGCAATAGAAGCGTGGCTCAAAAGGCTTCCTTCCACTTTCTTTATTGCTCGCTCTCTCAAACTCACTAGGCACACTTCTGCCTTGGAGTCTTTGCTGGTATTAGTTCCTTTGCTTAAGAGCTTCTTCTCCCAGTAAACACATGGCTAAATTCCCTCTCCTTTGACAAGTCTTTAAACAAATGTCCCTTCATAGTGAGACCTACCTTGACTATCCTATTTAAAGTTAAAACACCCTCACTGGCATTAGCAAAATTTTTTGCCCTGTTATATATTTTTTATTCTATTTTACATATCATCTTATAACATTATTTACTTTGTTCATTTATCATGTTTATTGCTGCTGTCTGCCTTCCCTGCTATAAGCACCCCAAAGATCTTTGGCCAGTTTTCTCACTGACCTATCCCAAGTGCCTGTAACAATGTCTGGCATATAGTAGCTGTCAATAAATATTAACTGAATTAATGAACTTGATAATTCCAAAGGTTTTAAATACTTATAAGTATTCGGTATTCACTACCAATCCCAAATTTCCAAAAGATATTTTTAAATCAAGAATTTTTTTTAATCTAAATTATACATTACAAATTATACCTAACAGTGTACTCTCACCTATAGACAAGAGTTTTTAAAAGAGCACATGTTATCCTCTTAACTCTATTGTCTACTCCAGGAGATAAACTGCACAGCAAGTTAAACTCTAACTGGGTTCTCAGAATCTTAATGCTTTCATATTGAGAATTCAAAGATAAAATTGCATTTGGGTAACCACTGGGTCAGCCTGCTTACCCTTGTTCTGACGACTGTATTTTGAGAAACACATTGCATTAGATAGTTAAAAAATTAATTAAATCAATCTCTCAGTTTTGGTTTTTGCCCTCAAATTTCCCAAGTAACTGCAGACACAAAAACATTCCCCTAACCCCGCATATAAACATATAAACACATGTGTACAAATTACAGCAACAATTTATCTTTTAAAACAATAGTTTATCTTTGCTCATGAAAGTATGGGAAACTAAGTTATTTCCATGTGTTGGGAGGTCTTATTTAGCAATCAGTAACTTCATCACACAGAATCAAATAATTCTTAATCTTTAACCTAAAATAACTTAAAAACTGGACTGGAAGACAGCTTTTGTTTAGTTTTATAATATATTTGGTTCACAAATATATCATTTTAAAATTTATATGTTACTAAATCATGAATTATCTTAAATAATTATCTCAAAGTAAGTTTACTGTGTGTCAATTGTCAAATTGGAAAACACAATCTAAATTTATCTTCTCAAATTATAAATATAATTAAGTCTTACATTTAAAAATGAACTTCATAATAATATTTAGAAATATGCAAATCTAAAATAAAATGTTTTACTAAAATCTACTTTAACATATATGCAAAGTTGACAAATTTATTACCTAGATGGCTCACAAAGGTACAGGTTACATTGGAAGGGGTTTAAAAAATCAAGAAAATGTGTTAAATGTTAATCTCTAGCATGAATTAAAATAATTTATGATTATTAAATTATTTTATTCTACTGCTTTGCTCAATACATGGCTCATAGTTAATAACCTAGCTTGATATATTTGTATTGTCTTAAAATGAAATGTAAGAGTTTTTTATTTTCAGTATATAAGTATAAAGCTGTTGCCAACTTTTAATTTAAATTCTTAGATATGGTACAGTTTTCTTTGCTCTCCTCTTTATTGGTGTTCCTTTTTAAAAAATGAAATAGGAAACTATTAAATTAAATTCTATTGGTAAATGTGACACCATAGAAGCACAAAATCTTGGAGCTGAGTTAAAAAATTATTTAGTCCATCACTCTCTACTCCCATTTTTATAAGTGAAAAAAAGCTCTGGTAAGAGATGTTATAGAATGCCTGGCTCCCACCCTTAGTTTCTTTGTACCACATCCATCTCCCACAAGTTAAAAAAAGAAAAGTTTCTATATCAATAATGTAGGACTTATTAAGCAGATTGACTTGAATCCAAACTCATAAAGAATAAAAATATTTGAAGCAACTTTCAGTAATAACACATGTAATAAACTAGAAATTGAAACAGAACACCATATTTAGTGAGAAAACTAGGCACACAGCTTTGGGAGCAGAGGCCTACAGTCCTTGGATGTCTTGACCTGATCTCTCTTCCTTTTGTTTCTTTGTTTCTCTTTCAACAATATATTTTACAATTTCATTTAGAGTATTGAGAATAGTTGGAAAAATGTTCTCAGAATTTATTTTCTCTTGGTGCATTGCTAGATACTGGGGGAAGAAATAACCTTGCTGTGAAGATATCAGGCATTGTTGAGGGGCCATCTGAGGGCTTTCCCAGGTTTATAGGGAAGTGCTATATGTTGCAGCATTCCGAGATGCCACCAGATAATGCAGCAGGAACTCCATACTTCCCCAGGAAAACATCTCTTGGTCTGGGCCAAATGGCTTCCTTTATTTCCTGGCCAAAAATCTCCACCCACCACTGCTTATGTTCTACTGGTATATAGGACTTGACTGTGATGGAGGAGGGAGGTAGGAGTAGGAGGGAATGGTTTAGCGTGTGCAGACTTAGGCAATAGGAAATCCTTTGTGAAAGTTGATTTTTCAGTATTGTGACTCTAGCCATCATACCATTGTGCCTCGTTAGTTCCTAAGTCTCATAAGAACTTGCAAGTCATAAGTAGCAGCGAGTTTAGGTACTTGGGCTCTGGAGTCAGAAATGCTGGCTTTAAATTCTATTTCTTAATTACTGTCTCACCTTGGCTTTAATTTCATGTCTCAGTTTCTTCATCTGACAATTGAGGATGATTGAGCTTACTTCATAGGGTTCTTGTTGGCTTAAATTAGATAATTGGCATAAACTTCTGTGAAATAACAAAAAAATATATATATTAGTCTCCACCTCTGGATTTTTGGCACAGAGTTCCTAAAACCCTTATAATTTCTCAAGTGGTAAGAGCAGTAGGGGCATCTTTTTTCTACTATATGATCTTTGATTCTAGTTCCTGACACAAAGCTCCCAAATCCCTTGGAATTTCCTGGGTGATAGGAGTATCTTTTGTTCCAAGGAAGTTACTCTTGGTGGCTCCTGAATAACATGGGGTTGGTGACCAAAAAGACCAAGCCATGGTTAGATGCTTGGAACTTTCAGCACCTCTCCCCCGCATCCTTTGGGAAGGGGAAAGGGACTGGAGATTGAGTTAATGATCTATCATGCCTACTGGATGAAGTCACCACAAAAATCCCCAAAGTATGAAGTTTGGAGAGCTTCCAGGTTAGTGAACACATTTACATGTCCAAGGGTTGTATATCCAAACCCTGTGGACTTTGCCCTATGTGTCTCTTCATCCTGCCGTTCATTCATATTTTTTATTGTAACCAATATAATAAACCTTTATAGCAAACCCATAAGCATAAGTAGGTGTTGTCTGAGCTCTGTGAGCCAGTCTAGCATATTAGCAAACCCAAGGAGTGGGTCATGGGAACCCAGATTTATAGCTGGTTGGTCAGAAGTACTGGTAACAACCTGGGACTTGTGATTAGTATTTGAAGGGGGCGGGCAGTCTTGTGGGGCTGAGTCCTTGTGGGATCTGACACTACAGTGTCAGAGTTGAGTTAAATTGTAGGATATCCAGCTGGTGTGGGATAATTGCTTGATTTGTGGAAAACCTGCACATCTGGTGTCAGAAGTGAAGTGAAATGTGGTAGTAGTGTGAGAGTAAAGGAGAAAGACACAGGAAAATTGTAGGTTTTCCTTTAAAACGTCTAAAAAAGTTCATGGCTCATAGTAAGTGCTTCATAAATGTGAGTAATAATTACTGGTCTTTGTTTTCTCCCTGGGCCTCCAAGGAAGCTAATGACTACTAAAAATTTATAGCCTTCAAGTGATTTCAATCTGACCCATAGATGGTGTTAAGAATACCAATATGAGGGGCAGATTCTACACTTACTCCTTCCACTTTTTTTTTTTTTGCCTAAAATGCTCCCCTGTTCACCTCTAACTCTAGTAAACATATCTTTCAGATCACAGCTCAAGTGTGGCTTCCTTAAGAAAATTTTCACTGACTTCCCAGTCTAGGTCAAATCCCTTTTTTCACCTTTCTGCGCAGAACTGATCAGAAGTGTAATTTTATATATTTTTTACATAGTTATTCCCTTTGTACCTGCCTCTCCACGAAATTGCAGGTCCCATGAGGGCAAGACCTACTGCTTTTTGCTCACCTTTATAGCCCCAGGACTCAACATAGTGCCTGGGATATAATAGGCATTCAAAAAAATTGTTTTAAAGAATGAGTCCCTTGTGTAATCATCAATAATATAAGTTCTTTTTGTTAGATTTTAATTTTTAAAAATTAATTTTGCTGTTGAAAAATACTTTTTACACTTACTACAATAGATTTTTAATGGGTGTTGGCAGCTAGAATTGAAACTTGTATTCTCTGGTAAAATCCTAGTATACGGACCTTCTGATTTGCTGGCAGAGGTGACCTTAAAACTAATGAGTACCAAATAGAAGATATATTTGAAACAAGTTACATTCTCCAAAAGTTTTCTACTATGGGATTTTTGCATAACCTGATTAATGACTTAGTGCACTTATCCCATTCCTTCTCATCTATAGATTTTTCTTTTCTGATAGCTATAATCATATTATTCTATGAAGGGCCAGTGATGCTTGTAATTAAGTTAATCTACTTATTATAAATCACCATTCAACTATTGATAATAGTTGGGTTATCAAATTCTGTAGCTGGCTTCAAAATGCTGATCTCTATATAGTTTAATTACCTTGTATAGTCTGCAAGTTTTGGTAACTGCTCTTATGGTGAAATAACCTGTGTCCATTTTCTATTTCACTTAGATATAAGAGTTTTATTTGTTCAACTGACTATATCCACTTAAATAGAGTGTTTACTTTGATGGCTTAGTGTTTCTGGCAAATATCCAATAAAGCTCAGCTTCAAACATTCCTGTGCTTTTCACAGCTAAGCTGCTAGCTTTTTATTTTACTTCTCAGCAGATAAGAGCATCTCATCAAAGAGAATATTAATTAGTAAGTTGGCATCTGTTTTGTTCTGAATGGCTTCCAAGTGAGCCAAGAAAATTAAGGATAGAAGAAATTCCAATTCTTTCTAGACTGCCCACAAGAGATAATTGAATGGATCCCTCCTAACATGAGGCTATTAATAAGAGGGGAAATAACTATTGGGCACCAGTACACAAAAGAATAAGCAATGGCACCAATAGCCTCATTCTCCCTAATTGCTTATCCTCCCAATGGTGTTCACCCTCAGGATGGATGGGGACTAGTAGTGAGGCTAGTGACCCCTCTTAAACAACAGATTCTTCCTAGGCTAACATCTTAAGTAGTATATTCAGAAGAAAAAAGCCACCAATTTTTCTGTGGTCTCAAGATGCCATCTGAACAAGTAGAACGTACCCAACAGGAGACCCAACCCCAGAGCACTCAGTCCTCTTAGAAGGTTTCGAATGCTGCCAGTGAACTATCGCTTTCCCACATAAACAGACTAACACCTGTTTTCCTGTTCTCTTCTCTCAGGGCATGACCAGCACAAGCAGGACTTTTAGAACTCCTTTGCGAAGGCTTAGAGTCTTGTGAATTTGGTTATTGTAAGTCAACACTGAGCCTGATCCTAGTTGGCCTCACTGACAGAGCTCAGACTTTGGGCTGGGAGGCCCTGTGTTTGCAAAAGTTTAAAAAGATGTATGTGTGTGTGTGTGTGTGTGTGTGAACAAAATCTGGAAGGTGGCATGCAAAAAATAAAAATAGCTGCAATGTTTGCTGGAAGAATTGTATAAGTTACTTGCTAAATTTTTTTTTCTTCAATGTCGTTACACTGACTTTTCAGCAACTTTTTTTTTTTTTAAGAAAAAGTTTCTTGACTTTCATCTTGATGTCCATATGACAAAAGTCATATCAGTTGAGGGTTTAGTGCTGTCTGCATCCAGGTCAAAACTTCTACCTTGGAAAGAATTAATCCTCTACAGAATTCCTTGGTTAGCAATATTTAATTTTTCTAGGTTCTGGTGGTATAGCAAAGCATAAGATAAACAAAGTCCTTGCTCTCTTAGAGCTTACATTCTAGAACTGCATTGCCCAGTACAGTAGCCACTGGCTACATGTGGTTATTTAAATTTAAATTAATTAAAATGAAATGAAATTTAAAATTCACTTACTTGGTTGCACCAACCACATTTCAAGTGCATAAGAGTCATATGGTAACTAATGTTTACTGTGCTGTTTTGCTCAGATATAAAATCTTTTTCATTACAGAAAATTCTATTGGTCAGCACTCTTTTAGAGAGAGGAGTTTGACAATAAACAAGTAAACAAAAATGGACAAGAGCAGAAATTACTCTAAAGAAAATAAAAGATAGTGATGTCAAATAGATAGATGGTCTTTGGAAAGCATCTCTGAAGAACTGACATTTGAGCTGAAAAAGTAATAAAAAGAAGGAGCCAGTCAAAGAATGTTCCAGGAAGAGGGAGAGGCAAGTGAAAATGTCATGAAGTGGGAATGAGCTTGGGGTATTTGAGAAACAGAAAGGTCACTTTGGCTAGATCTTTGTGAAAAGGGAAGAGAGTGTTCCAAGATAAATTTGGAGAGTTAGGTTGCGGCAAAATATGAAGGGCTTCCAAGGTCATGTTGAGGAGCTTGGATTTAGCTTCTGCCTATCTTCAGAAGGTGGCCAGTCCTGAGGTCTACAGAGAAGCCTACAAATTTTATTAGGTTTTTGACGCTATGCATTGTATATTCAGGCACCTGAGACCCTGAGGCACAGCAGAATTGCAGTACCTGATAATGGTTCTAGAATTGAGTAGAATTGGTGTCAGAAAAGTTGGTCTTGCCAAAGACATATAGGAGGAGTTGAGAGAAGAACTAGCAGCATTCACAATACCATTATTGGATCAGGGAATAGACTCTTCAGACAAGCTGGTGCTTTCATAGGACTCCAGAGAGCTCCTTCTTGCCTACCTCCTAAAAGGATAGTAGATCTAAGGATATATCCACTTAGTTGGTTCTATCCTAAGAACAAACCTTTTGATGTTAAAGGGACACAGCATGGTTCAGGTGAGCATAGGAGAAGCTGGGAGTGGGGAAGGAGTCACATCCCCTCATCCTAGAGTGTTCAAAAGCAGAGCTATCTTCTACCATTATCTAAGACCCATTCATTCCAACATTCATTCCCTCAACAAATCTTGGTTGTCTACTTATGCTATAAAATTTTTTAGGTGTTAGGGACATAGCAGTATATAAGACCAAATTCTTGCTCTTTTGTAGCTTACAAAGCAGATAATAAATGGATATAGAATATGTGAAAAATTAAATAGAAAGGGGATAGAGAGTGACAGAAATATTTGCTTTACATATATTGTTTGGGGGAAAAGCTCTACATAGATGACAATTAAACAGAGATTGGAATGAAGTGATGGTGTAGGTATGTAAATCCTTGGTGGAAGAACATTCCAGGAAGAAAGAACAGCAGATATCTTGAAATGAGAGTCTGCTTGGTGAGCTCATAGAATAGCAGGAGGCCATTATGCTGGAGTTCATTGGATGACAATGAGAAGGGTGAGAGATGCAGTCTGGCACGTGAGGCTGGAGGTTGGGTACAGATAGTACAGATTACAGGGTATTTATTACAGGGTGTCATAAGGATATTGGGTTTTTTCTAAATGTCATGGTGAAGAGGAATTTTTATTCAAAAGGCTAATCAGTTCTCTGTTTTGCTTCTGTAAATATGCTTGCTGCACTGGAGGTTGATTAAAGACTCACCCTCCCTTTTGTTTGATCTAAGCTACAAATGTAAATGTTTATACTCCCTAGCAACTCTTGCATTTTGTAACACTTGTAACTGCAGTAACCCATAGCAACTCCCATCCATGTAACACAATGTGACTACCTGCAACCATAGCAACTCCCACCACTTTGTAGCAGCCTGAGTTCAAATTACACAATCAGGCCATGCCAAAAAGGGTCTATATAAGGAATTTTGCAACTGTGCTCTGGGCCCAGATCTTCAGAGTGCTAGCTCCTCTGGGACCACTGGCGTAATAAACCTGAGTTCTCCAACTCTCTGAGTGCTGCTTGGTTTCTCCCCAGTCTGATTTTGAATCTTTTCTGCAACAGTGGGACCTTATTGGAAAGTTGAGAGGCAGGAGTTACACGACCTGATCTACATTCTCAAAGAATCACTCTGGTTGCTTGCAGAGAACAAATTATAGGGGCCAAAGTAATACAAGGCTTGTTAGAAGGCCTTGCAGGAGCTCAGGGTACAAATGACAGACAAAGATAGTAGTAGCAGTAGAGGTGGGGAGAACTGGTCAGATTCCAAATGCATTTTGCTGATGGAATTGGATGTGGATTATAAGAGAAAGAAAAGAGTAAAGGATGACTCCAAAGTTTTTGGTCTGAACAACTGAATGAATATAATGTCATTTACAGGGACAGGAAACCCTAAGAGAATTGTGGTGCGGAGGATGATGATCTAGAAATTATTTTAGACATGTTATGTTTGAGATGACTGTTAAACTATCAAGTAGAAATGTTGAGTAGACAGTTGGAAATACGTGTGGAGTTTAAGAAAGAAGCCAGACCTGGAAGCATAAATACAGAAATGTTCAGTATACAAATTATATGTTTTTATGTATGTATGTATGTATGTATGTATGTATGTATGTATGTATGCATGTAAGTATATATGTATATTATGGAACAATTTTTAGTATACACAAAAATAGAGGAAAAATATAATGAATAGTAATAATCCATTACTAATAATCCATTATTTAGATTAATCAATTATTAATATTTTGTTAGTTTTGTCTCAACCATCCCCACTCCCCCCCTGGGTTTGAGTATTTTACAACAAATTGTGGGTAATACTATCATTTGTATTCGATTATTTTTAAAGTCCTAGGATCAGTGTATATAAACAGGAAAGAGGTAGGAAGACTGACTCCTGACAATCTGCCTTTCGAGGTTAGGAACAGGAGCAACCAGTTAAGGAAGGAACAGCAAATGAGATAGGAGAAAAAGTGTGATTAGTGTGGGGTCTTAGAAGCCAAGTGAAAAATGAGTTTCAAGAAGGAGGGAATGATCAATTGTGCCAAATGCTGTCAAGAAGCTAAGAAAGATGAGGACTGAAAAATATCCATTGGCTTTAACAACGTAGTGATCACTAGTGAACTTAATGAGGGCAGTTTAGTGGAATTAAGGTAAGAACTTGATTAAAATGGTTTCAAAAGAAAATGAGTGGAGAGGCAAGAGAGACTTCAAATACACACAACTTTATAAGGGATTTTTTTTCTGTAAAGAGGAGCTGGGAAATAGGGTAATAACCAGGGGAAGGTATAAAGTTCAAGGGAGGTACATTTTTAACAGGAGAAATTACAGTGTGTTTGTATGCCCATGGAAATAATAAAGTAGAGAGGAAAAATTTTATGATGTAGAAGTGAGAAGAAATAAATTAATGAGCTAAGTTCTGGAATAAGTTAGAGGAAGTTGAATCTTGGGTTTTAGACCATTCATTTCAGTAGTTACAGGAAATTCTGAAGACTCAGGCCTTGCCTCTTTATGGGCACTAGTTCTAAGGAATGAACATCTTTGCCCAGAGAATGTCAGGGGCTTGTCACTGAGATAGATTGGATCTTCTCTTACTAAGTGGAGTCATTTATTTGGAAGTGTCTTAGTCACTTGGATGTATCATCTATACAGTGACTCTCACTGCAAGTAGTTCCTGTGCCCAGCCCCAGGCATAAATAGTCATAAGTACAGGGCTACGCATGTGATCTAAGCCAGTTCAATCATATCTTTTTTAGGAATGTTAACCCTTGCCTGTAGCTTTAAAACCAAATTTCAGCATAGCTCTGAAAAAAATGTTCAGTTATGTGGGATAATAAATTCCCCTTGTTGTTTAAACTAGTTTGAGTTATATTTTCTATTACTTGCAACCAAAAGCATCCTAACTGAACTACAAAGAAAGGCACAGTCTTCTACTGGATTATGCATACATTAAACATGTTTATCATATACCAATTCTGTGTCAGGTATGTGTTATGCACTAGGGGTACAGCAGTAAACAAAGAAGATTGAGTTCTCACAGTCTAAAAGCAACCCCTCCAGGCACCTTTTCCTTGAAGGGCATTGGGCCTTTTGTCCTTTGCTGTGAGTCTCAGTTAGTCAACCCTTTCTTTTCTCTTCTCAGAGCTGCCACATCCTGCCTTCACCATGTGGGACATTCTTTAACCAATTTCATCTCAAAGAATGTTTATATTCCCAGCTCTCTTTGTCTTTATCACTATGTCAGTTGGGGAGTAGTCAGGGAAAGAGAAACTATTCTAGACATTTTAAGAAAGACAAAATTTATTTCAGGGAAATAGCTGTTTTACAAAATCATTAGAAGAGCTAGAGGATTGAATGTTAGGGAAAGTCATTCTTTGCTCTCATACTTGCCACTAGTTTTCAAAGAGTCACAAGTTTTAAGAACTGAAATGATTACTGCTGCATGCAGCACCAATGGTGGTGATTCATGGGGAAATACTGAATAAAATTTGTCCTTACTGGCTTTAACTAGTATCTGGCTCTGTTTGAGGCCACTACAAAACCTTTAGCTTTTCTTCTGCTGCCCAAGGAGCAATAATTTATGGCTTCTGCTTCTCATTTGTTTTCCAAATCTCATTTGAATGCCTTTAATTGGCTGGCCCTAACCTAAAGTCCACTAGTAAGGGATTTTGAAAAAGGCAGATCCCAAATGGCCAGTCCCTGTGATATCAAAGAGCTCAGAAGTGGGTAAATGGTATGAATTTCCAGACAATCTGACATAGCCATCAACCAAAGGAAGAACCAAACACATTTTTTTTAAGGGTCCATCTGCTAATCACAGCATAGATGCTCTCTGAAGACAGTAGGGATTTGCCTGGAGCTGGTTCCAAGAGATATCCTAGAGAGAAAATTCAGCCTCATAAAAAAGATCAGACTTACATAGGGAGGTGGAAACAGCTGCTTCACTCAGGCACAATTCATGAAAAGTATACTCTACCCTCATGGTGGAGTCAGTTATAGAGATCACCAGACTGCCTGCCTACTTCCCATGCACCCTACAAAGAATGCTGCCTGATGATTTGATATGTACCTCCTGCTCATATATAGCTCAAGGTTAAGGAATAGGCTTATTGGAAAAATACATATGCAGAGGGAGTTCAGGATAGCTCTCTATACAGGAATATAACTGGGCAACCAAGTATCCAAAAAGAAAAAAAAAAGAAAAACAAGCTAACAAAACAGTTCTCTATAAAGGAATGAGACTTGTCATCGTTAGCAATGAAGGTCTTCAAAGTTGTGAGGGAAGAAGTATTTGAACTTAGGGAAATAGAGCCAGCCAGCCACTTGTAAAGGCAGTAAGGATAGATTTTACTCAGAAGCTTCAGTAAAACTGAGCTCAACTACAAATACAGCAAAGACAGCTGGGGATTTATAGGTAAAAATCAGCATGAGGATCAGTGGAAGGAAAATTACTAAAAGGAGACAATAAGGTAGGAGGATTCTTGACAACTTGTCTAATGGGATTCTTGCTAAAAGCAGGCCAAGTACTTAGACATCAAGGGTGGAGAATGAGAGGAACTTGATCAGATATTAATGGTGATTAGATATCAAGAATAAGGGGTAATTCTTGCTAAACTTAACTTAGGATTCTTGCTAGAACTGGGCTAAGCAGGTTTAGGACAGAGCCAAAGGGTGAGGAATAGTCAAAAAGAGGGCTCAGAGAAGCTCGTTTAAAGTTTGGTCAAGGAGAGAGTCTTTGTCAGAATAATAACACCTAGCCACACTGCCTATTGAACATGAAGGCAAAACAGAAAACAATTCAGAACTCAAAATGTTTACCACCACATACTCTACATGATAAAGTTACTCATATATATAGTTCATCAAAACAAAAATTGTATCTATCAAGGAGGACCATATGCATAATAGAAGTATAAGACCAGACAAAGTGAAAACAATCTTGAGGGAAAAAGAAAAGATCCATAAGATCCTGATACAGGGAAGGCTCCCTTCTGAGTTACAAAGTTTTACTTTTATTTTTATTATTTTTTATCTTTTTAGGCAAGGCAACCCTTGGTTGACCTTGCAGATTGCAAGAATCTTGTCAGTTTACAATCTTATTTTTTTAATTTTTTACACCTATAGCACCAGGTCTTCCTAGGTGGTCTCCCATCCAAGTACTAACCAGACCTAACCCTTCTTAGCTTCCATGATCAGATGGGATCAGGTTTGTTCAGAGTAGCATAGCGATAGTGAGGTACACAGTTTTAATGACATAAGAATATATTTTCAACACTGAAGGTCTAATTATACTACCTGGTTCTATAGTTTGTATTTATAAAATTATAGTATGGTACATGTTGGGTTTAGGTTTTTAATTTTTAGTCAATCTATATACAAATTTTGTATTTAGTCACCAAAATAATGTTATAAATATTTACTATTAACAAATTTAGAGGTGGAAAGGAAAAGTGGAAAGAAGAGAAAATGTGCTAATTTATCTTTACTGTGGAGAAATGTTTTAAAATTGGTAAACTGATAATTATACTGATTGAAGAAATCATGATAAACATCAGGAAAGCTAATGAACAGAAATTAACAGAATTGCTTCTAGGAAGTGAGACTTAGTAAGAAATGGAGAGGAAGAGAAACTATCTTTTCTTGTATGCCCTTCTTAAAATTTAAAAATGGTATGTGTCTGTATATATTGTAAAAATTTTGAAATATTTAAAAATTGTTGGAATCTTATTTTTAAAAAATGATATCCTCTTCCACTGTGCAAAAAGATGAAAGCATTTTCTCAAAAGTTTTAAATGTAGATGGCATGTCTAACATAACTTTTCCACTTTTACTATCATTTTGGGAGCTCTTGAGGGTCAACAAATAAAGAAATCTTGGTATTACTTTTATCCATTGCTGTCAAAAAGTAATAGTATCATGTTCTTTTTTCATGGCCCAGATGATGGACATCAATTATTTCTCAGTCTAAGAGTATTTAGTATATGTGGTCACTCAGTAAAGTCCCTGTTCATTTTATTGAAAAGCCAGTAGGTATCTAGATCTTGATTATTAGTAAACTTGTTTTTTAATAGCAAGCAACTTCATTTAAAAATCTATAAAAAGCATTTTCATTACTTATGTGCAAAAAATAAAACTGAAACCCTTTATGAACATTCAGATAATTCTCCATGTTCCCATTGTTTTTTGTCTACTTAGGGAATGAAAATGTATCTCATTAACTTCAATATTCATTGAAGTTACATTTAAATTCAAGTTCTGCAAGTTCTCACTTCCTATTATAATATTAATAAGCTTCAGAAGCTTCTCATTAAAATAACAACCTGAATTGACTTAAATTGAAAGAACTTGTCTCTTATTTAATGGTTCCTCTTAAAATCAAATCCAGAGGAAATAAGAACTCTGTTGGTACTTCTCTATATAAATCATTTTAGTTATTTGATTAAGAAATACTGGGGCAGGGAGAGGGGTGAGCTCTGAAGACGTCAATGGAAGAGGTAGACCAGAGGTTGAGCTTTGTGAGATGGGTTGTATTTGTCTAGATTAAATAAGGATGGCGAGCCTATTCTAGATGGTAAAAATGATTTGGGAAAAGGAGCATAAGCAGGGAATTTCTTATAGATAAGCCCCATAGATATGGGAGTAAAGGAAGGTAGGTTTAGAAAATTGTTTGGGTTTTTAATTTGAATACAAAAGCTTATCCATATCCTGGGGACTAAAGAGAAGGGCTGAAGGTTCATTTTTCATTCTGCTTTGTTTTTTAAAAATCAGCTATCGGTCTTATAAAAATAATACATTTTCATTATAAAAATTTTAAGCAATGCAAAAAAAAAAAAGGCACAAATGAGTTCTCCACTCTAGAAACACCAATAACCTCAGTCTTCCAAATTTATGAGCTTCTCCCTGATTGTTTTAATCTTTGTGATTTTTGTTTGCCTTTATCATGATTATTTCAACTTTTTTTCACATCCATCATTTCATTTCCAGCTATGTCTATTCTGTTCCTTGCCATTTTGTTTTCTTTAGTTCTCTAATAATATTGTTTTGGTCCATACTTTATCAGATGTGCAGTTTCCCTATTCATCTCTCTCAGGTGTTTTACTGTCTCATTTTTGAGTTCTTAGTTTACTGAGCTCATTTTCTTTTTAGGTTTTTCTTGAGCTCAAAGTGCTTGGTGAAATTTTTCTGTTTCTCTACTTGCCTCCTCAATTTCTTCCCACTTTATTTGAAACTGGTTTGGTTTTCTTAATGAACTGCAATTTGAGGGCTGTTATTTTATGCCGCATGCACTTTATGATTTGTAAACTTGTCTGAAAGAGGGGACAGCGCAGACTCGGGAAGTGTTGAGCAGCCTTTGTTAGAATATCTAAGTTCTGCAATCACTTCTGAGGTTTTAAGTGTCTATTCCAGAGTTCACTCTACTAAGGCTTGGGGTATCCCAATTCTATGGAAAAGAGCCTCATTCCTTGGACTCTCCTCCAATTTAGTATGCTTTCCTGGATTCTTCACTGTTTCCTAAAAGAGACAGTCTGTTCTTTACTTCTCATTTCACCTTCTCCCCACTAGTCATTTTCACTTTTCCAGAGAGAAGAGGTGAAAGATAAGGAAACCACATAATTTTCTTTTCTCTTGGAACGTATGTGCATATGTATATGTTAATTCCCAGGATTTTGTGGACCTAACAGTATGAGTTTTGATGGAATGGAGGCAGAATTGGAAGACTTGACAAGCTCCAGGCCAAAATCTATTTTTTTCTTTCCTTGCCTGCAACTTGTTGAATTTAAGATGCTGAGCTGTTTTTCTTTGTTTTCTGTAGATAAAATTTTAACTTTAAACTTTCTTAGGTATTGGTGGAGAGTCTATGAGAAAGCTTTATTCCATTATCTTAACCTATATTCTTTTTAATGTATACATTTATTTTTTCTGATTATAAAAGTTATATATGCCTTTATCAAATCATTGTGTTGTACAACTTATACTAATACAGTGTTGTATGTAGATTATATCTCAGTAAAACTGGGGAGAAAAACCTAGGAAAAAATAAAAGTTATGTATCCTTTCTGTAAACATTCAAACCATACAGAAATGTATAAAATAAAAGTGGAAGTTCCTCATAATACGAGCCCCAAGAATATTACTTTTAACATTCTGATATTTTTATAAATTTCTTTCTTTTTTTCTTGTCAATGCTTTGGCCTTTCAGTGAACATCACTAGATATATGTGAATACATATATGTTTAAGGACTAGCTTTATTAAGGTAGGTTTTATATGCCATACAATTCACCCCTTTCATTTGTACAATCCAGTGATTTTACTAAGTATGGAGTGGTGTAATCATTACCCCAACACATATACTTTTTCAAAACTACAGTTACTTTCTTAATTTCTATTTAACCTACTCTTTCAATCTTAAAATGTACTGATGGCCACAGCATGCTAAACATTGCTAGGAGTTTACTTTTGAGAAATTCTGGGTAGTTCTGTTTCTGTCAGTTGAGCTTGACTACCAAATGTCAGTTGGGTTTATTCCACTTATGGATATCAGTGAAATTTGCTATTGTAATCTAATTAAATTATGAAAACTTATGAAATATGAGTATAAAGATAAAAGAGATGTTTCTATGAAAACTAAGTTGAATGCTTTGGAAAGACTTGTTAAAGGCAAGTTGCTAAAAATTGTTAAATTAAGTATGTGTGAGAAATCTGTGATTGGAACAGCTACAAATCTGTAAGAATTTTACATTCAGATTGCTTCCCAAGTGTCTTCTAGTTATTGCTCCATTTTAAAAAAACATTTGAAGAAATCATTGATGATTTATTAAAGGTAAGAAGTACCAATCACTCCAAGAAGCATTTCAAAGGCCCCATAATCACAGAAAAAGCCTGAGTCTATCTTAAAAGTTTGGCAAAGTAATTTACATTTATGAGTTTAAGAAAGTTTATTACATACAATACTTATTTTTCTTAAAATAAAACAAAACTGTATTTTGTATAATGCTTTATGATTCTGCATTTTAATTGACTTTATCAATTAACAAGTAACCACCAGTCCCAACAGCATGAGATGAAAGCGCTTCAGGTGGATGTATAACCAGCTTTTCCTTTAAATATATTAAAGATATTTATCATGTCCTATATATAAATCTACCTTATCCTTTATAAAACCTGCCTCATAATATTCCATTGCATAGTGGATATACCCTAATTTACTTAAATCCTCCATTTAAACTATTTCAATGTTTTTCTTAAAAACAAAAAACAAAACAAAACAAAAACCTTGAGAAGAGAACTATGATGAAAGTAGAGATAATGAATCTGGCACTAGAACACAAAATGGATTAAAGAGGGATGGGAAGGGAAAAATGGTAGGCAAGGGGCTCCTGCAATAACCCAGCTCTGAGATTAGACCAGAAGTGGCAGAGTTTTTTTTTCTATCACTATTATACATCCAACAGTTGCTCTTGTCAGTCTGGAAAACCCTGCCATTTCCAGAAAACACTTCCTCTTCTCTGCCTTAGCTCATTCCAGTTCTTCTCCCACATTTCATCTTTGCCTGTTGAAATCCTACATTTCTTTCGAGATCCTTAATAAATAACACACCCTGCCTTGATTGGCCTTGGCTGGAAATTATCCCTCCTGTCCCTTACTAACAGAGAGCTGAGTCCTGACTTCTTATTTCCCCAAAGTGTTTTTCTTCCAAAGGCAGTGGTTTAGAGCACTGACTTTGGAACCACCCATTTGCTATCTCTGTGACCTTGGCATCTTACCCAAATTCTCAGCGCCTCAGCGTCCTGACTGTAAAATGGGGAGAAGTGTATACGGTTGTTCTCAGGATACATCAGTTAACAGATGTAGAGCACTTAGAATAGTGTTTGATATGTAGTAAGCGCTGAATAAATATTAGCATTCATTTTGACTCACGGCGGTGGATAGTCTACTACAGCAACACGCCTGGGGTAACACCCACCCAGCCCAGCAGCCAAGACCGAGGCGTGGAGGATATTTTGTGTTCTGCCTACGCCAGACCCGCGCTAGGGGAGCGTGGTCACGTGATTGTACCAAGATGGCGTCGCCCAGCACCTTCTGCCTCTTTGCTCTCGCTCTTTTGCCGGGGTCCTGCGTTGCCCTGGCGCTGGGACATGTTGACCCGCTGGCGCCGCTGCCGCTGGTGATCTGGCATGGAATGGGTGAGTGACTGAGAGGAAGGGCAAAATGGTTTGGCGGCTCTTTCCCTGTTATAGCCTGGGTTCGCGTCTGCAAAGTGAGAGTGCCGAGAGCGAAGACCGTGGTCACACAGCACCCCGCTGGCCCGATGTTAGGGTTTGCGGGCTACTCTACTTTGGAAAGGAAGGAAGGGAAGGAACTGTCTTTTGGTGAGCGCCCACAGAGGGCTACGCACTGCGTTGGGGCTTTACTTGCTGTCCTTGTTTAATCCTCATAGCAGTGGCGTCAGGGTGCAGAATCTGGCACTTGCTAAGGAGAGCTGGGCAGTGGCCATATGACCCGGGCATTCATCCTTTTATTCGTTCACACAATGAACAGAGATTTGTTAGGCACCTATAGTTCATTTACACATTTAACATATAGTTATTGAACCCCTACTAGATGCTGAGGATAAAGTAGTGAATGAAGCAGACACTTCTTTGTTCTTTTGGAACTTTTAAATGAGAGAGACAGACTATAAAGAAATAAAACATATATATGTCAAATGGTAATAAGTGCAATGGAAAAAAAAATAAAGCAGGGAGGGTATAGAAACCGAAGATGGGGCTTGCAATTTTGTTGAGCAAGATCAGGAAAGTATTCAATGAGAAAGTGATATCTGAGCAAAAATTTGAAGTAGACCAGGGAAGATGCCATGTGGCTATCTGGTAAAAGGAGCAGTAAATGCAAAGGTCCTGGGGCAGAAGTATGTCTGGTATGCTGAAGAAATAACATTTAAGTCAGTGTGGCTGGAACTGAGTGAGCAAGGAGAAGAAAATCGGGATTTAGGTGGGAGTGGTTCAGATATTGTTGGGCCTACTGAAGCTACTGTAGGGACTTTGGCTAGAATGAGGTAGGAATCCCTTGAATGGGAGTGTTGAGATGAGTGATGTGATCTTGACTTGCATTTTAAAAGGACCATTCAAGTTTCTATATTGAGACTATATGACTGTGTTGTAGGGAGTCATGGACATTTGCAGAAAGTCAAGTTTAGGAAGCTATTGCAGTAATTTAAATGAAATGATGACTTAAAACAGTATGGAGATGGGAACTGGTCAAAGTTTGGAATATTTTGAAGGCAGAACCAATGGAATTTGCTAACAGATGAGATGTGGAATGAGAGAAAGAAGGGAATCAAGGATGACTCCATGAGTTTGGTCTGAACAATAACAAGGATGAAGTTGTCATTTTACCACAATGGGGAAGCCTGTAGGGGAGCAAATTTGGGGCGGGGAAAAGATCGAGAGTGTGCTTTTGAGCTTATTAAATTTGAGATATTTGTTAGACATCAGGAGATGTAGAGGCATTTGGAGTGTGGAGTCTAGGACAGAAATACAGCCTGGAGATTTAAGTTCTGGGAGCCTTTAGCATATAGCTGGTATTTAAAGCCATGAGACTGGGTGAGATCACCTAGGGAGTGAGTGTACATACACAGAGGAGGAAGAGGTCTAAGGATTGAGTCCTGAGGTACTCTCAACATATGGAGGTTGAAGAGGTGAGGAGAAACTAACAAAGAAGACAGTGATAGAACAACTGGGGAGGTAGAGGAAAGTCAGGAGAGTACAGTGTTCTGTAAGACAGATAAAAATGTTTTAAGGGGAAAGAAATAATCAACTATATGGAATGTTGTTGACAGCTCAGGTAAGATAAGGGCTGATAATTGGTTATTGGATTTAGCAGTAAAAAGTTAACCAAAGACCCTTGTAAAAGCAGTTTTTGAGGGAGTGGCGAGAGTGAGAGCCTTATTGGAATGAGTTAAAGAGAAATGTTCAGAGCGCAATTAGAGTCAGCAAATATAGACTGTTCTTTCAAGGTTTTGTGCTGGGTTCTGGGGCTGCAACAGTGGAGTTAAAAGAGAACACAAGATGCTCCATGTCCTCCCAGAGCACAGTCAGTCCATAGAGAGGCAGTTAAATAACTAACAATTCAGTTCAGTGCCATGAGTGTTATTATGAGAGAAATAGAAGATTCTGTAGGCCTTAGCTTTTCTTCTTTAAAAACTAATTCTTAACCTTCCTCTCAGGTTGAAAATGGGATGGTTAAATTAAAATGGTAAATAATCTCTGCCTACATCTCCTACTCAGTAGCCTGTCATTTTCTTCCAGTTTTCAGTTCTGGTTCCTTGAAACAGGACTAGGCCTTGGGTGAGACAAGTAAGCGCATTATTTTTTAAATAATTAAAAAATTCTTTCATTTACAGTTGACATACAGTATTATATTAGTTCCAGGTGTACAACATAGTAATTAGATGTTCAATTAGCTTATGAAGTGATCACCCCCCAAAAATCTAGTACCCATCTGACATCATATATAGTTATGATATTATTAACTATATTCTTTATGCTGTACTTTACATCCCAATGACTGTTTTTATAACTGGCAATTTGTACATTTAATCCCTTCCTCTTTTTCATCCATCCTCCCCTTCCCAATTGCAACCATCAAAATATTCTAGAGTGTAAAATTTAAGGAAGCATACTCTCTAATTTATGCAAGTTTAGGGTCAGCACTTGCACAAACCTGGCAGTGGGTGCCTCCTTAAATTTTGTGTCCTAGGTGCTTTGCTTGTCTTACCCTAGTCCCAGCCCTGAATATAAATCTGATTCTAAACTGCTTTTAAGTCTATTAACCCCAGATGTACCTGATGATACAGGAGGGGAATATGCACTTATGCTTTTGAAGCTTATTACTTGATAAACATGAGCTAAACATTCAAAAGTGTTTTTTTTTAATTAAGGTAAAATTCATGTAACATACAATGAACCATAATAAAATTGCCTTTAGTATATTCACAACGTTGTTCAACCACCATTTCTCTCTAGTTCAAAATTTTTTCAGCACCCCAGAAAACTCCTCTATCCATTAAGTAATCACTCCTCATTTCCCCTCCTACCACTCCTTGCTTTCTGTCTCTGGATTTGCCCATAATGGAGATAGCATGTAAAAGAAATTGTACAATATGTGACCTTTTTGTGCCTGGCTTATTGCACTTATAATAATGTTTTGGAGGTTCATCCACATTGTAGCATGTGTCAGTACTTCGTCTCTTTTTATGGCTGAATACTGTTCTATTTATATATTTATATATGTCTACCCAATTTGTTTATCCATTTATCCATTGATGGACATTTGGGTCACTTCCACCTTTTGGAATAATGCTGCTATAAATAAACATTCATGTACAAGTTTCTGTGTGGATATATCTTTATTTCTCTTGGATGTATACGTAGAAGTGAACTTGCTGGGTCATACGGTAATTGTATGTTTAACTTTTTGAGGAACTGCCAGTCTGTTTTTATAGTGGCTGCATCATGTTACATTTCCACCAGCAATGTACCAAGGTTCCTATTTCTCCATGTCTTTGCCAACACTTGTTATTTTTTCATTTTTCATTATTTATTTTATTAAAGCCATTCTAGTAGATGTGAAGTAGTCTCTCATTGTAGTTTTGATATTGTATTTCCTTAATGACAATGATGTTCAACATCTTTTCATGTACTTATTGCCATTGATAGATCATTTTTGGAAATATATGTGTTCAACTCCTTTTTCCATTTTTCATTAGGTTATCTTATTGTTGAAATAAGAGTTCTTTATATATTAAAGCCTTATCAGATATATGTTTTGCAAATATTTTCTCCCATTCTGTAGTTGTCTTTCCACATTCTTTTAATACCCTTTGAAGCATAAAATTTTTTAAAAATAAATAGTGTTTTGATTCATGAGTTCCCACCATTGTGTCTTGTCTAGGAGACAGCTGTTGTAATCCCTTAAGCATGGGTGCTATCAAAAAAATGGTGGAAATGAAAATACCTGGAATTTATGTCTTATCTCTAGAGATTGGGAAGACCCTGATAGAGGTAAGGCCCTTCGCAGCTCTGTTCCTTTGAAGGTTTGCTGACTAATTTTATGGAGTGTACTATTAAAATCCTTTACCTTGTATTTTCAGCAGCAAATTATACAATGAAAAAAAACAACAACAACAACATTTTCATCCCCTGCCAAAAAAAGAAAAAAATTATACAATGATACTTTAACTCTTGAGTGGCTTACGTGAGGATATCAATCTAAACAAGTTCGCCTTTTAGAGAAGATGCCAGCGTTGTTTTCAGCTCCATCTTTTCACTTCTCTATGGCTCCTCTTTTAGGATATGGAGAACAGCTTCTTCTTGAATGTCAATTCTCAAGTAACAACAGCGTGTCAGATTCTTGCTAAGGACCCTAAGTTGAAGCAAGGCTACAATGCTATGGGATTCTCTCAGGGAGGCCAGTTTCTGTAAGTGTCCTTCTGTTTTATCAAACAACTTAAAAACATGGAATTGATTTTTTTTCTCCCTTTTATTAAGATGGATCCACTCCTCTAATTCTTTTGGAATCTTCACCTATCTTGGAAGGGAAACTGCTCTAAAATATCCCCATGTAAAAAGCTTTATAGAGCTTAATTTGTTTTCTATGAAAGAATGATAAATATTTGTGTTTGGCCACATAAGAGGAAAATCCTGAAACTCTGTGGCATTAGGAAACCACAAAGAATTAAGTAGGTTAATCTGAGAAGTTGATTGTTGATACATTTCCATCTGTCAGTGGGAACTGATACTTTTTTTTTTCTCCAGGAGGGCAGTGGCTCAGAGATGCCCCTCACCTCCCATGATCAATCTAATCTCAGTTGGGGGACAACATCAAGGTAACTTTGGTCTATTTGCCTCCTTTTTTCTCTGTTCTAACCTATATGACCACTTGATTTAAAAATCCTTGCAGCTCTCTTTATACAAGAAGTCAGCCATCCTTTCAAAATCCTGTTTTTCCAGCTTTGTACAAATTAGCCAGCATTCCTGAAGAAATAAGAAGAGAGTTAGAATTCCAGAACAAATCATTAAGTTACCGTCTACTTCTTCACAATTTAATTGACATGATTTCCAGGAGGTGAGATGGCTGCAGCCACGTAGCAGGTGGTGGTTGAGGAATTAGGAAAGTCTAATAATTTTTCCTGTTTTCTGATATTGGTAATGTCCTATTGAATTTAGGCTTAGGCAAAGAAAAGTGTCTAAGTTTTTGTCTGTAAAATTAACATAAGAGATTAAATCCTTTTAAAAGAAAAACAACAGTTTTTCTATTTAAGCAGAATTATCACTTTGGGGGAAGAATGTGTCCTTAGAATAGAACTTTATCTCTGTTCAGATGGATATGGCTATTAGCTAGTATACTGGAGAAGCAGAAGGATTCTTCTTATAATCAAGAAACTGGATTCACCCAATTAATTGTTACTGATGGGCAAGTAGTTTGGTATCTGAGGTCCCTTTCACAAATGACGGAAAATAAAATAAGACCCTGCCCATCTTGTGAGAATTTTTCAGAGGTTGAAGTGAAATAATAGGTAGGAAAATACTTTCTAAAAGTGCAGATATTATTTAAATGCAAGTTGGTAAAAAATAGCTTTATCATTCATTTGTTTGACAAATATTTTTTGAAAACTTAGAAACAAGACAGACAAGGTCCCTGCCTTCATGAAACATCCATTCTAGTTGGGGTAGGGGAGAGAATAGATATGAAACAAAATAAATACGGATAGTGGTAAGTATGATAAAGAAAAATTATGGGTTACTACTTGAGGGATAGCACCATGGTTGTATTTGTTAAAGGTATGGGCTCTGAACAGCCTGTGTTCATCTCCTGGCTCTATTACTTATTGTCTAACCTTGGAGGATGTTTAGATCTATAATATTGGTCAAATAATGATTTCTACTCCATAGGGTAGTTTTGAGGATTAAATTAATTATTGTTAATATATTGAACTATACCTGGTACCCCCCAAAAATGTTATTGAGGACACTGATGAGGATGAAAGTGTAACTGGGGGAATAGAAAGAAATGGGATTGGCCACTACTTGAGTTAGGCTAGTCAGATGTGACTTCTCTAAGCTAAGGCCTGCGAGGTGCAAATGAGTCCAGCCACTGAAGCATCAAGAAAAGTAGTACAGGCATACCTCATTTTATTGCACTTAGCTTTATTGCGCTTCATGAATACTGCATTTCCACAACATCCAGGCAAGACCTTCCACCAGCAAAAAGATGACAACTTGCTGAAGGCTCAGATGATGGTTAGCATTTTTTAGCAATAAGTTATTTTTAATTAAAGTATATACTTTTTTTAACATAATGCTATTGTACACTTAATAGACAACAGTAAAGTGTAAATGTAACTTTATATATACTGGGAAACCAAAAAATTTGTGCAACTTGTTTCATTGCAATATTATTGAGGTCTGGACCAAACCTGCAGTATCTCCGAGGTATGCCTCTACATCCTCCAGGAAGGAGCAGGTGCAGAGGACCTTGGGCAGAAAAGAATGTGGTGCTACCAGGAAGAAGCTGTTTATAGTATTAATCCTCAATACATTATTTTCTTATAGACCACATGAATGAGATCAGAGTCAAGCTCTGGTTTGTTTTTGTTTCTCACAGTGCCTTGTACATAGTAGGTATTTAGTACATGATTAATGAAGGAATGGATATTTTATCTTCTACTCCTCTAGGAGTTTTTGGACTCCCTCGGTGCCCAGGAGAGAGCTCTCACGTCTGTGAGTTGATCAGAAAAACACTGAATGCTGGGGCTTACCACAAAGCTATCCAAGAACAGTATGTATGATTAAGTGAAAGGACACAGAAGTGTCACTGCATGAAAATATCATGCTGACTTTCATGCTAACAGTGATTCTAGGAGTAGCTAGTGATATTCAAATGAGATCTTTTTGGTAACTATCTCTGTATTATCTGCTAAATTTTATTGTAAACCTAAAATTGTTCTAAAAGAGAGTACATTTTTCTTTATAGGAAGAATGTAATTATAACCGAATCAATTTCCATCTTTAAAAAATAAACTGAAAGCCTTTAGAAAGTACCAAACCCGGGGAATTATTGTTAATATTGGAGGACAGATTCTTTTTTTTTGCTTTTATCTTTTTTTATTTGCTTTTTAAAATATATATATATTAAGTTTATTGGGGTAACATTGGCTAATAAAATTATATAATTTTCAGGTGTACATTATAATTTGACATCTATATAATCTATTGTGTGATTACCATCCAAAGTCCAATTTCCTTCAGCTACCACATATTTGACACCTTTACCCACTTTACCCTCTCCCTACCCTGTTATATTTGACCCCTTTACCCTGTCTACCTCTCCCCTACTCCCCCACCCTCTCCTCTCTGGTAACCACTAGCCCATTGTCCATGTCCCTGAGTCTCTGTTTGTTTGTCCTATTCATTTGTTGCTTTTAGGTTTATATCCCACATATAAGTGATATCATATGATTTTCAACTTTTTCAGTCTGGCTTATTTTGCTTAGCATGGTTATCTTGAGATCCATCTATGTTGTAGCAAATGATAGTATTTCATCTCTTCTTATGGCTGAGTAATATTCCATTGTATATATGTACCACAGCTTCTTTATCCAGTCATCTACCATAGGACACTTAAGTTGCTTCCATGTCTTGGCCACCGTGAATAATGCTGCAAGAATGTAGGTGTGCAAATGTCTTTTTGGATATGAATTTTCAAGTGTTTGGGGTAAATACCCAGTAGAGGGATTGCGGATTATATGGTAGATTAATTCTTAGTTTTTTTGAGAAACCTCCATACTTTTTTCATAGTGACTGTACCAATTTGCAGTCCTACCAGCAGTGTATGAGGGTTCCTTTTTCTCCGCAAGGAGGACAGTTTCTTTATGTTGTCAGCAGCGAGGGGTTAGTGTTCTATATCAATGTCCCCAACTATTTAAATGTGTTTGGGTATTTAAAATCATACAGAAACACTTTTGGAGTGTGTTCTTGTTCAGTTGTTTTCAAACTAAAATATACATCTGAACCCCTGGGAAATTCATTAAAAATAGATTCCAGTGCTCCATTTCTAGAAATTCAGGTTCAGTAGGTCTGGAGTATTCTAGGTGATAACTGAGATTTGGGATCAACTAGTATGGTTATGGTGTCTATCCTATGGATAATGACACCAAGTGTGTCATTATTGCCTACTAACAACTCTTCAGTACAACACTTTCTTAAAGCCATTTCCCAAGGAACAGACTTGTGAGTTACTCACATAGAGAAACACCCTGCAACTAGCTCTTTTCCTTTTCTTCCGGTTGGCTAGACTCAAAGGCACAAAGCTGTTTTGGGTCACCAGTGCCACCTAATGGTCAGCGAAGAAAAGTAGGATACTTTGTATCTTCATTTCCCTTGCAGGCAGTTTAAACCACTAAGCTTTACCTCTTACCTGGTTTGCCTAGTCACAGCTTGGTTATATACGTCCTCCATATTCTCTGTTCTCATGGATATATGTGGCCTCTTTAGACTTTATTCTTGATTCTACCTCAGATGCCTCAGAAAAATTCATCCTTTTCTTTGTATTTCTTCTGCAAACCAAAGACAACCCTTGGCAATCAGAATTATTAGTCACTATAAGTGAACAGTCAGTAGGGAACTGGAGGGACAATGACACAAAAGGACTGATTAAAAGTGGAAGATTGATGTGTTCATCTTCACTTCTTCCTTACACTCTCTAATGGTAACAAAAGAATAAAAAGTGATAGACCCACAAGGGCAAAGAGAACAAGAGAGGAGATAAGAGGTAATAAAGGATGTCAGCATGTTTTTGAAAGACAGAGAGCAGATGAATGAGTGATAACTGTTTTAGCAGAGTGGAAAAAGCTGATGCCTTTATGTCTGTAGAGGGACGCACAGATAAAAAGAGATTCCCTTTTTACAGCTCCAAAAATGTTCAGGAATTAGATGTGTAAGATACTTTGGAAGGCAGAGATAAATGCAAGGGACTAAAAACAGGACTTTTTGTTGAAAATTTATATAAGGAATAATCGGATTCCCCAGTCCCCTTAAGTGCATATCCAAGTGACTACTCTTCCCCACTCCCTGACAAGAGAAGCAAAATTTGTTCTCTGGAGCAGTTTAACTAGAGTAGCATCAGACTCCAAGATAACAAATACAGGATTGGTGGTAAGAAGCCATATTGGAAATTCATCTCCTCCCACTCCCCTTTCCTCTAATTGCCTTCCAGAATGATAGCAGCCAGCCTTATTATGTACTAGGCAGAAGTTTTTTGGACCCTTCTCTGGAAAAGCTGACTGGCCCCAGAGAAAATACTTATAGGTTGATGTTTTGGCATCCTCCAGCAAGTCAGAACTCCTCCTGACTACCATATAGTGAAGCCACCAGTGGACAGGCTCTGGTCAGGTGAAGAGCTTCCAGTTAACTTAGTAGTACCTCATTTAAATATGGACAGTGAGCCAAGACCCCCAGTCAGACATCTGAGGAAAGCTTACAACATGAAAGGCAGACAAAAACAAACAAAAAGTTAAAAAAGAACTTAGAAGAAACAGATGGCAATTCAAGGAGCAGAAGAAAACCTAAAAAAAAAGCTTGTAATTATCTCCAGAGGTAAGAGATCATATCTGTGACACTTGAACAGAATGCAAGTAAAACCAACAATCGGAAAATAAGAGAGTGCTGGAAAATTACAAATAAGATAAGCAAAATTTAAAAATGTATTAGAAGTATGGGACTACTAAGTTGAAGAAATCTCTTAGAAATTAGAACAGAAACTCAAAGAGGTAGAAAAAAGGGGCAAACAGAAACAATTAAAAAAGCCATTGAGGAAGTTCAATAACTGACTAATAGGAATTTCAAAAAGAGAACAGAGGAAAGAGTGGCTTGGAATTATTAAAGAAGTAATACAAGAAGATGTCTCAAAACTACAGGACGTTGAGTTTCCAGATTGAAAGGGTTCACCAAATAGCCAAGGCAAGTAATAAAAAAAGACCCGCACTAAGGTATGTTCCTGTGACAAATTTGAACACCAGGAATAAAGAGTAGATTTCAACGAAGTCACTTGCAGAATAAGTCCTAATGGCAGCAGACTCCCTGACAGCAACACTATTGGCTAAAAGGCAATGTTGTGGTTATTCTAAGGGAATGTGATTTACAACCTAGATTCTCTATCGAGCCATGTAGTAACAATCAAATGTGAAGGGAAAATAAAGACATCTTCAGACATAACAAAAAAAATAATACCTTCCATACCCACTCTTTCTAGGGGGATGTTAGAGAGAGCCAATTCTACACTGTCTAGCTGTGTGGCCTTGAGTGTCTTTGAATTTCCTTCTCATCTCTAGTTTAAGGTTAATAGTAGTACTTTCCTGCAGGGTTGTGAGGAGACCCCAAAACAAATTGAGGGGAAAGCTTTCAGTACAGTGCTCAGCTCATATGAAGTAGGCAGGTTTGGGCTGTGACCACTAGTGGTGCCATATTTAGTTTTCTGTTTCCTTTATTCATAAGTATTTGCAGTGGTTTTGTTTTCTCTAACTTTTGGTTGCAGTTATAAAGTATTTCATTTATAATTTTATCAAATATTGAACTGCTATTTGTCAAGCCCGGCTCTAATTCTTACAGATACAATGTAAAATAAGACAGTTAATGGAGAATGAGACAAAGTTTCCTGGGAAATGCATTCTGAGTTCTCAACAGCTTATTGAAAAATTAACTTTTAAGATACTTTTCTGATTTTATAGAGTTATTTGCTTTTTCTTTTTTAAGTTTCTTGGTAAAATCTCATTTTAACACATGGCCAGATCATTTTCTCTTTGCAATATTCTCTTTGTAAGGTTGTCTTTTGTATTAGAAAGAATTCTTGTTGCAAGAAAGAAACCGAATCCAGCCTAAGTAAATTTAAAAAGGATTTCATAATAGTTGGTACCCAAAGCGTCAGCGGGACTGGAATCTAGAAATGAGAGCCATCAAGAGCCAAGGCAGCCTCTCTCCAGTGCTTCTCGTTCTGTGTCGCTGCTGCTTTTTTCTCTCCATGCAGACCAGCCTTTCCAGCTATCTGCAGGGTGAAAAGTGGCCTTGTACAGCTTAGCTTGCAAGTTTTTAAATCTTCTCATTTTAGGAGATTATCTCAGTCAGAGACTAGAATCTCTCCGTCCCAATTCAAATTCTTAGGGAAGGGAACCACGGCCAGCTCAGACCAGGTTCTCACTTGTTCTCATTAGCTGTGGCTGGAGAAGAGGGACCAACCATACTCTCCCTCTAACTGGAAGGTGGAGGCAGGAAGGGTGCAGTTCCCACACAAAGGAGAATGGTTTTAATTTAGGCAGAGAACCTAAAAGATGTCTTTTACCCTGTTCTGATCATTTAACCTTAGCAAAGCAAATTTTATATCCTAAAACCCTGAGAAAGCAGTGAGGAAGTGTTTTTCCAGCACCAGGCAGGCCCTGGCCAGGTATGGTGTGGGCAATGAAGAATGGTGAGTGTAACAGCTCCCTCTCACCTTCTGGATGTGAAATCTGCCCTCTAGTTCCCCTTTGAGATGTTGGCAGCCCTTCCTGATTTCTCCTTTCTTATTTTCTCCCTGCCATCCTCCTACCCCAGTGTCACCCTGGCTTTGGCCTCTCGTCTTCCCTTGTGCCAGCCCTGTTTTCCCAACTTGCTCACTCCGAGCCTGCATGTCCCTTGCTTTGCCGGGCCTATGCACTTCCTCCACCCTATTCCCTATGGTTCTCAGAGTCTTTTCCTCAGTTGTCCCACTTTGCCCACACCTTTGCCCTTAACTTGTCACACCCTTTCCTGGAAATACTGACGCACAATCACTCAAGCTCCCTCAGATACTTTTCAAACCGTTCAGAAAAGTATAAAGAGTAATGTAACAAACTACTGTGTACCCTGGCCATGTTTGCCTCTGATATTTTTAAGAATAGAAACATTTTAGATAAAATTGAATTTTTCTGCATATCTCTCCAAGGTCCCATTCTCTGCACTCCCTTCACAGTGACAACCACTGTGAAAGGAATCAGAGTATATTCTTTCTATTAAAAAAATTTTGTATTATATACATACATGTCTATAATCAATATATAGTGTTACATTGTATAGTTAAAATTTTGTAATGGATATTTTGTGCATTTCATTCTACAAATGATTTTTTTACTCAATATTGTTTTTAATACCTGAACATGTTATTATATATACATCTAGTTGATTTGTCTTAACTGCTGCATGACATTTTATTATATGAATCACAGTTTATTGATTCCCACATAGCAAACATTTTGGTATTTCCAGTTTCTTATTATAATAACTTTTGGAGAACATTTTTGTGTTGGAAAGCCCAGTCTTCTCCTCCTGTGAGCCTCCTGTGTGTTGCCTTTACTTTTCTGCTACTACACAGGACACTTCACTTCCGGTCACCAAATGTGTGGGAGATTTTCCCCCACCAAGCAATTCTCTGCAACACCAGCTGGGTGTACTATAATTTAACTCAATTCCAACACTGTCTACCTGGAGATGGCATCGTATGCCACAGGTTAAGGACTCAGTTCCAGTGCCAGTTGCAAGCACTAGGTCTCCAGGTTACCCATAAACTCTGTCTGATTTGGCTACAATCAGAAGTTTCCACGACCTCCTCTTCGGTTTTGATTAATTTGCTAGAACAGCTCACAGAACTCAGGGAAACACATATTTACGTTCACCAGTTTATGAAAGGATATGATAAAGGATACAGATAAACAGCCAGATGAAGAGATCCACAGAGTGAGTTCTGGGAGGGTCCCTGTGGAGTTGGGGTGCATCACCCTACCAGTATGTGGATGTGTTTGCTGACTTGGAAGCTCTCTGAACCCCATACTCAAGATTTTATGGAAGGTTCTTCACAAGGGCATGATCAATTATTAACTCCATTTCCAGCCCCTCTCTAGAGAGTGGGTGGGGACTGAAAAGATCTAAGATCTTTTTCTAAGATCTAATCATGGCTTGGTCTTTTCTGTGACCAGCCCTATCCAAGAACCCACTCAGTTGCCTCAGTAGAACAAAAGATGCTCCTAGTGCTCTTATCACTTAAGTACATTTACAGTGTTTTACAATCAGCATCAGATACAGTGGCTTTTCATATGGATTCAGTCTGATTTATCAACATTTATGATTGATGCATACAGCTATTCTTTTATCCCATATTTTCCTACATTTTTTTTTAAGGTTTAGTTTTTTATTCTTTTTCATCTACCTGAGGTTTTCTGTGCTTCAGTCTGTTTCTGGGCTGTTCTGTTCCATTCATTTGTCTATTTCTACCCCATTTACCATACTTTTAGAAGTTACTATAGCACCTTTTACGTAGCTCTTTTTCAATTCTTGGCTATTCTTGGACTTTAATAATTTCTTGTGAATTTTAGAATTAGTTTGTCCAATTCCACCAAAAATCATCTTATGATTTAGATTGGGATTCCTTAGAGAGTTTTGGCCTCACCTCAACACATTCTCTTCTGTGCTTCCTTTCCTTACCTTCTGGCTCGTTTCTCTCAAGTTAGGTCTTTGAACAGCATTTCCCTGCATAAGCTGTACTTGGAGCTGGATTCAGAGCGAGGGAGAGGAGGAACAAAATGGAATGACAGGTCTGATAGCACTGTCTTTTACTAAATTTATACCATGAGTGGGCACAGTACTAGAGCTTTTCATATCTTATTTAATGTTCACAGAAACTCTGTAAAAACAATAGGCTCAGAGAGGTAAAATACCTATGATTCCAACCCAGGTCTGTTTGACATAAAGCTGGTGCTGTGTACATCCCATAGTCATCAGAGACAGTATGTATAGTGGTTAAGAGCATGGCTTCTGGAGCTAGACTTCTGTATTTGTTCTGGCTCTGTTAATACTAGCAGTATGACCTTGGGTAAGCTACTTAATCACTCTGAGTATAGTTGCCTCATTTGTAAACATGAGCCATAATAGTACTTACCCTGTGGAATTCTTGTAAGGTTTAATAGGTTAATATGTGTAAAGTGCCTAAAAAGAGCTGCTAAATATAAGTGCTATTATACAAGCGTTACTATTATGATATCTAAGCCACGATGGCTGGAGTAGTTCTCAGGTAGAGGCTTATCTCACAAGGCTCTGAGTTGGGCCCCTCAGTGGTGAAAAGGAGATAATAGCATAAACCTGTTTCCACTCTGCCCACCTCCTGAAGAACCTTCCTCCTCCCCAACCTCCCCACCTTCTGCATTACTTCCAGCTTCAGCTCATCCTCAAGTCCTTCCCCTTAGCTGTCCCATGTGCCACCAGGCTTCTTACTAAACAAAATGTCCTTCATCTTTTTGCTGTCATCCCTTCTTAGCTCTGTTTCCTTTTCACATGAAAAGGTGACCTGTGACTACTGATTTTGTTTGTTCTTTCATCCTTAGTCATTAGGCCTCCCTCCTGCAATTCTGGGTCACCAGAACCTGGCCTGGCAAGATCCAAAGACTTTTGTATTCTTTCACTTATATTTTCTGAAGAAACTTTGATTGGCCACCCATGTGGAAAGTGTGTCTGTCTAGTCAGTACTCACCACTCCTCAGCATTTGACAGTGTTGACCCGAAGCTTTTCTTCCCTTGTTCTAATTATACTCCTTTCTCACTTCTCTAAATCCTACCCCTCGTTCAGTGTCAAGCCTACTTCTTTCATTGCTTGTCCGACATCCCTACATCACACCATTGCGTTTGGCAAACCCTTACTATTGAGCATCTGCTATATACCAGACAGTCATGGCTGAAGGAGCTTATAGTCCTGAGGGAACCAGTACTCTCACATGATAAGCAATAGCAATGCTAAAACAAAATGACAAGACAGTACTACTATCAGTATTTTATAAATGTTCAGAGTTCATAACATTTTTTAAAATCGGAGAAACTAAACACTTAAAAGCTTCCAAATATGTTATTTATAAACAGATTCTAGAATGCCACTTTGACTGCGGACAATCCGACAGCGGCTTCCTTTAACCACACAGTCCTGTTTGCTCCTGGACGTGAGGAGTTGCCATCATCTCTGTTGTAGCTGGTTCCCTTGGGCCTTAGTGCCATCCTATTCTGCTGAGCGGAGCTTTCAGGACAACCATCTCCGGGCAGCTCTTCCATTCTTGCTGGGGGCTCCTATTGTAGAAATTTTTATTTCTTTTCCTGCCAAACTGAGATAGAGAGTCTCACCCATGTACCTATGTTCTAATTTCTCCCTTTCCCCAGATGACTTCTCATTAGGTCCATGCTCAGTCCTCCACCCTGCCCCCCTCCTGCTGCCCCGCCACACACACACATCTCACTGATTGGAATGCTGCTGTGTAGATGCAGGAACTAAGTGGGAACTAGGTAAAGGTGTTAGTTTTGGTGAGGGAGGACTAGGAGGAAAGAGAAGGAAAAGTGGAGAGAGATTGGCGAGAAAGTAAGAGTGTGAAGAGAACTGACCTGTGTCTGAAATAATAGTATTATAAGCACCAAATACCTGCCTTTTGTTCTTAAAAACTGTATGACAAACCAGAATCCTGAAAGCAGTATCACCACTCAATAGTATGATATATGCTTTGCCAATCTGAGGATGGCAAATGGATGAGAAAATAGGGGATGAAGAGGAGGCAGAGGTAGTGAGATTTGAGCTGAGTTTTGCAGGATGAGTAGGAAGCAAAGGAAGGAAAAGGAGGTGGGGTTGTGGAAAGGGACAGCATGTGCCACTATGACCTGGAGTGATAAGTGATAAAGCCCAGTGCCGCAGGGGAAGAGTTTTGAGGAATCCTTTGCCTAAAGCTTGTGGGCTTTCTGTGCTGTGTTAAATCACACCCTTGCCTCAGGTGTCTTGGTGATGAACTGTTATCTTCCCTATGAGAAGGAAGGCCTGGGACCAGAAGGCTCTGGTCTTTTGTCCTTAAGTCTTCTAGTGTCCTATGTACCAGGGTATGCCCCAGGCCTGCTGACATGCAGTTTGGTCACCTTCATTACTTTTTCTTCCTGTAGCCTGGTGCAAGCAGAATACTGGCACGACCCCATAAAGGAGGACATGTACCGCAACCACAGCATCTTCTTGGCAGATATTAATCAGGAGAGAGTAAGTACCCAACCCAGGCTGCTGCAGCTGCATATTCATTTTTCCATTGGGGCATTATGAACAGATCAGCGGTGACTGTTGACCCAAAATATCCCAGGCAGAACCTGGGAAACAGAAGTTCTGGTTTTGGGGGAACCAGTGTTTCTGAGATTCAGTTCCTTTTAGGGAGGCTGAAATCCATTTGGCTTTTTTCCCTCAGGTCCTTTCCTTCCCCTAGGGTTGAAGCACGGTAAGCTCAGTGTGTTGGATTACATGGAACTTCACAGCTGCTGTTTTACAGAGGGAAGCCTTCCTGGTGGGTCTCTTTTGGGTCAGATTTCCTCAGAAGAGAGACTGCAGAGGGGAGTGAGTGTGTCCAAGGCACAAGCATAGGTTGGGAGATTCTGATAAACTGAATGGCTCCATGTATAATGGATGTTATCTGGAGGTTTAAACATTTTTTTTTGAAAAGGGGAAAAACAATAATGTACTAAAACCACTCAGAATTTGGAGTTTCTTATTTAACATTGGTTTTTTTTCCTGGCTAGAAACCTTTATGCGACAAATGCCTGTGGAGTGACAGATTTGTTGTGGTGCTGTGGTTGCCATGGTTAGTAGGGACATGTCAATCAGATAGGACAGGAAGGAAAGGCTGTACAAGGTATATTCTAGCCAGAAAGCTGGAAACACAACTTGTACCGTGGGGAATAAACATGGTGGCCCAGGGTCTGGTAGACCAGAGCACTGAAAGGCTTTAATGCCCCTGCTGGAACTTGATGGTGATGTCCTGAGATACTGCTGGCCTTTCCTCTAGGGTGTCAATGAGTCTTACAAAAAGAACCTGATGGCGCTGAAGAAGTTTGTGATGGTGAAATTCCTTAACGATTCCGTTGTGGAGCCTGTGGATTCTGAGGTGAGACGCTGCTTAGGCATGCCAGGAGACCATAGGAATAAATAACATTAAAATACAGCTGCCTTTCAGGGGAAGAACGTTCAGTCCCTTCCATCAACCTTTGTGTAGAGCAGGGGTTCCTCACCCGAGGTCTATAAACTGTGGGTTGTTACCCCGCACCACCTGAAATGATACGCAAAATTGTGTAGTTGCATTCTCTGAGGAAAGGTCTGTCATTTTGATCAGATTTTCTGAGACCTGTGACCCAACAAAAGGTTCAGAACCACCACAAAAGTTAGTAAATCCCTGAGGTTGGCATTCAAGTCTGTCTTGACCTGGCTTCAGCTATCTCTCCAACCTAATCTCTCTTTGCTACTCACTTCATACTCTCTGATCAAGCCATATTATACTATTTGAAATGCCCTAAACTTGGCATGTACATTTCTTTTGCCTTTGTTCATGCTTTTCAGTCTCTAGAATGCCCTTCCCTGGGCTTCTCCATCTGACAAGCTTCTATTCATCTGTAAAAGCCAAACTCAAATCACTTCGTCCATCCAGGATGCCATCCCTGTTCCAAGAGAAATTTGCTCCCTCTTTTGTAGAATTAATCAGCTTCTATTAGGGCACTCATCATGTCATGTCAGACTACCAGGGACTAGCAAAATCGTGGCCTGCTGGCCAGATACAACCTGCCACCTGCTTTTATATGGCCACGGACTGAATGATTTTTACATTTTTAAATGGTTGAAAAAAATAAAAAAGATTATCTGCTGATGTGAAAATTATATGTAAGTTAGATTTCAGTGTTCATAAATAAAGTTTTATTGGAAGTCAGCCATGCTCACTTTAAAAATATTTTGTGGCTCCTTTTTCATTATAATGCCAGTGTTGACTAGATGCAACCATGTGGCTCTTAAAGCCAAAAGTATTTTGTATCTAGCCTTTACAGAAAAGTTTGCTGACACCCACGCTAAACAATTAGTTGTTTCTGTGCCTCATTAGACTAGAGCTTCTTGAAAACAGGGACTATATATAGTCATGTTTGAATGTATGTCTAGAGTTCAGCACAAGGATTTCACTGCGCAGGTGCCTAATCATTATAGGAAGCAGAAATTCTGGGAAATTGGAAAGCTCTTTGGAAAGATTAACTCATCCCTCAGGGTACACCCTTAAAAAGAATGACTCAGGACATAACTGTTTTTCCTCCTTGCTACAGCTATATGATGTTCAGCTTGTTGGTAGTCTTAGCTACCAGCCAGTCTTAAATTAGTTTGGCTGTATGTGCCATGCATCTAATCTGCTTATTTCTTCCTCCTTTCCTGCAGTGGTTTGGATTTTATAGAAGTGGCCAAGACAAGGAAACCATTCCCTTACAGGAGACCACTCTGTACACACAGGTAATGGGGAGGAGAGAGGCATTGTCCTTTTAAGCTCCTGGCTCCTGAAGCTGCTAGATTCTCTGGAGATAGACTCTGTCCTATCCGTCCCAGAGCAGTAGGTGCTCACAAGCCCACTAACTTGTCTGTTCTGGGTGAGACTTGTTAGGCTGCTGACTGTTGCACCAGCCCATTAGGTGCTGGTTTACAGATATCTACATCTCAAATGTTAAAGGACTTGTACCTCATGATTTTCAAGCATGTACAAGGGACACATCATCTCTAACTCCTTCCTTCTGATAAAAAGGTTTATAACTGGCTTCCTTTGCTAAGGTAGACTGGAACAAATCCAAGAAGGCCCCCGTGCATAATGAAAACATAGAAGAGAGTGGTGTACTAACAAACATTAACAGATGTGAAAGTTCTGTTTTTGAATTAGGCACTGACAAGGGAAGCTCTTCTTGTAAGAGAATGAATGGAAATAGAGCTGTGAGGTTTTCTTTTTTTTTCCCTTAGCAGTAGGTGGTTTCACAAGCAGAGGTTGCAGCATTTCACCACCTCCAGTTCCACATTCTAAAGATTTTATATTGGAGATCACTGTCCCCAAAATGCAGAAGCGCTGCATCTGTAGCAGTTGCCACATCTGCATCAGTTGCCTTCTACTAGAGTTCCTTCAAAAAGCCATTTGCCGCCTCTCTTAGCTTTTCTCCTGTATTTGGTGCCCCAGCTTGGATGAGGTAAAAGGAAAGGGAAGCTAGGGACTGTCTAGTTTTAGAAATTAGAACTAAGAACTTCCTTATTCTGAAACTCAGACTGATGGTAGCCACAGAAGCAACATTCTGGCACTCCATAACTGCTCATCCTCCCAACTGTACTTATTCTGTGGGATGTAGACATTTTTAATTGCAGGATAGGAAAGTGTCACAGGTTTGTAACCTAAGGGTTGAACATGTTTTAAGTATCTAATGTTCTGTCTTTGGCTCTGTTCCACTTAACTAATATTTTGAGGCAGTTTTGTCTGTGACTTGCCCACCCTTGGGTGATCCTCCAGAAGCTTTGAGAAATTTCAGAAAGCAGAATTTAAAATGCTATGAAATTATCTCAGTTGCATATATTTTTAGTGCTTAAGGGAAAAATGCAAAGGGGTATCTTTTCTGGCATTTTTGACAATATACTTACATTTTTATACTTACGGAAAAAGATTTCATTTTGAAAATATATCTCATTAACAGTTACTAACATTTTACTCCAAAACTTTCATTAAGCCTCTGGACTGATTATGGCCTTTCTTTACAGGACCGCCTGGGACTAAAGGAAATGGACAATGCAGGACAGCTAGTGTTCCTGGCTGTAGAAGGGGACCATCTTCAACTGTCCGAAGAATGGTTTTATGCCCACATCATACCCTTCCTTGAATGAAGCCCTTGGATTTACACCAGAGTTCAGGGAGCCCCAAGCACTTCCAAACCAGTGGAAGACTGTTCCCTTCACACCCAACCTGAGCTCAGGTCCAGCTTGCAACTAATCCTTCTCTAACACGCCCTGCTCCAAAAGATCTAAGATCCAAATCTTATCCTTTGCCCCATCATATCAGCATATGGTGTTGAAAGCAAGTTTAATTAGTTAGTAACCATGGAGATTATTTTACAACCATTTGATGTGGTCAAGCTTAGAACAGTCTGCTGCAGGTCAGTGCCAGAACTGTGCCTAGGCCTAGAAAACACCGAACCAACGTGGTCTTTAGAGTCTAGCTAGACTCTGAAGGGCAAACATCTTTCTCAGGAAAATCTAGCCACATTTTGAGCCTAGAGAAGGCCAATACCCAGACCTGAGGTAGTCACATTAATGCTGTTTTGCTGGTGGATATTTAATCAGTGTTTGGAAAACTATTACTTGGATAATGTTTCTGCATAATCTGAGACTGCCCTCCTCTGACTACGTTGCCTTTTGTGATGTCTAGCAATTATTAGACAAATTCTGCTAGCCCACCATCTTGCTTCGGTAGCACTCTTTTTGTCTCAAGTAGTGATGAAGTAGTTGCTCTGTCACAAAAGGAGTGGACTCAGCTGGATTGCTTAAGGGAGGAAGTATATATTTTACTTAACTTAGGGAGGCATGAAGAAAAATATAGAAATGGAAATGAAAATTTCACCCTTAATTAACCGATCCTTCTCTTAATATGACTAGTGGTAGAATTCTAGAGTCATTCTGTTGCTGGCTTCAGAGAATGGGAGGAAAAATGTGAAGAAATCAGGCTATTCTATCTCAGAAAATCCTATTTACCAGTACACTCCAAACTGTTTCTGTTATGTCCTGTGAAAAAAAGATTCTTTGGTCAAAAAAGCTTGGGGAATGTTGCATGCTTTTTCTCCTCATAGAGTCCAACCCACATTAGAATATTAAGGACTCTGAAAATGCCTATTATGGTAAAGAAAACTAAGCTTAACCTACCATTTCCTATTTGAACTATTCGAACATATATCTTGGCCCCCACTCCCTCACACATTTAAACCTGTCAGTACTTTCTGGAAAACTGTTGTACAGAATGCCAGTTTGGGGAAATGATTAGTAAACATGAGGGAAGTACCTTGTTAGTGCTGTAAAGTTTACCCTTTTATTTTTCCTTCACCTCTCTCAAACCATATTTTTCAACTTAAATATGGGTGAGTAGTGGGGGGTATGTGAAAAGAATTGTAGGAGGTTGTTTTAAGAGTAGCCTCTTATCCTTGGTGTCATTTTTTTTTTCAATATTTTTACATCTCTGTATAGCAAATATTAAAGGGAAATGCTAAGCAAGTTCGGTATTTATTTTATTCTATTTTCTGTATAACTTTAAGTACATAAAGGTTTATTTTCACAGGCCTCAGGAAATGGGTAGAAATAACAGGACAATCTCTCTTCCAAAAAAAAGTTGCATATTTTGGTAAGTGTGTGTCCTAGAGGGAAAAACTGAAATTTACATTAGCAATGCAATGCAAGAGTCTTACATAAGACCTAAAACCAGTCTGCAGTGGAGATGTTAGTCCTTTGTTCAGGTGCCCAGACAAAAGCCAAAAGCTGTTGAGCATGACAGGGCAAAGGAAACAGTGAAGATGGATGACAGGCACCTAGCATGGCAAGAAGAATGGTGTGGTGTTTTTCTTTTTAAGTCATCTCTGTGGAAGGTACTGGGCAAGGATCCCAAAGAAAGGGTCCAAGACTTTTAACTGGCCTGAGTACAGGGCCCTGCCACAGCAGCTGGTACAGGAGAACCTACTATCTCAGGTTCAGGCAGAGCCAGGATGGAATGGAGAATAAAAGGATTGCTTACAGGAAACAATTTTGCTTGGAATGTTACATGGCCAAGCTTCAGCCTTTGGTCCAGTACAACCCTTGCCTCATTTGTCAACAGTGAAAAAATTAAACAGCTGCAATCACCAGCTTCTGCCACCTTCATGCTCATTGTTAGGAAAAGATTAACTTGTGTGAACTTTCTGAGCTGTTAATTCCTGGGGATTGCTTTATTCTTCCCAAAGACTTTGGCCAAATAACCCCAAAGGCTGAAAGCTAAAACATGCCAGTCCTGGTCTACAGTTCCTTAAGAATAGACTGGCGATGTAGTTGAGCTGTTATGGAAAAGCTGCACCTTCCTGCAGAAGATCAACTGACCTGCTATCCCACCCCAAATCTCAGCCTGAGGTATATTTTCAGTGAAGGCAGGTAGCTGTGCTTCTCAAAGCAGAGAAGCAGTTTAAGAGCAGAAAGGTAGAGGAAATCTAGAAAAGAACCGTCGTCTTGATACAGATTTATCCCATGATGTGAGGGAAAGGGCAAAGAACCCAGTGGCACTTCGCTTATCCAGCAATTTCTGTCACTGTGGTGACCAACTTCTGCCCATTCCATAGGGTCTTGAACTGCTCAGGGACAGGGAACTCATTCTGCAAATAAAGAAACAAGTTTTACTCTAAGCTAAAAAATAAGTTGGGGTTAAATCTCACACTTTTCTTTCAATGGCTGCTTCCACTAAACTCAGATCAGGTAGGATATAGTAAGAAACTGAACCCACCTGAAAAAGTATGGTTATGTAACTGGTAGCACCACATCTACTACCCACTTCCCCTACCACTGACATAATGAAGAAGCACTTCAGTGCAGGAATGAGAACAAAGGCTCCAAAGCCAGAGAGATGTAGGTTTGAACTTTTTCCCTACTGTTTACTGATCAGTGATCTTAGACACAGTGTTAAGTCTATGAGGCACAGATGAGAATGTATAAGCTTCACGGCACCAGCTCAACAGGGTGCTGTGACTTAGTCCCTTTCCTTTTTACTACTTGGAGCATCTATCTACTTAACCTAAGGCAGAAACCACCCTCCTCTGGAGCTCTCCTTTGTGATAACATCACACTTCTGTGTGCCTAAGATGAGCATTGCTGGGTTTGACACAAAAATGCGGAATGCCCATCAACTAGCTTTGTCTAAAGCAAAAAGTCTTCAGTCCCTTCTGTTTTTAGATCATAATACTAAGGAGGTCAAGAAACTTACAAAGTCACCGCCTTCTGTAGGAATGAGGACATTCATCTCAGAAGATTTGGCACTGACTATCTCACAATCCAGGGAATTCTTGCTCAGGTAAACGTGGCAGCCATCTGTTTTGTTGATGGAAATGGTTGGCACTTTACCCATTACCTGCAGAGAACACCAAGAACACTAAGTCCCAGCAGCTAGAGAGAAAAACAATTCATTTGCAGGAAATGTTTCATGTGACTCGGCAATGGCATGAAAAGCTCACAGGTGCACAACAGACACTGGATACTAGGGGCAGGCTTGGATAGATGCTGGAAAGAGCTCACTTTAAGAGCCAATTCCTTTCCTACCACATCCAAAGCAGCTCAGCTTACAGACGTTGTAGAATCGGATTCCCACCACCGCAACATCTGTGGGTCGGCTATGTCTCTTTCAATTAATTCCTCAAGGAACAAAGGAAGGAGCCAAGATATCAAGTTACCTGAACTTTGACATCCCTACTATTGATTATCTCCACAATGCCCACCACATCGTCGAACACCAGACCAAGTTTCTTACAGTTATCTAGAAGAAAGGGAGCAAATCGACAGTATAACTTTTAAAGAAAGTAATAAATTTGAGCATTTTTAAGGAATAGAACAGTTATGGTTCTGGCCCTCTCAGGCACTAGACAGAGCCTGCCTAGGACAACAAGAACTCACCTATTGTAATGGAATTAATTTTGCCCTTGATTTGCAACGTCGAGTTGACACACTTGTATACGTAAGCCACCTGTTTGAGCTCTGTGTCATCAATCACCAGGTTGGAAACATTCTCCTGATTTTCCTGTTAAAGAGATATCCCTTTCAGGAATCTCATCACGAAGCACACACTACCCCAAAAATCTGGCTTATCCCCAAACTTTCATTCTTGCAATCTAAGCCAGAATCCTGCATTCATTTGGCTGTGCTCCATTTAACCCCTCTGCCCCAACCCTTTGTTCCCCTAGCCTGGCATTATTAACTCACCACTCTCCACTTCTTGCCCTCCAGTTCAAGTAGAGCTGGCTCCTTCTTCATGGCTGGTTTGGCGGATGGGCTGACTCCTGGTTTAGGTGCAGAGAATGGTTTGGGGCCACTTCGTACTGGACCACTCTGAGCCTTCAGGGCAGGGTTCTTGTGAGTCTTCATGTCATCAGATACATGTTTCAGGGCTGTAAGGACAACAGCTGCCTTTGTCTTGCCCTTCATACCAGGGCTTTGGGCTGAGGTAATAATGAACTTCTATCATAAGTTAGACTAATCCTTAATAAAAAATTCAAAGCCAAGAACCCAGAACCTTTGAGATGTTCTCTCTCAAGCAATTTTGGAGAGGCACTTTTAAAATTTCTATCCTGAGGTTAACTTACATAGTTCCATTAAAAACAAAACAAAACAAAACAAAAACATGGCATATGTGTGTATGGAGGAGAGGGGTACATAAGTCCACAGAAAAAGATCTATAAAGGCACATACCAAATACAGACAAAACATGTATGTAGTTTTTAAAAGCAACAGAGGAAGAAAAATATGTAATAGTAAAGAAAATTTGTAAAAAACAAAACAAAAAAACCTCATCCACAGCTAACCTACTGCTCTCCCAAATCAGTATTATCATTTGAAACTCTTCCAATATTTGGCTTAACCAATTAATACCTAATAAAAATTTTCTCATGTTAACCTATAGTTTCTAAAAATGTTTTTGTTTGTTTGTTCGTTTGTTTTTTAGGGAAATGATTCTAGTCACCCTCAGCATGCTGACCATCTCCTTGCTCTTGAATATGGTCCAATCTATATAACAAATACTGAGTGGCCTTTTTACCTCCCCCACTTCTTGAATTGTAGTTTAAATACCTGATTTTTCTTAACACTGCATGGTTCACTATAGAAAAAGATTTAATGGCATAGTGTTTCATCAGGAAGATATACTACAGTTAACCATTTTTTTGGTTAGATATTTAGGTTGATATACCATTTTTAGCTACTATAAAAAACACTAAAAGCTTGGTCTTTATTTTAGATATTTTTATAGGTAGATTCCTAAAAGAGCGCTATATAATTTAGATTTCTATCTGCTGTGTATAAGGGTGTCTACTTTCTCTATACTAACATGAGGTAATTCTTATGCAAATATTCCATATGACTATTATATATCCTCTGAGGAACTTAACCCCCAGCACAATGAAGTCCCCAAAAGATCATGTAGTACTATGGAAAAAGCTCTGAGGAAAACTGCCAGCACTATGCCTTGGCATAATCAGGTACTCTATATATGCCACTTAATATTAAATCACTTTCCTATGGAGCAGAGGTCTTCTCTCAACTATCTATCAATTTCCATTTAAGCCAACTTTGCTATCTCTTTGGGCAACTGAAGGAATGTGACACTCCAAATTAATTCTCCCACACACAAACCAGGGTTCTGGCTTCCAGACTGTCCAGTCTGTAGTTGGTAAGGTCTGGCCAAAACAACTTACTGTACTAACTCTTCTTGCCAAAGTATTCACTTACCATGTGTAATGCTCTCTCCCTGATTAATCTGCGCAAACAGTGCTGAGCGTGAAGCAGAGTCATCTGAGCCTGAACTGGTAGGCACTGGGGGGGGAGGTGGGCCTGGTGGAGGAGGAGGAGGACCTGATCCAGCAGAAGGTCCAGATGGCAATCCACTCAGTTCTTTTGCCACAGGTCCCTGGAACAATATGTGCAGACAACATAGTCACCCTCTCTTCTCTTTTTTACCATTCCCAATCGGGTCCTACATGTATCCAGGGGACACAGGGTACATACTGTAGCCCTTGACAAAGTGATTAATGCTCCCTACCCACACCCAACTTGGCTTGATGCCTTCTCATCTTTTCCCAAAGATCCAATCCAACTCAGCTCCACTTTTCTAACTTCACCTTTTTTCCGTTGGCCTCTTAACTAATTCCAGCTTAGACTCATACTTCCAAAAACCTACTAAGTATCACCAGTACCTCAGACTCAACATGTCCATCCTACCTGTGCAATTACCAGTCCCTATTTCAGTGGAAGAGACATTATCATCCACACTTGACTATTCAATCTTGAGTCTTTCATCTCCCTCAATCTCATTAAATCTTTCTTTTATCTTGGTTATATTTCTGCAAATTCTTTTGTACCAAATCCTAGCACCATGAGTACTTCCACAGTGTGTCATGAGCCCTTACTCCTAACCTATAAACTGACACTTTTAAGGACAATTCTGATCATTATCACTCCCTTGCACAAATACCTGTTATCACCTACTATAAAGTCAAAAGACTCAACTTACCAATCCTTTCCAGCCTTTCTCCTAAAAATTTGACTATTTCCTTATTTAAGCCAGAAATGACCAACCTCCCTACATTTATTCTGTATTTCTTTAAGCTATGCTCTTTGCGAGTATCCCCATTCCTCACTTCTCACTGCCTTAAACTTACAAAGTCTCAGATCAGAGTATATCCCTTCAAACTATGATGTCTCCAAGTCAGAATTACTCTTCTTTCCCATACTCTGCAGCTGGTATCTTTATTGTAGCATTTAGCTTGGTGATTTACATTTGGGGTTCCATATCTATATTTTTACGCTTCAAGAGGGCCAAGATAATATAATACATTCACCTGTCTCCTCTCCAGCCCAACCACTGTCCTGGACCCACCCATGCTTACTGAAATAGAATAGAAATGAATATTCCTTCTCTGACTCTTGCTTTCTTTACTTTTTTCCTTTTTTTTTCTCTTCCACTGAAAAGACTAGCATTCTATCTTAGACGCTGGTAGTACCAAAGTCTAAGACACCTGTGGACCTAGTCCGAGGGATAAAAGAAAGGGTTCACTGACCGTTTTACTCCAGGCCAGTCCGGTGGTATGGAACTCCTTAATGTAAGCCTGCAGCTCCGCCCATATATTCAAGTAAGCTTTGACCCAGTCCACATGCTTCTTATCCCTGGGATAATTAAAAAAAGAATGCATCACAGGCAGTCAGGATAAATTACCACAGTGATTCCAGAACCCTCTGTGTCAGTGAGCTCGTATCCTCCTGTTTTATTTCTCAGGCTCTGCTCAATGGCAGCTTTTCTAACATCATTGAGCTTTTCTTCAAGTTTTAAACCTATTCCATTACCCTAATTAGACTAAAGTCTGTTAGAATAGGGACTCAAGATTTTATCTCTTTCTCTTATAGCAGTATTCTTCAAACTTTTTTTTAAGTAGCAAAGTATTTCTCACAGTACCCCTTAGGCAGAACATAATATGTAAAACTGATAAAAGCAGACATTCTGTGAATGAAGTCACAGTATGAGCTCTCAGGCATTACTGTGGAATTCTAGAATCCAAGAAACTCAACTGCCACAAAGTACTATGCCTTGTGTCAAAATATACCCTCCCCCACACAAAAAAATAAAAATAAAAAGCTTCTTTTAGGAGGAAATACCCCACATTAAGTAATACAAATAGCAATGCAGTATGGTTCAACTTTCCTTCCTTCTTATATATTAGCTGGAAGACTTTCTGGTTATTTAGCTTAAGACCTAATTTCCTCAACTGTAAAGTGATGGGGATATAACGGTAGGGTATAAAAAAATTGTGATAACGTTATTCCAGGTTGCTGAAATGATCAAGGAGGTGCTTGGTCATGAAGGCTTACTTCTTCACAGAATTGTTACCCATATGTTGGCTGACTGATCATAAACAGAAGGAAGGGTTTGTATAGCTGTGCAGCTAAATAATAGCTACCTACTGTCACTCCAGCTCAAATCCAGCAATGGAGAAGCCAGTTAGGATCAGTGGACATATGTTGTTAGACATACAATGAATCTCCTTATTTAATACCTACGTTGCCCAGGTAGCCTTCTTCTAACTTTACCTGACTACATTAACAGTCAAGGTAATTTCTTAGTAAATTTCATTGAACCTTTTTTTGTCATAGAGCCAGTTAGAAATTCTCTTGTCTAAAGAGGCAAATTAAAAGGCATTAGTTCATTTTACCTCCAGCAAAACTTCCTAAACCTGGAAGATTAAGCATTAGAATACTAAATGGGCCTCTACAAAGCCTGTAGAAAAAGCAGAAGCAGAAACACTTCCTGCTTGCAAATGTAGCTTCTATGAGCCAATTATCTATCACTTTCTACAGAGCAGTCCTGAAACAAGAGAACCAACAGAGCAGCCAAGGGTAGCCTTAAGTATCCAGCTGGGTTTGCCCTTTACCCCTTGAAGGATGGCTGGACTTACACATCTCTGTACTCCTTGAGAACTCTGTTTGTATAAAACGTGGCAGCATCATTCATTTCTTTCACATAAGGACCAGGCTTGGGAGCCTAGAGAAAGAGAAGGTATCAGTGAATAAGAGCCTTTCTAGCCTTATCTCCTTACCTTTTTCATCCTATCCTTTCCCTCCCATGGAAGTTACGCTGCTCACCATTGCTACCCAACCCAGGGCCTGGATACTTTCGCTGACAGCTGACAGGTGATTGAACAACTTGCTGCCTCGGTTCTTCTCCCGCAAGGTTATCACTTCTTGGATTTGCTCTGAGATGGGTGCCAACAAATCAGAAAGCTTATCCTAGAAAAAGATGTAGAAAAAGATTCAAGTTAGAGTCTTTTCACAAAAAGCTTTGTATGTTGGTCAACTCTGATCCTGAAGCAAGAATTCTTTATGGATGCAATAAGCATCCAAATAAACTTTTTATTCATCCTATGCAGATTCACATGGCTAAAATACTTCTCATCATCTCTCTCTTCTCATAGAGTTCCAACTCCTCAGACTGGATTTTGTGGTTCTTCATGATCAGGACCCACACTCCAACTATACCACAAAATTCTACCATTTCAGCCACTTGTATCTTTTCTGTCTCACTAATAGGAAATACTAGTTCATTTCTAGGCCTTTACTCATGATGGGCTCTTCTTTTTCCATTTATCCAAATGTTCTTCATACTTCACGAGGAACAGCCCTCTAACATCAGTCATACTACAGCATTTATTGTCAGCATAACCAATTGTGGCACATTACCACACACCAGCACAAACTATTAATGGACCCAAGTAAATATGTTTTTTTCTTTATCATTAATTATTAAAAGACAAGGACTTTGTCTTAGCCCTCTTTTATAATCTTTATAGCCCTCAACACATTGCAAACCACACAGCAGCTGCTGAATAGAGATCTGATGAATCAAATGCAATCAGACGGCTTGGCACCTGAGCACAGGCAGCTTAGCAAAAGGGATGGATCTTGTTTCTATGTTTTTATCCTTACTCCAAAGCTCAGTTTCCTCAGCTCTTAGCATGAAAACAGTCTAAAGCAGGCATCAGCAAACATTCTGTAAAGAGCCAGATAGTAAATATTTCAGGCTCTGCAGACCATACAGTCTCTGTTGCAATCTCTTAACTCTGCCATTGTAGTGCAAAAAGCAAAAACAGACAAAACTCAAAAGAATAACAGCTTTACTGAAAAACAAACAAACAAACCATTCATTTACAAAATAGGTAACGGTCAGATTTGGTGGGCAGGCTATCAGAATTGGCTTGCAGGCTATAGTTTGCCAATCCCTAGGCTAAAGCAAGGGAAATATAAGATTTGTTTTGGGGACAAGGTTTAGACAAAATGCTTTAACCATTAAAGACAGACTAAGAATTGATGTCTTAATATATTTAACATCATCTTATGCTATTTTTAAATTATTTAGGCATGCTTAGGGTCCAGCGGTTTTAATACAGCATTAGAAGAAAGACTCATCTTATTACCCTTTTGCCTAGGAAAGCCAAATGCAAAAAGAAGAAACAAAACTAAAATCTTTGGCTTGGGGGAAAAAAAATCTAAATTTTCTCTAGTTCATTTCACACCTTGGCAGCATAAAATTCTGAGGTAGAGTTAAAAGGAGATTTGTTCAACCACTGAAAGATAAGGGAGAAGCAGTACTTTAGAAGTTTTAGGATCTCCACAGCAGGATTATTAAAGCCTACTCACAGTGAAGCAAAAGAACCACTCTGTGACCCAAAGGGCTTAGGGGACAATGTGACAAATTTAGCCTCCAATTTCTCTATTAAGAGAAGCAGCAAAGGCTCATAGGTAATGATAGTCCTAAGTAAAATGACAGAAGAAAGGCCACTAGAGCCCAATAAATACTCAATGGCATATTCCTATAATGGCAGTTTAAGTTGGACTCTACTTCTGGAACGTGGTGTGACTGTACATGAGCCTGGTAGGTCGATTTTAGCACGCTGTGATAGCTTAGCAGAAACCTCCCAACTTGTCCTGAGCATCAAACCAAAACATAATCAACCAGTAGTGAACTTACAGCTGCTGGCTGCTGGCACTGAGAGGCTGTAACCAAGAGAGCTTGCTCCAACTTCAGACCTCTGTAGACCATCTCCGCCTGCCAGAAAGAAAAAGAATCAGCTATAGATGACACATTACAACTGGAGAGGTCCTGAAAAGAATAACCTAGTGGTAGCAAATAACCAAGTGGTAGCAACCCACACACTTCATGTTACTTTCCCCAGGCATTCCAGAGTCTAAGGACTGACTGCAGAATTACAGAGACCACTGTTCCTATTGGAACTGATCAGGGATATGTATCTAGGAAATGAGGTTAATCAAAGCAAGCCTTAGATGAGGTCAAGTTAGAAATTGCACATGCAATGGATATAAAGTGTATTCCTGCCCCTCATCACCAAAAAAAAAACACAAAAAACAAACAAAAAAAACCCTCTTTTCTCAAAAAAATAAAGATAGGAAAAAAGGCAAAGGCCTAAATTTATGCCTAAAATTCTTAAGGTATTCACTTTTTTAGGTTAAAGCTATTACACAAATGTTGGATCATGATCCATTCTCAGATAATTAGTCAAATCAACTTAATGAGCCATAACCAGCACTTTATTAAGTGAAATAGAACAAAAAATTTAAAGAGTACACTACATCAGTATGAAATTACTTCCAAACAAAAAGTTTTTAAAAAGTTCAATACAAATAGTATAAACATTATTTTGTGAAACTTATCTCAGTTATAAATATGGATTTTCTTACTGAGTGTCCTGAGAAATATGAGGCTATAAGCACTATTAAAATACAAAAATTCAAATAAGGTAACCTATTTTTTCTGCATATACATTTTTAAAATATAAATTTAAAGTTAAATTTTTTTTTTCAAATGTTAGACTATATAAAGTAAAAATGCAAACCCCCACACTCCTATTTAAGTTCCAGTCCCACACTCTAGAGCTAACACTATTGCCAACAGATGATATCTAGGAGACTCAAAATATATCTTCTAAGGATTAGGCAACCAGTCTTGTCGAAGGGTCAGGAAGATCCTTAAACATGGTTACTGCTTACAAAGGATCACTCAGATGACTAGCAGGAAGACTCTGGGTCCCAAAGAGAGAGACCAAATATGTATGTGAGTGTGGGGTGGCGGTGATGACGTGGGTGGCAGTACATGACGGGAAGTGGGTGGAGAGGCAGCAGCACATCTGAAGTGAGGTGGGTGGAAGCACCTGTCATTGCCTACTTCATATTCTTGCTGTGGGCTAAGTGTGAAAATAACTCATATTAGCATAAGCAATAGCTATAAGTATAGTTTTATAAATGCTAAGTCACGATAATGACTCTTTTGAATAAGCCACCCTGGGCTTGATTATATAACATGCTGGGATGAGACTGGTAGCATGTTCTTACCACAAATATGAACCAAGCCACATTTTATGCACCAAGCAAGTTATCTGTATAAAAGAAGCCCACGCAGAATATGTGATAAAAGCAGGGGGCCTGGAAAAATCTAAGGAACCAAAACAGTGCCTGGACTGAATACCAGGCAGGAGTTAGCTAGAAAGGAGCTAAGAGCCTCTTAAACCAAGGACAAGAAGGATTTGAAGAAAATGGGAGAAAGGGGGAAAAATATCCTTACATGTTTCTGCACATCTCCTCCGATCTCTTTACTAATCTTCAGGTACTCTGCCACAGAACCAGCCAGCAGTGAGTCAAATGCTTGCACATAAGGAACTGCTCCTGATGAAGACAGGCACACCACAAAGAATTAGTCATGCATCAGAAATATTAATTGTTAAAAGGCACTTCCGTATAAAGTGGAGAGTCAAGGCAATACAGTAAACAGAATACAGGAACATGGGTTAGGAAACCTAAACCTAGGTTCTAGTTCCAATACTAATTGGTTATATGACTCCAACTAAGTCCCTTTTCCTCTTTGAGCTTAATTTTCTTTATAAAATGAAAATCAACAAAATGATCCCCCAAGGTTCCTTTTAGCTGTAACATTCAATTGGTACATACACAAAATGACCAATTTGCCAATCATTTTAAGACAGAAAATTTTAATATCACTTGTCATTTGACTTGCACTGGCGTCATTTTGCTAAAGAAAGAACAGGAAATAGCACACAAGCAGGAAGTTCTTGCATTAAAATAACTTAACCACAGGGCTCCCTGCACAAGTTACTTCCTCTGTTCACAGCAATACGAATTACAAGCTATGAACTTTCTAGATTAAGTGTTTTGGGAAGTTGGCTCCAAAGGAGAGAATACACTGTGAGAGAAAAAATTCAGGCCAACACACTGAGTCTTCAAAGTATATTGCTTACCTTTTGTATCACGGTCTCCATACCCACAGTGCATGTCAGAGGCATGGGATACAGCCTCCAGGCGGCCCACTACTCTCTCCAATCTTTCTACCAGATTTTGCATGTCAGCCATAATGCACCACCTGCTGAAACAGATCAAATGTCGTTTGTTGTATTATTACTATTACATAGTACCTAAGGAGAGAAGACAATAGGGACTGAAGAGTATGTCAATTCTGAGGGAAAGAATCATTTAATAATAAAATGAGATGGAAAAATATTCTGCAAAATCATAAAGACCTCAATAAGCAAGAGAACTACCCAACAAAAGGTGTTCACTGAATATCATAATTTAGAATTTACAAAGTAGAGTCAAATATATCATCTTAGTTTGTGCCTTCCAACAGCTATTCAGGGATGGAAAAATCATTATCTTGCTCTTAAGATAGAAAACTTAAGTTCAGTGTCCTTTCCTGCAACATTCTGCTGCCTGCATATAAATGCCCAAACCAAGATAAATAGGATACTTAGCATGCCTTCAATATCTTAGTCTGATACAGGAGACTTGACATGTACAACTATAAAACAAATAGAAAAAAAAAAAATAAAGTGATCTAAGATAGGATAATACAGGATTTCAGAAAGGGGAAGAGCATATGGCTGGAAGGATCAGATAAGGATAGCATAGAGAAGCCGCCATTTGAGCCAGGCTTCAAATAAGGATGGGAAGGATCTGGATTTGCAGTAGGGAAGAACAGACACATCCAGAAGAGCTTTTACAGATCTTTCACTAATTTATCTGAACTAGCTTCATTCAGTGTCTAATATCCTAAAGAAAGTAAGCTTCACCAGAGCAGTGACTTTCTCTGCTTTGTTTCCTATTATACTCTACTATCTAGACCACTACCTGACAGGTAGAAGACATTCAATAAATACTTATGAAGCTTAATGTCAATTGTAATTGAAAAATTTTTTAAAAATTTAAATAAGTAAATATATATATTAAGTTAACCTGAAATATAGCATCCTAAAACTCCAAAGGGACAAGTGTTCTGAAAGCTGCTCATACTATACACATAAATAAGCATTAAATGTTATTGAAATACAGCTATTTAAAATGCTTGAGACCATAAGCGAGCTCGTAAAAATCAGTGAAATTTCAATCAAACCCTTGATTTGGGAGAGATACCATTTCAAAGCATTAATTGGTTCAAGTAACTGAAGTAGAATGAACTCAACTCCCTTGAAGCTGCTTAAAATGACCACTGCAATTACAGTTCCTCCAAAGATGACATCATGCCAGCATATCTCAACAACATATTGTTGTCCCTGTGGAAGAGATAAGCAGCTCACAAGATAAAGTATCCCTGTCCATTCTTTTCGGTGTATGGGCTCTTGTCTCTCTGGGCCCAGTGACTTGCCAGAGAATGTTGTTTAAAAGAGAATCAAAGGAAAAAAGGAGAATGTAAACTAAGAAAACCCTTCCATTCCTTAGCCTGAAGACATAGCAGCAGCCTCTCAGTCTCTGCTCTACTAACAAATAGGGCAGACTAGAAACAGCCAATATATTTTCCCTTATGTTATGCTACCATCACCCGAGTCCCTGAATTACTGCTCATTCTGGGTACTGTCCAAGGACAAACTCACATATAATTCACCACTCTCAATAAATCCCAGGAGAAAAGGCAGCAAATGCAATAAGCTCCTAAGCTATCTTCCATTAATAGATACCACCAGTTCTGTTATAAAACATGTTCCTTCATACCAAATGAATGCTACAGGTTGAGACCAATGTTAACATGGAAACACAGTACAAGTATCTCTAAAGATTGCCAGGATTGGTGAAAACTTACCAATCTTAACATCTTAATACAGTTTCATGAGATTTGGTTCCTTTTTTTCTATTTCACTTGTAAGCTTTCATTGCTAAACAAAAGCTATAGTTCTGCTGTCTAACTTAAGCAGAATGAAAAGGGACAACACAGCTATGATTTATAGCTAACCTTATTCTACCATTAACCAAATATAGAACGGTAGCTAGTTGTTGTTGTTGTTTTTGGTGATGGTGGCATAAAATGTGAGATGTTAAGCAAAAGAATGTCCAAAACTGAAGACACCAAAAGACACACCTTGTCTCAATGTCTATGTACAAATATTCTCATTCTTTAGGTGGTCATGTCCACTCTGAAGCCTTCCACTACCATATCACAGTACCATCCAGCCTGCTTGCCAAGTGGTACCACCACAGCCACTATAGACTAACAACTCCCAAAGCAGTATATCCAGTTCAGGCCATTCTGGGATTCTGAATTTTAGATCTAGCTTCCACCTAGCCATCTCTACCTGGATGTCTTAAAGACATCTCAAACTAAATATCCAAAACAGAACTCATCTTTCCACTCCAACACCTCAGTAATCCAGAATTACCATCAATCACCTGACTGACTAAGCTAATAACCTGGTAACTGCTAGGCAGGAAAGTGTAATGGTTAACAGCATGGTCTTCATAGAAGTCTGACAGATTGGGGGTTTGAACAATAGCATTCATTAGCTCAGTGACTACAAGTGTTAAACTTCCTGAGTCTCTGCCTCCTCATCTGTGTAATGGGGACAACAGCACAAAATCCAAAGGGCTGCAACCAGTCCTGCTTTACCTTTTAGTACTCCCCCAGTTTTATCTTTTGCCACACTTTTCCTCAGCACACTATAGCAATCTAAGACTATATGTATATTCCAGAAACAATCATGCTTTTTCTCACTTCTGAGCCTTTACAATGCTATTCTCTTTGGTTGGTTGCTTTCTCTTCCTAAATCTGTCCTATCTTAGAACTCCTGATGCATTTTTAAGACTCAGCTAAGATATTGCCTGCTCCAGAAAGTATTTCCAGTTTGGTATGCTTGTCCTTCTCAATCTGCCCCCTCTCCAGAATGCCTATTTTCCATTAAGTCTCAGCTAAGGAATAACTCCCCAAGAAGCATGTCCAGTATGTGTTCCCACTACGTTGTGCACTTTCCTCTACCACACATTTATGGTTTTAAATCACTTAACAGTCAACAGGCAATTAGCCACCCTAGGGCAGGGACCATTATCTTTGTAATTCCAGTACTATAAATGTAGTAGGTACTATAAATACAGTAGGTTGGTAAGAGTCCCTGAAAAAATAAATAAATAAGGCCCTCTCTCCCCTCAACACAAGCCTAGATATCTCCTCTCTCTGACAAATCTGTAGAGAAGTGTGTTTTTCTACTTCTTTCTTTCTTTTTTGCTTGTCTATTCGCAGGATCTTATAAACACTTACATTTTTCAAATAAATGCTGCTTTCTTGGGCACAAATCACATGGACATAGAGATCTTTAAACCAAGTACCATAGGAAAATAAGCTTGTTTATTAGATTATATAATATTAATTTAAAATAATACTCCTTTCTAGCTTTAAGTGCGTTACAGCACCAATCTATTGCTCCTTTTGAGACTTAAAAAAATTCTGTGAGTCATGTTATGAAGACACTAATCTCCATTTTTAGAATGAAAAAGCCAATAAAAAGTTTAAAAAGCTTGCCAGATATCAAACAGCCAGCAGGTAGAGAACCTAGGCCTTGAGCACAAATTTTCTGAATCCTAGTCTGAGGCTCTTCTCACCACTCCACATGTCTTTCAAGAGATTAAGTGACTATGTGGTTCATCACAGCATCCAGCACCCAGTGTTTGCTGAGCACAGCACTGTGGATTCAAAGCCTCTTTATGGTGTCTTTAGTAACATTATTAACAGCTCTCAATTCTCTTCATGGAGGCTACTATTTTTTCACATTCAGGCTAGACTGACACATGTTTGGAAAGCAAATGTTTAGAACAAGAGTTTTCCCAAGTACAGAAATGCCAGAGTAGAAAACTCTGCCTAATCTTGTTCCTTGCTATTTCTGATGACAAGAGCCAAGAATTATGTGTAAACGTCCATAAATGAACATACAGAGTTCCAACTATTTAAGCATTCATTATAAAGCTTCAGAAAGAGAGGGGGTCCTAATTACACAAATCTAAATACAATTAGGATTCAGGAGATCAAGGTTTGAGTCCCAACTCTGCCACATGTTTACTGTATAACTTTAGGGCAGTCATTTAATGGATCCTAATCTAGCACAAAGAGAAATATAAGGATCAAAGGAGTACATTTTATAGATGAGTAGTCACTTTGGGAACCTTAAAATACAGTTCAAGTGTAAAATGTTATCATTGCACACTGTACGCTAGAATATAGACTCCCCAGGAGGATGAAAATTTATCCATTCTCCTCTCCTACCTCCGGCCCCATCAATTTGCAGCACCTAGACAACCTGGCACACAGAAGATACTCATAAAATGAAAGTGCTAAGCACTGCAGTGACTACTGAAGATACAGAAGACACATGATCCCTGCCCTCCAAAAGCTTTCATTCTTATTGGGAAGGCCAACACAGATGAAACGCCAATGGAATAAATATGAAAAACTAAATTTTTTAAAGTTCTGTTAGAGATTATCTGACTTCACTTGGATCAGGGAAAGTTAAAAGTACCAGCCTTTATACTAAAGCCTTTTCTTTGCAGAATATTGTATGGTTCTGAGTTATATAGTATAAATGACTATGTGGTATGAGAGTTTAGAAGAAATCAATGAAGACTGGAGGTGGTCTGGTTTCAGGAGAGAAGAGGGGCATCTTGATGGAAAAAGGTAAAAGAAAAAAGGGAAGACATTCCAGAGCAATCAGAAGCAAAGAGGGGAAACCAAAGAGGCTACATACAGAAAGTATGAGTAGGTTATTCCACATAGAGCATGCAGTATGAAGTATGACAGGAAATAAGTCTGGATAAGCAAGCCAGGCTAGATTATGGAGGGCACTGAGAGCCAGGCAGTATTTGCATTTGATGCTATGATAAATGTGAAGGTAGTCAAGGGTTTGAGTGAAAGAATATGATGAAAGCAAAATTTTTACGAGTACTGTCTGATAAACAGAATAGTATTTGTACAAAGAAAGATACTAGGGTCTAGTTAGATTGAAAGCTGTTTGTTTAGCTGTAAAATATAAAGGCTACTGTAAAAAGTATTTTTTTATATATCAAAGGAAAAAATCCACAACATCTAGTGTCTAACAAGATTGAGAAACCAAATTAAAAGAAACAATCAACCTACAAAAATCAGTTTTAGGCATCTAAGTGACCAGCACCTGAATTAAGTGCTGTGAAAATATAAAAGAATGATAAAATAGTTTTTCTGCCCTAAGGGAGTCTAGCAGGAGAAACAAGGCTACCTTCCACTGAATCACTGACTCTTAGGATAAGGAGGAAGTGTAGAAATCATCTTGTATAAACATCATCTGATACCAGGACAGTCCTTTCAACATTCTCAGCAATTAGTCAGGTAGCCTCTGTTCAAATACCTTCAGTGTGGAGAACAGGAGACTTCTGGAGGCAGCCCATTCCATTCAGACAGCTCAAAGTATTTAAAAGTTCTTCCATATATGGAGGTAAAATCAGCGTCCCTGCAACTTCCACCCACTGATCCTGGTTCTGCCCTTGGAGGTCACACAAAACAAGTTTGTATTAAACACAGGACAAGTACTAACTGTGGTACTGACTATTGAGATACAGTAGCATTTACAGAAGGAATTCCAGAGCTGCAAATCCAGTGGCCGAAGAGACTGATGACACTACAGGCAGAAGCATGTTATGCAATGTTCTAGTTAGGGTAAGAGGATGAGGTTAGTTTGGATATGAGGAGAGTGAAGAGAAGATAAAGCTTCCAATTATTTCCAGTAGTTAGAAATAAAGCTTAGGGAAGAATTAAGGCTAGAGATAAATGTTTGCAAGTCACTGGCAAAGAAATGTCATGAAGTCATGAGGATGGAAAGGCTCTTGGAGGACAATCATGCAGAGCAAAAAGAAACTAGGACCTTGATTCTCCAGCAATTTTCTTGGTCTGAAACCAAGAAAAATCTGAAATAGCTAGTGATTCTTGTCACAGCTGCTTCATACTCTCACCATGCTAACAATTCAAACCCAATTCTTTTGCCTATTCAAGGAAGTCATTCAGAAGTAAATGGAACCAGGTTATTCCTGCAGCTCCTGTCTCTTCTCACCAGGCAATTAAGCCAGTGGTATGTATTTTTACTTGAGTAGGAAGTTGTTTCTCTAAGTCATATCCTTAAGTAAAAGTGAAAGGAAAGAACTATGTAAGTTAGCCTATATACTATGGTAGCCCAACTGATCTGCTTCAAAATGCTTCTCTTGGCCTTGACTTTGTAATTCTCTTCCTGAGATGTTATCCTAAGAAAGTAATCCTCCTGTGGGAAAAGTGAGAGGTGGAAGGTGTTCACTGCAATGTTAGCTTAGACTTCTGGTTATAAAGGAATACCTAAATTTAACTGAGGAAAAAGACTTGATGAAAACACAAAATTTTAAATAATTGTCACAGAGTAATGGGGTTTTCCCTCTATATTTTCCAAATTTTCTTTAACAAAGTTATATAAATACTGAAAACAAACAGCTCCACTTGGATATATCTCTTAAACTACCACTGAGCTATGAGGTGTTAATTAGTTCTATTCCTAACTATATAGTTCTCATCACCAGGCTCTAACATGTCACAAAGCAAGACCAAGACATGATAATAGGAGATACAAGTTGGCTGTTTTAATCCAGAAACCAAAGAACAGACACTACTCTGACCCAGCAAAGATGCCATCTAAATCTAACCCAAATCAGGAGCTACTGTTCTTCCCCAAGCATTTGGTTTCTCTGATGAAACCAATGACATTTAGTGCCTGAGTCACTGCCACCTGAGGTTTAGATTAAAAGAGAAAGAAAAGCCTATCTTCTAGGAAGGGAGAGAATCCAACTCAACATCAGCATTTGTCTCCTTCCTTAAACAGGGTCCTCTATCTGAAATTCCAGGAGTGAGTAAAGGTGATAACAGTGATACAAGCTGAAGTCAGACTTGGGAAATAGCTGTTTCAGTGCTTTGGGGCAAACAGATAACTGTGTGGCCATGGGTTCCTCTCTCTTACATTCAAGGAATATTATGAAGACTAACTTCCTAACAACATTCAGCAGGCATCTTTGACACTATATAAGGAAAAATGCATTGACTGATTTCAGCTGGGCAGTTGCTTTAAACGGAACAGCATTTCTCATTCTCATGTGTGAACATAGATTCAAGGATGCCGTTTGTCCCTAGGCATGATTCAGCTACAACTAGATGTATGAAAAGACCTCTGACTGTAAATCTATAATTAAGTATAGGATTTTTTTCTGACCTCTGGAGAAAAAAAAACAAAAACAAACCCCCGCCCCCAAAAAAGCAAGCTCACTCCTTCCATGAAACATTTCAACTATAACTTCAATAAAGTTTTCCAGCCAGATGGAAAACTTTGACACAACAGGTTTGGTAATACAAGGCAAACAAAGCTGCACTGTAGCTGAGAAATACTTTTAGAGCTATGATTCTTTTTATAGAGTTTACATAATGGTATATAAAGAAATAGTTTCCAAAAAAAAGAAAAATAGTTTCATGATGGATGCTGCATTAATTTAATGATAACTCTATAATAATTTAATCAAAATAAACATCGAGTCTCAACATCATAAACTATATGCAATTTAAAATAAAGGCTAATTCCTGTCCACTACACCAAGCTGTCTAAATGCAGGCAACATTAACAACACAGGAATTTATGTGTCCCCAGTGTAGAAGATATATAAATCTGCTGACTTGCACTGTCAACCAACACAAAACTCTTCTATTGAGTGCCTAATCTAGCAGCATGTCTCTATTAACATCACATCCTGAGGGGGGAAAAAAAAGGCAAGCCCTTCAAGACCACCCAGGAATTCCTTGAATAAGCAATATTTTTTGATGTCTCAAGGAAACATATGATTCATTCATTGCAGGGTACCCAGTTCTTCTCATGTGCCATAAACTGTGCTAAGCATGGCCACAGAGAATTTAGCTTAAGAGATAAGACACTCACTGCACAATCTTAGCTATGATACTTTCTAAAGCAGTGGTTCTCAATCAGAGACAATTCTGTCCTCCAGAAAACATATGGCAATGTCTGGAGACATTTTCTGATGTTACACTGAGGGAGTGTTACTGGCCTCTTATGGTGGAGGCCAGGGATACTGCTAAAATACTACAATGCACAGGACAACCCCACAGCAAAGAATTATCCCGCCCAAACTGTCAACTGTGTCAAAGATGAGAAGCCCTTTTCTATCATAATAAAGAGCAAAAGGGAAGTGCAGGAGCATTAACAAATAAAATGCTAACTAGGACTTTGTAAATCGAAATGTCAATCTGCACCATCCAATGAAAACTAATTAGGATAAAGGATCACACTGTGGAGAATTCTGTAAATTGGACAATGGAGTTTAGACTCAATTCTTTGGGAATACAAAGCCAGGGAAGGGTAATGAGATGAAAAACTTCTCTTTAAAAGATTACTCTGGTTGTGGTAGAGAAGCTGAACTATAGGCATGAAAGCCAGCTTAGTAGAAAGTAAAATAAAGAAACTGATAACTCAAAGGAATAATCACTAGAACTGGGTAAAATATGGCTGGAGGATCCTTAGATTTCAAATCTCAAGATTAAATTTCAAACCAGAAGATTCAACTTCCAATGATACTATGCATTTGCTTGTTTAAGTCAAATGAATCTTTGACTCATAACGCTTCACATAAAACTGAGTCACTTTTTAAAAGCTTAGTCCCTGGTTAAAAAAATAATAATTGCAACTAAACAAATGTATGTATAAACAAAAAAGGGGGTAAGGAAAAAGATTACCCCTCAGGTTGGAAACATTTTACAAACTAAACAGCTAACTTCCTCAAGGCAAAAATATACCCACTCTGAATCTTAATACTATCACTCTATTTGCATGATAGGTTGTACTGACAAAGTTCAATACTTTCACTGCCACCATTTTATTTAGACTCTTCTGAAACATAAATTACATCCAACAGATTGAAAAAGTATTTCTGGGGAAGAAAAAGCCAGGAAATTCCTACAGAAATTTCTTTCTGCTGGACTGCAATAACTCAAACAATAAGCAAACTGCCAACCACAGAATAAAATCCAAATGCATTCAAAGCATCAAAAGCCCTTTGTAATCTGGCAACCGTGTACCTTTTTTTTTTTTTGCGGGGGAGGGAGGTCTTATCTCTGCCACAAACTCCAGGCTCCATACTTCACTGAACAATATAAGCCCTCTCCTGCCTCCACATCTTTGCTCTTGTTGTTTCTACTAGCTGGGGATACCTTATTAGACATCTTTACCTGGATGTGCTGCAAACACTTTGAACTCAGTTATGTCCAAAGTTCATTTTCTTTCCACGCCACCTCCCCATATCACTCCTCCCTCTCACATTACCTATTTTGGTGAATGGTACTGCCCAGTTCCCTAAGCCAGAAGCAACTAGTTTCATTCCCACAAGCAACTAGCTTCCAGTTTGAATTCCATCTTTTTAATATTGCTCAGATCTGACTGCTTCTCTTTCCCACTGTCATTGTCTTCCTTCAAGCCACGATTATGACAACAGCTTCCAAACACTAGTCTATTTCCTCATTATGTCCCTTTCCTCTGGACAGACTGAACGTTCTAAAACATAAATCTGACCACATCATGTTTCCTACACAAAACCCTTCAAAGCCTCCCCATAGCTTTCAGGATAAGATCTAAAACTCTTTAGCATGGTTTAAAAGGTCCTTCATATATGACCCCCACCACTTTCCATTTCCTCTACTTCTCCAAGCATTACTAGATAAATCCAGTCACACTGAACCAGTCGTGACCTTTCACACATCCAGATCTCCATGTCCTTACACCATATAACTAAATAAATCCTGCAACACTTGGCTTCCCATTTCCTCCTCATAGCCTGAAAACCTGACATAGGTATTTCTCTTCTAGTCATGTAGTCCTGTGCTCACACAGTACATAAAACATGATAAGCCACCCCTGCTTTACTTGTCTGCCCCCGCTTCCACTCCATGAGAACTGTATTCTTAGCCACTCATTTAATATGTGCCTCACAAATATTAAGAGCTCAAGAAATAATTGGTGAATGATGAATGTGCTGGGTTGCCCTGTTTTTCACTTAAACAGGGATCCCTACAAAGAACTTCAAACTGATAGTTCTGATAATAACCTCTACCTTAAAAGGCTGTCATTCTCTCTTCATCGAGCTTATTCCTATTTATCCTTCAAAATTCATCTTAAACTTTACTTCTGCAGAAGGGATTTTCCTGAGCCCCTTGTTATACACTTCCATAGCACCCTGCTGTTCTTTCCTAACATTCATCACATTTATAATTACTTAAGTGTCCTGCAAACAGTTAGATCCATGAAGGCAGGATCTAGCTGCTTTTGTTTCAAAACTGCATTCCCTGTATGCGGCATAGTGCCTGAGATAGAATTTGTACCGAATTTTATTCTGTGGGGCAAGTAGAGATCTCCAGTTAAAATACGAGCAAAATGAGGCTCAGAGGTACATAAAGCAACTATGGCTACAGATAACTTAGCGATGGAGGCAGACCCAGAAGTATGCAAAACCCTCAATAAAGTTAACTTGGCTCTTCGGAATAAAAGCAATAGACTAGGACGAAGCAGAGGCTATATGAATGCAAATACAAGGACCTGTCCCTCTCTTTTTAAAAACTCCCAGGCATTCCAAACAGCGTGCGTTACAAAAAAAAAAAAAAGGTCTAAGCAGTGGGTGGCCTTTTAACTTGTTGCCCAAGAGAGGGCACCTACCAGAAGACCACTCCAAGGAAAAGAGAGGTTCCCAGGAAATGAACGTGGGAAAGATCAGGGGCTGGTAATCTAAGGAGCTGAAGTCATGATTCCGACTCTTTCCCTCACTCGCTATAAGCTCTTAGACCAGCTTCATCTCTCCGGGGATCAATTTACCCATCTGTGCATGGGAACGAGATGAAGATTGGGAAGACTAAGGTTTTGACAGTTCCTTTCAATCAGGGCACCTTAAGAATCAGGTCTCCACTGAAGCTGATAACCAGCACTGCAAAATTCAGTGGCGGTGCCTCCTCAGGAGAGCCCTGCTCGGGTGGTCACCCCGACCCCACCTCAAGAGACCGCGCCCAAGATCCCAGGTGGGCCTGAGGGCCTCCGCTCCAGCCCCCTCAGCAGGATTCACCACGCGCGCACAGACCAGAAAGGCCATTAACAACGCCAGGGTACAGTGGGCCTCGGAGGGGACCCCAATCCCTACCCAGCCGCGTACCCTCACCTCAGAGTTCTGCCTCACCTCGGGACCGCGAACAGCCGCTCTCCACTTCCGGCAAGAACAGCCCAGCAATCTTCGCGCGACCCACTTCCGGGCCCTCACTGGGCGCGGCCCCCTACCGGAAATGAACGGCCAGCTGAGTCCCCAGGCTAGAGGAGGGCGGGGAAGGAAGTCCGGCTACCCGCTCGTGACTCCGCCCCCTATTCAACCCGGAGGGCAGAGGAAAGAGCCCGCCCCCAAGGCGGGAGCAACCCTGGGGGCGTGTTCAAAACTAGCCGCGCCCTCTGTCAACAGTAGAAATTACCAGGGCCAATGAAGGGACGAAATTACTGGCTAAGCTCCACCTTCGGAGGAGGGCGGGTGAGTGGCCAACTCTTTCATCAGTGTGGTTTCAATGGCAAAGGCCGGTTCTTTTTTGCAGGAGTCAGGAAGGGATCTTGCAGGGACTGAAAGGCAGGTTTTTCTGAGGGCGGTAGTCCCCTGCGGCCGTCAATAATCCGTGGGGATAGAGGCTAAGCTCCGCCTCTCTCTGGGCGTGCTTACCTTGGTTTCCCCGTTTGTGACGTGGGAAGGCCATTGGCTGGGCAGTGTGCTGGGTGGGCCTTCAGGGGCTGGGTGTGGGGAAGAGAATCGGTGGGGCCCAGCCCAGCTCTGTCTGCCCGGAGTCGAAAAGGCGGAAGCTCACCCCACTTCCTGTTTGTTCTGTGCGCTCTGTGACCATAGATGGTCAGGTCTGGGGCCGCGCGGAAGCCTCCGCCTCGCGGTTTTGGAGTCTTACCTCCCTGCGCGCCGGGTGTGGTCTCAGAAAGAGCGGAATTAGAGAAATTCCTGCTCCAATCCGCTAAACCCGACTTCTTGAGGCAGCCTCGCTCGGGCTGGGCGTGGCCAGCCGGCTGCCACTCAGGTCAAGGGAGGTTCTGTATGGTGGCTGCAGCCCACAGGGGCAACTTCGCTTCGGTGCTGCTCGGACCTGGGGATCAGAGCTTTGTTTCCTTAAGGCTCACACTTTCCAACCAGTGATTATCCTCCCACAAAGATTTATTTTCAGAAAAAATTGGCGAGTGCTTCATCTCCCACCCCTTCAGCTGAACCACTGTGACTGTCCCAAGCTTCAAGTTTGAATGCAAGCGTTATATGCCAGAGTCACTCATTAAACAAATACAGTTTTTATAATTTATAAGGACCACCATTTACTGCGCGCTGACTACATGCCAGGCCTGTACTGAATGCTTCAGTTGCATTTTTATTTCCTATTAATAGGAACTCTCCGCGATCGGTACCATTATGGCCTCCAGTTTTCAAATGAGGAAGCGGAGTTACTTGGCCAAAGCCACAAAGTAACTGTTGTAATTTTGAAGGGAACGCATCTATATGACTTAAATCCCATGATCTTAACTTCTCTATATAGACCACACTGGAATCATTTGCGGTAGTTTTGAGGCAGTGGTGCCTCTGGATAGGGAGACATCCTGCTTGAGTCCTGGCTTAGACGCTTTACTAGGGGTCAGACTTATCAAGTTACCTAACTTCTCTGAACCCGGGCCTCTTTTTAGATTCCTAGTATATATAAAGAAAAACGACAAGACAAAAATATTGTACAAAAAATTGTAGTACATTTTAAATAGTTACATTTAACAGAAAACACTGTCACAAGCACATGCACATACAAACCTTGACTTTATTCAGACATAACATCATCAAAAAGTTATATAGCATCCCTGGCCCTCATTGTAATCAGCTCTACATTTAGCCTTTTAAATCTCTCAGAGACAGGAAATATATCCATATATTTATCCTATAGGAAGCAGAGAGAGGAGGAAACAGGAAGGGGAAGGAAGAAGGGAAGCAAGTTTTCCTAAAATGGGGTTAATAATGCATAAGGTTATAATGAGAAACAAGCCATAAACTATGTGAAACCACTTTGTAAAATGATTTTCTGTAAAGAATGTACACATGAGTAAGTCAACCCCTGCTCCTAAAATCTTCTAATCTTTTAAGGAGTCTAAATATATGCACTTATAGCTCTAGTGGGAGGCAATATAAGAGTATCTGTTACTTTTATTTATTCATTTATTTATACACTGAAAGAAAAATAATATTGAGTTCTTCCTCTGCGCTAAGCGCCATAATGCTTGTACCAGCACAACTAGGGGCACAGCAGTGGGTAAATCAGTCCCTGTCAGTGCCCTCATAGAATTTACAGTCTCTTGTAGAAATAGCTATTGCCATCTAGGGTGGTCATCAGAACATGTGCTAACTACTGGCTTCTAGCTTTGTCCTTCTCACTGATCTTGTTCAGTATCCCATGCCTCATCCATGGTGGGCCTTCATCAAGCACATGTTTAGTGAAACCTTTAAATTTAGAATAGTTATTTACTGGGCTGCAATAGGTGGGTAAAACATTGCAAAGTAAACAAGAGTTGTGGAGAGAGCAATCTGTGACTGGCTGAGGTGAGAGGTTCTTCTAGGAAAGGAATAAGATAAGGCTGTGGGGTGGGGGGAGAAGGGGAAAAAAAGGTCAAGCAAGCTGTCCCAGGCAAGACAGATAAAACCTTAATGTGAAAGCAAAGAAGGAACTGGTCAGATTGCATTTTAGAAATACAACTCTAGCTGCAGTGTAGAACATGGGCTTGAGTGTGCAAAAAAAGAAGCAGGGAGATCTGTTAGAAAATAGAAACAAAAAAATGTATCAAGGGATTGAATCGAGGCTGTGGTATGGGGATGCAGGAGAAGGGACAATGCAGAAGACACCATTCTTATAAAGGAGATAGTGAGGGGGATGATGATAAGAAGGAAGACAAATGGAAAGGGGATGATTTGAATGTAAACCTCCAGACTAACTCTTGTTCTCCAGGGTTATACTCCCATTGAATACTAGTTTTCCTTCCTGGCAGGTTTCACAATCCTAATTAAATAATTACTTGTGCCATCACCTTTTAATGTTGTCTTTCTCTGTAAGTACCTCAGAGTCCTTGCCTCTTTGGCTCCAAAATTGATACTGATAGATATTTATGGAAATTTTGACTACATAAAAAGGGTAAGAGGGGCCATGGTTTCTCTGAGACTTGGAGAATGGGTGAATAGAAGGTGGAAAACTGGATCTGAGTTTTGGGGTTTTGAGCCTTACACTTCAAAATTCAGCCTAGGGAAGAGAAAGGGAGAAAGAAGTGCAATTAATCATTTTTTTAGGCAAGAAATGCCATCGGAGTGTTGATTGATTCTCACAGATGCCTCCTCTTTGTACATTTTGCCACTTTCTCATTTTGCCTAGATTTCATCACATTCTAAACCTGCAGAATTGCTTTGTCTCTAAGGATATCACCCAAGATTCTTTCTTATCAGGGTTTCAGACACAGAAGTCTGGAGGTTCATCTGGAGTGTTTCCCAGCCTGGCTCAGAGGATTGCCTACATCTGTGCAGCCTGGCTCAGAGCCTGTTTGCATATGGGCATATCCTGTATCCCCCTGCCAGAAAGGGCTGATGACAGACAATAATCTATGTGAACCCATCTTTCTTCCTCTCCTAGAATGGGCCCCAGCCTGAGTTAGGGTCCCAGGTTCAAAAGTTACAAGTTGGCAAAAGAAATATTGGCAATATAATGCATTGGGTTAAAATCTGGCTTTGGCGTTACTCTGACTTAAACCTGAATCCTGACTCTGCCACTTGCTAACTGTGTGGTCTTGAGCAAGTCAGTTGACCTCAGAGAAGGATATTAATACCCATCTTGAATGGTTGATATAATGATTAGGAGAAAAGAATTCATAAAATACTTGGCTCACAGTAAATATTCAATGAGTAGTAACAATTATTCAGTAATTTCTGAAGACCCCCAGAAAGCAGAATAAGTTTTGACATGTTAACACACTGGATGGTATCACTATAACCTCTGATGTATCACAAGAAAGTTTCTCCACAGTGTCTGCTTCTTTATATCACTGTCCTTTGATTCAAAGTACAGGCCTGTGACCTTGGCTGAAAGCTTTGGCTGCAGATAGAAAACCTGATGGTGGTTACATTTAAAAAAAGTTTGTTTGTTTGTTTTTCTCACATACAAGAATAGAGGTAGGAAGTTTTTACTGGCTCAGTTATATCACTCATTCAATTTGATTTACCTTTATAGTTGCAAGTTAGCTTTTATAGCCCAAGTCATCATTGTGTTTAAGAGAAAAAAGAACAGGAAGGTGCAGTATGTGAAACTAGAAAGCTAAAGTTTTCTAAGGAATTCCAAAAGCATACCCTGCTTCCTGTCTCATAACCATAACCAGTAGTCAACAAATATTTCAACTTCCTTGCCCTTCAGAGGGAGACTTCCAAGGTATTTATTTCATACTGTTTCTAATGGTCTCCAGAGGGACTGAACCCTAGTTTCCCATAGCAATAACCCTCGTATGTATAAACCCTTTACTGACTTTTCTCCCTTCCCAACTCACTTGTCTCAGGGTGCACAAACTAAAGATAATGGAATTGGCTAAGTCTTTGACACTAGCAAAGTGATGGTGAGCATTGTCAGTTTTGGTGGAGTAAGATGTTCTCTCTCTCTCTCTCTCTCTCTCTCTCTCTCTCTCTCTCTCTCTGTTTGGGATATTGCCCAAATATATGAAGGGATGCAGATGCTGAGTGTCCAACAGAAATGATAGCAATCCATGATAGTAAGCCCCTGGAACTACCCAACATCAACATATGCCCTTTTTTCTATACTTAGTCTTTAAAAACTGGAACAAAACAGAACTCCTAACTAAAACAACTTTTCTTTTTATCACCTAAATTGTCATTATGACACTTATTACCCTACCTCAAAACAAGAATCAACCAAAGTTTCATCAGTTACTGAATCATGTTCAGGATCATTGAATCATGTTCATTCTTCCTCCTGTTCCATTCATGATCCTGCTTCAATGTTCTTCAAGTCTATGGACTGCATTTTAAAGTTAACTACCACAACATCCCACGCCCCACATATATTGGGGGTAGATAGGGAGGAAAGGAAAAGAGAAGAAAATTAGATACAGTATGTAGCTGTTGAACTAACCTGGCAAGAAACTTTTCTGTAGCTACTAGCAAGGCTTTTGTTAATAGATTTGACTTCACATATCCACTACCCATTCCGTACTCTTTGTCTTCAACCATCACCTCAGTTCGTTGTGTTGTTTTAAGCCCTAAATTTATGGTCATTTGTTACAGCAATGAGAGGAAATTAATACACACACATAATCGACTCCTATAAGCCTTTGTGAGGTTGGTCTAGCACACCACTGAATTCACCTTTTTTTTTTCTGTTTACCTACTGGCATAACACACCCAAATTGGCAAATGGCAGCCTTAGTTGCCAATCCAGTGGAACTATTTTTATGTCCTTTGGTGGAAGTATTTCTTCAGAGGGTAAGAAAACTTGTGAATAGCTATATTCAGAATCACAGAGATATGAAGATAAACATTTAAAAGTTATCAGGTATAATAGAATTACCACTTTTTTTTCTGGGATCCATCTATTTTGGTTACCACATGTTGGTTACTGGTTCACAATTTACAGTGCATTTTATAGGTTAGAACTTCAATCTGGCAAGGTATTGTCTCTTCTGGCTACTTATGGGCACTTTTGTGCTTATCTTTCTGAAGAAGGGCCAGGTTTGGGCGAAGCCTCTCAGCATCCTGACCTCACCTTTCCTTATCTTATAGTTTAAAAATAGATTGTCCCCTGCGGCTTGACTTCCCCTGCCATAGAAAATTGCCCTGAAACTTATGATTAATGTTCTTATGGTTACTGATTACAATCTTTAAGGCCTAGCATTCTTTCCAGACAACTCCTACCTTTGTTCCTGGGTTGCTAACACCACCAGTGGACCATATTGCCTGAGGGAAGGCTCTCTGAAGCACAACAGACACCTTCCCCCATGTCATACAGCTTTTGGAATAATGCCCAGATTTTCCCTTAAATACTTTAAGCCAGAATGAGAAAGTAAGGAAATTTTTGAAGGTGTTAACCTGCTGCCTTCTCATATCACTGGTGCTCTGACAATAAACGCTTATTGTAAATAGCCCAACTCCTGCCATTCATTATTTTCTTTTCTACTCCAGCCACTGCTGTAGCTACCAGTCTGAATGCAGATGTGACCTGACAGTCCAAAGCTTCAACTGCTTGCTCCAAGTATCTCTTGCTTCCTGTCCTAGGGCTTCTCTCATGGAATTCACCTCATAGGATGCCCATGGGTACTTATACAGCCATTGTGACTTAAGTGTCAACCTGAAGTGTCAGCTCAAAAGTATAAGGGAATTAACCCTTGACCAATGAAGACAAGAGCTAGTGAATGAATACTTCCCTCTTCTTTTCCTTGGTCAGATAATTAAGAGGCACATTCTACACTGCCTCAGAGTATCTCCAGGGGAATTGAGCCCCACATGCCCAAAGCCATGACCTGGATCACTTGCCAGTGGACTGGCTTTCTTGCCTTTGACTATTTTACTCTTCCTAATCTCTGACTCCTGTTCCTTAGGATCAGTTCTGAAAATAAACTACCTGTTTGTAAGCCCTTGTCTCAGGCTCCACTTTTGTGGAAAATTAAATCTGAAAGATTCGGAAGTAGAAGTGACCCTAGAAAGCAGAGTCTGGCTGAGATTCTGTAACTGTATCAGACAGCAATCAGGACCCCATTTTTGGTGGTAAATAGAGTAGTGATAACCTTGGACATGCAGTAGCCTCATACTTAACTAAAATTCTTACTAGTGGTATATTTTAATACAGTGTAGAAGGAAGGTGAAGCATTTATTTAAGAGGAAGGGTAGCATTTGAATAACTTGAGCAATGGTATTATAAGGATTGTGGTGTCAGCTGGCTGTTATTAATGGCTGTCGAGTCTTGAAAAACAAAAGACAAGATCTGGTTAGCAATCAGTGCAAATATATATGTCAACTCTGGCTTAAATGATACACTAAACTGCTTGTTCACTTCTCTTCTTTCATCAGTCACTTCTTTCTGTCCCTTTCTCTCTGTTGCATGTGACAGTTCCTAAAAGTTAGGTTCTTTACTTAGGTTCTTTACTCCCTTGCTTTCAAGTGATGAATTATCCTTGTGTCATATCTTTAGCTGTTATCTTTATTTCGATGTCTCTGGTATTTCTGCCATGCTTTTATGTAGCTTTAGGTTCTGGAACATCTTGAAATGTGCTTAATGACATTGGACAGTATGTCAGTATATCACCACAAGATGGCAGCCTTGCTAATTTTGGCTGCCCTGAATCCGGTTATCCATCCCTTCTGTTTGGAGAAGGCAGGAGCAACTTCTAATAGACTTTAATCTTACTCATTTACCATTTGTTGAGAGCCTACTCAATACCGAGTCTTCTAATATATTAGTATTTCTAAAAAGTATTCTCAAAAGTTCAGCATAATCCCTTTTGCAGATGAGAAAATCAAGTTGAAAATGATTAACTTGTTCAAAGTCACGACCTACATTTGAAATCAGTTTTCTGATCCAAAGCCAATTCTCTTTCCATTACATAAATGAAACTCAAGCTGCAATAATATTAAGGTTTTTTTTTAATTACAAATAACAGAAAATCAATTTGAACTAACTTAACAACACAACAATGCATTTGTGAGTGCCTCATGGAAACTTAAGCAAAAACAATGCTCTGACTTTAAAAGAGATAATAGCAGGAGGAACTGGAAAACCTTCAAGATTTGGAGAAGGGACAGAAAAATGGGGGGTGGGAAGGGAAAGAGAAAACTGGGGAGGCCTAAGCGATAAAGCTCTGTCTCATCCCTCATTCAACTAGAATAGTCCTCATTTTGATGCATTTGATACTGAGCCCCATGCAATGTTCATTTTGAAAAATAATGACTAGCTATATTAGGTAATATTTTTAAACTACTGGTGTAATGTATGAAGGCTGTTTAATATTTAGGAGAATTTTTTTCTCTAATTTTCACTCTAAGAAGTAAAATGGTGATAAGTATTCTTTCATATTGTATTATACAGTGAATGAAGTCATTGATTATTTCCATTTCCCTTGGCCCTTATAAGGTCCCTCCAAGGAGCAAAGGGATTGTGGTATAGCCTCAGGCAATTCTAGCCTGTACCCAAGTGCTACTTGGGGCTTCTCTAATTGTCAGCCAGTCCAGAAATACTTAGTGAGTCTCTAACTACATGCCAGGCACTACTAGGCACTGTGGATACAATGGTGAATAAAATAGGCACAGTCATAATAGAACTAACAATCTAGTGCAGAAAACAGACATAAAACAGATATTCCACAAAATAATTACAAGAATCACAAGCAAATTGCAACCAAACAGAAATTGAGAAGATTAAGGAGACTAACCACATGAGCTGACTTAATCTGGGGTATTAGGGCAGGCTGCCCTTAGGAAATGTTATTTAATCATTATTTAATCTGAGACCAGAAGAATGGGTAAGAGTTAGTCAAACAAAACAATTGGAGAAGAGCTATTTGAGCAGAGAGAAAAAGTGTGAAGGCCCAAAGGTGAGAGAAAGCTGGGCAGGGCAGGTTCCAAAGATCTAGATGAGATCAGAATGTCTGGACACAGACTAAAGGGAAGTGATAAGAGATTGAAATGAAAGAGACATCAGGGTTCAGATTTTGCAAACTCTTATGAACTATATTAGCATTTTATAATTATAATTTATAATTAGCATGTCACTTCAATCTCTTATCACCTCCCTTTAGTATCTGTGTCCAGCCACACTGATGTCTGGAACCTGCCCTGCCCAGCTTTCTCTCGCCTTTAGGCCTTCACACTTTTTCTCTCTGCTCAAACAGCTCTTCTCCAACTTTCTTTTTTAGATAATTTCTTCTCTACCTTAGGCTTCCTGAGGGATTTCTATGGTGAAATAACATCTTTGGAACGATCTCCTTAAATCTTTTGGAAGTCTTAACCCTTAACTTCATTTTTAGATAATGTTTTCATGACAGTGTCTTGGATTTTATTTTTGCCAAGAGCATATCTTAATTTTAGAATCATTTACCATCTGGAGAAGCTGACAATAAAAACCAGTTTTATATTCAAGCCCAGTAATAATTCACACACCATACAATTCACCCACTTAAAGTATATAATTAAATGGTTTTTAGTGTATTTGCAGACTTGTACGATCATCACCACAATCAATTTTAGAACATTTTCATCACCCCAGAAAGGAACCTGTTACCCATTAGCGGTAACTCCTTATTTCACCCCAACTTTTACTGCCCAGCCATAGGCAATCACTAATCTACTTTCTGTCTCTACAGATTTGCCTATTCTGGGCATTTTGTATAAATGAAATCATACAATATGTGATCTCCTTTATATTTAAGTTTATTTTTTAGTTTATCTCTCTCCTCTCACGTTTTATTATAAGCAGCATGTAGAAAGCAGATAGCTCTTTCAGTTTTCTGCCTACAAATTTCCTTGGCTAGATCACTGAACACATTAGGGACATTTCTCATTTTCTGTATTACCCCACGTGACAGTTTGCCAAACTTTCTGGGAAAGGATCCCCCTTTCTCCAGCTTTTAATAACATTGTCCTCACTTTCCTTTGTGCCCCACCACTGACCTAATCCAAGCCCTTGAGGTTTCAGCTAACACTCTTACTGAGGCCCTCTTGCCTTTCTCCTCCAGGCCCTTCCAGCTTCTGTCTGCCATGCAGTTCCAAAGCTGATGTCACATGTTTTAGGCTTTTATTATGGCAACATCCGTACCAAACTGTTTCATTATCTATTGCTGCATAATGAATCACCCCAAAACTTAGAAGCTGTGTAAATGTGAGTCCTCTTGCAAGTAGGTGCCAAAGATGGAATCAGAAGTTCAAGGGAGGGGAAATGCCTGTGAAAGATAAAGATGAGAAGAAGCAGGAGTATAGATGGGGAGAAACTTCAGACCACGATGCATAACTGACACCTGTGAAAGGAGGCTTGGATAGCAAGAGCCTCAGAGTACAGTGTAGGCAGCTCTGAGAAAGCCTTGGGCAGGCTGATTTCCTATTAGGAGTCCCACATGAGGCAGCAATGGTCTTGCTCAGCCATGGCCACTTGGCTCAGTCCTTGGCTGGGATTAACCCAGGGAGAGTATGCCTTGGCATGAATGCTATGGAAAAATCCCAAAGGTATGGCAGGTGAAAGCTGTCAGCTACCCATACACTTCACAGCAGTTCTATTTATGGGGATAAATCTATGAAGTTATGCACACAGTTCGCTTCTTGCTAACATAGTCCATACCTTGTACTCCTCAGAGATCCCCTCTGCAGTTCTCACAGGTCCCTCCTCATGAAGGGAAACTTAGAAGAGAGAGGTTAATGAAATGAACTATAGCCCCATTGCTGATGGTTGAATTGTTTTTTAAATAAAATTTATAGACTCATTGTATATGACTGGTATTAACCTCTTTTCAATTCCATATACTGCATACATTTTCCCAAACTATCACTTATCTTTTGGCTTTGTTATCTTTTCCCTTGTCAAAAACGATTTTTATGAGGTCGAATAATTCTAACTTGTACTTGACCTTCTTAGTTTTTCTATTTTTTAAAAAGTCTTTCTAAAACTTAAGTTATATATTTGAACTCCAAAACATTATTAAAGATTTTTTTTTTACCTTTAAACTTTAACGCATCCAAAATTTATTTCTGAATATAGTGAGTTTGGGAGTCCAATTCTATTTTCTTCCACATAGATATTTGATCGTGCCAGTGCCATTTATTAAGTAGACTATACTTTCTTCACTAAATTAAAATGTCCTAAAATTCCCATATATACTTTCTGAACTCTATTTCTATGCTAACATATATAGTCATGTGCTGCATAACAGCCTTTTAGTCAACGATGTACCATGTAAAGGACAATGATATACCTTATAGCCTAGGTGTGTAGTAGGCTATACCATCTAGGTTTGTGTAAGTACACTCTATGATGTTTGCACAACAAAATCATCTAGTGGTGCATTTCTCAGAATGATCCCCATAACTGTACTTTTTTATAACCAGTGTTTTATTATTTTTGTTTGATGATCAGAACACAGACACTATGAACAATCTGTACATAATTCTTAAACTAATTATTGGAAAACTCTATAAATTACATGATTGTAATAATTTTCTGAACAATTTTACAATGACTTTCCAGCTTAAAATTTGGAATCAATTTGTTTCTCTAAAGAGAGCATCAGATACCAATATCTTAAAATACTGAAAAACTATTAGGTATAAAACTCCACAAATTCATAGCTTAATATCAAGCATTCTGCCTATATCATAAACTTTTAAAATATTTCAGATCACATTAACAAAGAAAGGAAAAACTGAATGACCCTCTACAAAAGATGTCACAGATAGCATACAGTTATGATGGGGGATCCAAGACTAAGAAATAGTTTTTTTAAAAAAGATTTCATTTAATAGATCATATTTAAAAAACTTCACTCAATATTAGAGAATATATATTCTTGTTGAGCATTTATTTCCATAGTGCTATTGACCATACTGTAGACAAAACTTTTGTTGAAAAACAAGTCTCAAATAACAACGGATAAGTATTATATTTACCATATTATATATCTACATTATAATTGGAAGATAATAACAGCAACAACTTAAAATACCATGTATGTTTGGAAAATTTAAACCATACTGCTAAACTGATCCCAGAAGATATATAGGAAATCAGAAAATATTTAAAACTAATGACTTTAAAAATACTATGTTTTGAAACTTATGGGATGCACTTAATGCATAGCCTTGAGTGCTTATATTAAAAAAAGAAGATAAGCTAACATTTAAAGCACTAAGTGTTAAAGTTAAGAAGTTAGACAAAGAACAACAAACCAATCCAAAGGAAATAAAAGTAATGAGAGAATAAAAAGAAGAGAAACTAAATAAGCAAAAAACAAATACATGTGATTTTTAAAAGGTTGACATAGCCAAAAGTTGATTCTTTGAGATGAGTAATAAAATAGACAAAACTTTAATGAAATGATGGAAAAAAAGTCACAACAAAATTTTGGAGGAAAAAAAGAAGACATAGTACAGATATAGCAGAGACCGATGGTGTACACATTTAAAGACTATTTTCCAAAGCCTACCCTCTAACCAACATAATTCACATCCCCATTGAATATGCAAAATATATTCACCCTCCCAGAACTCTCAGAGTCTCATCACATTAAGGCATCAGTTCAAAGAACAGAATCTCATCATCTAAATGAAATCTAGGTATGGATGAAGCTCTTCAGATGTGGTTCCTTGGGTGTGATTTCTCTTGATCTGAAGATCTGTGAAATAAATAATTAAGCTGTCTGGAACATACAGCCTACAATGTTGTTATGGGGATAAGATAACTGCAATAATTGCTTTTGTTCAAAAAGGGGAAACACATAACAGTCAGTGTTTCATAATAATTCTGAAATCCCAGCTGGGCACAACTTTCTGTTTCTTTGATTAGGACTCAGTTCTCCCTGAGAGTGATTCTCTGTGGCTTTTAGCTCTGCCTTCTGGACTCTTGATTCTTCACTTTGAGTCATCCTTCCATTCCCATAAAAAGCGGCTCAAATTTGTTGCTGTGTAGCTTTCACAGCCTGCTTCTTGCTCACAGAAAGTTGGTAGTTCTGAGGTCTCTTTTTGTTTTGAATCGTCCTTTTTACCTGAAGCTGGTGGTGCTTCTGCAAATGCAGTTCCCCTAAATTTCTGTTTTCTATGAATTTTATTTAGACTCTCAAAAGCCACACCCACAAATGTCTTCGAGATAGGCACTCTCTATCTTGGTCTGAGATTCAGTATACTAGAGGAGACTCCATTAAGGCTCTTAAAAGCTCTCTTGTCTAGTAAGAAAAAGTCTAAGAGGCATTCCAGCATTCTTAAAAGCCACTTCATTTACTTGGGCGGATCTATGAAACATACACTTAAAATTTTCTAAAGTCTTAACAAAGAGTCTTACAATGCATTCACCATCTTTATCTTAATAGTATTCTTCTTTTGAAAAACTTTTCATGGTTGGAAAGACTATCCCAAACCCTTCATATATCCTGTAAATTTTTCTAAAAAGCTGACCGCTTCCCTTTTTAACTTACCTTTCTCTTTCTGTATGTTATCATTGGTAACTAAAAGAAACCAGTTGGCACTTTGAACATTCTGTCCAAGAATCTCCTTAGCCAAATTTACCCCATGCATTAAGTATACTTTATATTTTGTGTTTTACCATAGGTGACATTCTTCTGAATTTAGATTTTTTGATTGATGAAAAACTGTATGGGCAAATGGGAAAATAATGAGAAAAAGAGAAAAGATGATAAAATGGGAAAAGATAGTTTCCATGTCTAATGCCAATGAGAGATTATTATTTAGGGCAGAGTTTGAAAAAAATCTTTCTGTAAAGAACCAAACAGTGAATATTTTAGGTTTGCTTTGTGGTTCAAATGTTTTCTGAGAAAGCTATTCAACTCTACTATTGTAGCAAGAAAACAGTCATAGACAGTAAGTAAATGGGTATAACTGTGTTCTAATAAAACTTTATTTACAAAAACTGGAGGTGCACTGGATTTAGTCTGTGGGCCATGGTTTATTGATCCCTGATCTGGAAAAAACAAGGAACTCCTGCATATCAACAAGAAAGATACAGCAACTCCATTAAACTCTATTAAAAAATAGAAAGGGACATGAATAGGTAGCACACAGAAGTAGAAATTCACAAGGGTAATAAGCATATAAAGAGATGTCTAAACTAAATTATAATCAGAAAAATATAAATTCACAATGAAGTGTTGCTTTACATCTAATCAGAGAGCAAAAATTAGAGAGATAATGATGAGCTTTGTTGGGAAAATAAGAACTCTTCATGAAAGGAATAAAAACTGGTGAAACTATTCTAGAATGCAGTATGGTGGCACATAGTCCAATAATGTGGGTATATATCTAACGACCCAGCAAATCAGCTCCCAAGTCTCTCTATCTCAAAGAAATTCCCATACAAACCCAACAGGAATGTTCATTGCAGCATTATTTGTGGTGCAGAGGAGTGAAGACAATCTGGTTTTGTCACTTTTGGAGAAAAATGTAAAATTTAGTGAAAGTACACTATGAAGTACTATGTAGCAATTGGGAGCAATAATTAGATATACACTTAATGATGTGGATGGATATTGAACTTAAAAGCAGTACTGATTTTAAAAAGTCAGAACAAGTTATAAATACAAACCACTTGTGCAAATTTAAAATATATAGACACAAAACAATATATTTTGCAATAACACAAAAAGATACAAAAATATACACATTACAGTGGTTTTCTATAGGGTGGGAAAGGAGTAGGTTATGGAATTAAAGGATATCTCTCTAAGTAGATAGACATTTATCTATATCTATATGTAACCTATATCTATCTATATATCTCAGTATATATATATATATATATAGATAGATAGATAGATAGATAGATAGATAGATAGATATAGATATCTATATATCTTGTAGAGGAAGAAAGAGCAAGCAAGTGGATTGCATGGACCAACAACGATAACGTACCATGAAATAAGGAGAATAATTAACTGCATCAGAACTTAATATAAAATAACATAAATATAAAAGCAGAGAATATATGTTTTTCTTTTGAAGGAGTAAAGAAGACAGCTCTATAGGAAGATGAACCTTAGCAGAGCCGTGAGTCCCCCATTCAATTCTTCCTACTTGGAATCATCCAGAGGCTAGTGAGAGAGTGTGTGCTGAGTAGTATCTGAGTTAGCATGAATGACAATGGGTAATGTCTGCTTGAGGTTATCAAGATTTGAATCAATGTATTCTGAATGTATATCTGAATCAACCTACTCATGCATAGTATGCATAGTATAATTCCATTTTCATTTAAAAGTGCTATTACATATTAATGTATACATACAAAAAGAGTAGGACTTTGCTCTAAACTGTTGACAGAGTTATTCATGGACCAGGTGTGGCAGACATTGGTCAACAACTTAAATATCCTTTCTTTTCCTCTTGGGCCCTCCTTTTTCTCAGCCTCCCTTGCAGATAGGTATGGCCATGTGCCTGAGGTCTGGTGGGTGGATTCGTGGACAATTCTCCATGCTCTTTCTCCTTCTGTGTCAACTATGAAAGTTCTGTGTTCAATCAAGATTAAGAAGATGGTGTCTACAGCCATGCCATCCGGAACAAAACTGATCCTGTCTGATCTCGGGAGCTAAGCAGGGTCGGGTCTGGTTAGTATTTGGATGGGAGACGACCTAGGAAGACCAGGTGCTGTAAGCATAAAAAATAAAAAATAAGGGATTTTAAGATGACAAGGTCCTTGCAATCTGTGAGGTAAACCAAGAGTTGCCTCGTCATCCCCCACAAAAAAAAAGATTGAGAAGAGGGAAGGAGCTAGGGTCCCTGAATCATTGCATAGAGGAGAACAGTTTATTGATCAGTGATGAAATCTTGTTTTGGATTTCAGAAGAAAAAACTAAACTTTTATTTATTAGGTATTTAAAATGTTAGGATTTGTTAAACTGCTAGCATACATTAACTCATATAATAATTAGATTATAAGAGACTGATTTTTCACATTATTCATTTAGGTATTGTTTGCATTTTGAGAACTTTGTATTACATTTATAATTAGCCTTGTATCCAATATAGATTTTAAGAAAATTAATGTTTCATAATTTATAATCAATTCTCTTTGTTCTCTGAGTAATTCCTTCTTGCTTAACATTTTGGTAAAAAATGCAAAGTATGATGATGATACCAAATGTCTGGTTATTTAAGGCCTATAAGTACAGAGTCAGCTTGTTATCCTTTTTGGTCTTTCTTAGTGAGATATAATTCACATGCCACAAAATTCACCCTTCTAAGTGTGCAATTCAGTAATTCTAGTATGTTTACAGGGTTGTGTAATTATCACCACTATCTAATTCCAGAATGTGTCCAAAAAGAAGCCCATCTCTATTAGCATCATTCCCCCTCTGCCCCACCTATCACCTGACAACCATTAATCTGCTTTCTGTCTCTATGAATTTGCCTATTCTATACATTGTTTAAATGAAATCATACAATACGTGGCCTTTTGTGTCTGGCTTCTTTCACCAAGCAGAATGCTTTTAGGGCTCATCCATGTTGCAGCATATATCAGTCTTTTATTTTTTTATGGTCGAATACCATTTTATTTATAGAAATACCACATTTTATTTAGTCATTCATCAATTGGTAGACATTTGGTTTGTTTCCAATTTTTGGCTATTATGAATCATGCTATTCTAAACATTTGTGTACAAGCTTTTGTATAAACATATATTTCAATTTTCTTGAGTATACAGCTGGGAGTAGAATTGCTGGGTCATACGGCAACTTTTATGTTCAACTTTTTGAGGAACTGCCATAGTAGCTGCACCATTTTACATGCCTACCAGCAATGTATCAAGGTTCAAATTTCTCCATATTTTCTCTTAACACTTGTTATTGTTTGTCTTTTTTATTATAGCAGTCCTAGTAAGCGTGAAGTGATATTTCATTGTAGTTTTGATTGCATTTTCCTAAAGATTAGTATCATTTCTGTTTTAATGTTTGTGCATGTACGTGTGTTGATAGTTACTTTGGTATAGTGACAAGATATTTATGGATTATATGTTGAAGAAAATATAAAATATAGAGTTGGTTCTGGTCTCTATCAAATTTTTTTATTAACTTATCTTCACCACAACAAATAGACATCCAGTCAATTCATTTTAACTTTTTTATGTAGCAAGGTGGCTCAAGTGGACACGGTTTGGGATTCAATGCTCCTGGTGAGTGAAATTCATCAATACCTCCACCTATCAGTTTAAATCTGTCTTGATCAGCTTAGGCTGCCATAACAGAATACCACAGGGTGGGTGGCTTTAAAAACAGAAATTAATTTTTCACACTTCTTGAAGCTGGAACATCTAAGATCAAAGTACTGGCCAATTTGGTTTCTGGTGAGAACTCTCTTCCTTACTTGCAGACAGCCACCTTCTTGCTATGTCCTCACATGGGCTTTCCTCAATGCATGCATGTAGAGGGAGAGATAAAATGCAATTTTCTCATGTCTCTTCTTATAATGAAGCTAATCCTATCAGATCTGGGACCCACCCTCATGACCTCATTTAACCTTAATTACTAACTTAGAGGCTCCATCTCCACATAGGGTCACACTGGGGGTTAGGGCTTCAACATATGAATTTGGAGGGGAACACAAACATTTAGTGTACCTTGATCTCTGTCTCCTTTTTGATTCAGATAAACACAAACCAATCTGATGGATTGGTATGGTCCTGACTGATTGCTGGGAAGCTCAACTGTGTACTTGAGGAAAAATTTAAGAGAAGGTGGAGGCTGCATGAGGCTGTCACAAAAAGCCAAAATCGGCAACAAGGACTATGAGAGGGGGGTAATAGGTTACTATACTGTGCAACACCAATGACACATGATAATCTGTGTGAATGGCAGTCCCTGGAGTTTTTTTGTAGTGCAAAATCTGTAAAGCCATACCTAGCTAGTAGTTCTGAATACATCGTATCAGCAACTGATACACTTCCTAAGACCTTTCCAATCCAGATGCTATGGCAGTATGTCAGGGGAGAAAATTGCTACATGCATATGTTGATAAAGCTGGATCACTAAATATCATCTCATTTTGGGGTCCTCTTTGCTATCTATGTTATTATTCTGAGTTTAATGTCTTTTTGCTATGGGGCTCTCCTAATTGAGTTTAGTTAAGGGACAAACTAGTACTTAAAGTCCTTGGCTATGAGCAACAGAAACCAACTCTGGATAACTTAAAGGGAACATAAAGGAATTTATTGAAAGAAAATAGAAAAATTCACGAAGTCAAAAAACAACCTGAGCACCCAGGTATCAAAATATTCAGGGATCAGGGCAGTTCTGGATATGTAGGCAACAGAAACAAATAGAAAGTCTCTTCAGGATACTGCCCCAGAATGAATCAGCTTCAAGAGGTTTCTTTACTCCTGTCTCCCACTAAAATATTCTTTCAGAGAAGCACTTTCAACTGGCTTAGTTAGGATTGGATGCCATTCTGTGACTAGGGAAGGGCAGAGAACAATGATTGACAATCCCATTAAGCCAGTATGCAGTGAGGGAAGAGGCGTTGTACAAAATAAGGAGATAGAATGTGGGTAGAGAAAAACAACAAAAGTTCTCTGCATTCCAACTATGGGTTGCCAAGCAATAGCCTCCTACACTTTTTCATACCATATACAATTTTTTAAATGCCTCTGCCTAACAATATAATTATCTCACATGCCAAAAAAAAACAAAACAAAACAAAACAAAAAAACAAAAACAAAAAAACAACCCACTCAACTCCTTCCAAAAGGATATAACCCATGTCTAATTATGGCATCCTTTCCCTTCCTGGTTCCTTCATGATCTCCTTCCATATTTTGCAACTTGTGGATAAAATAACAGACTGAACCATCACCAAACCACAGTATACACAATTCTAGGGGAAGGAGAAAGGAAAGAGAAGGATAATCACTTTTTAAATATGTCTGACTCTCTTCATATTACTGTATGTAAGTTTGAGAAGAAAAAAACCCAGTCTTCCTCCTGTGTTTCTCCTTTATAGTCCCTCCCACTCCTACCCCACAACAAATAATTCTCTGTGACAATAGCTGAGTATCATACAATTTAACTCAAATCTAACACTATGTACCTGGAGATAGTGTCAGATCTCACAGGTTAAGGGCTTAGTCCCACAAGACTGCTTCCCCCTTCAGATACCAATTACAAATCCAGGTTGTCACTTTTGCTTCTGACAAACTGATTATATATTGAAGGTTCCCACAGCCCCTTCCTTGGGTTTGATTAATTTGCTAGTATGGCTCACAAGACTCAGAAAAACCTTTTACTTATTCTTTACCAGTTTATTATAAAAGGTTCGATAAGGATATGGATGAACATCCAGATGGAAGACATGCAGAGGGCAAGGTATGTGGGAAGGGGCAAAGAACTTTCATGCTCTCTCTGGATGTGCCACCCTCCCAGCACCTCCATGTGTTCACCAAACTAAAAGCTCTCCAAACCCCATACTATTGGGATTTTTAGGGAGGCTTCATTGTATAGGCATAATCAATTATTAACTCAATTTTCAGCCTCTCTCCACTTCTGGAGAATGGAGGGTGGGACTGACTTTCTTCATATTACTGTATGTAAGTTTCTAATCATGGCTTGGTCTTTCTGGTGACCAGCTCCCATGCAAGAGTCACCTCATTAGAACAAAAGACACTGCTCTCACCCAGGAAATTCCAAGGGATTGGAGAACTCTATATCAGAAACTGGCATCAAAGACCAAATATTAGAACAAAAGATTCTTCTTAAAGGAAAGTACAAAGATTTTAGGAGTTCTGTGCCAGGAAGTAGGGACAGAGAACAATGTGTATATTTTCTATTACCTTACAGATTATACCTCAATAAAATAGAGAAAATATCCATGACACAGAAAGGAGGGAAATACATGTAGAGCAACAGTCCTCACGCATGGAACTAATTATAGTATTTATGACTTCTCCCCAACTCAAGCCACATTCTCTTGTCACTGGCCAGCTCTTCTGTTGGTCTAGTACTTTGTCTGCTGCAAGCTCCATAGGGACAGAAGAGATGTTTTGATCATAATTGTGTTCTCGTAATCTAGCACTGTACATGGTACATAATAGACACTTATTACATGTTTATTAAATGGACTAATGTACCCAGAGAAGAAATGGATGCCATAAGTGGACATACGTTGTCTCTTTTTGGAAGGAGTTGAGTGTATTTTTTTTTTTTGCATGTGAGACTATGAGATTACTATACTAATCAACTAATTAATCAAGTAATTAATTCATGAAAAGGCACATAGAAGACTTTTCCCCATTTAACAAAATTCTCTTTCATAATTGTCTATTGCTGATAATTAAATCTCGAGACTTGCCTTTTAGATATCATCATTTGGCCTGCAAATATGGTTGTCATTTCAGATTACTTCTTACATTTACATTTTTAAACTTGAAAGTCTGCAGAGGAAGTAGAATTTGGTTATATAGACCTCGTTATGATATTGACAGGACATGGACTTCTCCAGGTCAGGATAAAAGAAACAAAATATATTCATATAAATATATTATTTGCATTGGTATTTATACAGCTTGTCCTTAAATGGATGAATATTTTAGTGAACATTTGCATTGTTTAGAAGAGGTGTCCCATAGTCTATGGAGTTTGACTTGGTCAACGTCATGATCAAAACAGAATTCTTGATTTTTTTTTTTCCAAAGCTGCACTTGCCCCATAGACCCCTTTTCTGATACTTTATCTGGTAGTTCAGGCCAAAACCCTAACAAGCAACCTTGAATCCTTCTTTACTGCCTGTCCCCCAACCCTCAGCCCACATACAATTCATTAGCGATCCTCTTGACTCTCCTTCCTAAAGGTATCCAGAATCCAACCTCTTTTTTGAAGTCCTATCCACCAAGTCTAAAACATTAGCATGTCTTCCTTAACCTACTGCAATGGCCCCCTAACTCATCTGCCTACTGTCGTTCTTGTCCCCACTACCAGCTCTTCACACAACAACCAGAGGGAACTATTCAAAATACAAATAAGATCATATCAGTTATATAATGACGGGCCAATTTAAAAGGCAACTCGAAAACATAGCCTCCTTGTCATCCATAGCCACACTGTAGGAAACCAGGGGCTATCATAAAAATAGTGTGATGTTCCATCACTAGAAAATAAAAAAGAAATTTTTTTTAAAGAGGAAAATGTTGCTGTTATGGGGAGTTATAAATAGCAGAGCCTGGCCTAATCATCTTGGCTTTTCTCCATGCCTCATTGTGAAGCTAACACAAACAACCTCTGAGCAACCAGCATGAGGATGCTGGAAAAATAGTCATAAATAACCCGATGTTTTCCAGATAGGTTCCTGCTGTTCTACTTGCTTCTCTCATTACAAAGTTGACCTTTGATGAGCTAGCGAAAGGCTGGTTCCTATGATGACCCAGGGTTGTTGCTCTGATGTTATGCCATCACTCAGTAGGAATGAATATGGTGGATTTCGGTCCTTTTCAACAATGCCTTCCGGAAGGACTGATGGCTAGAAACACAATGGACAGAAGAAAGTTTTCTAAGTCTCAGGCAGGAAGAGAGACATATTTACTATGATGCTAATGAAATAAGATTTAGTTCTCCTTCCTTGCAAGAGAGACTTCCAAGGCCCTATACCTAATTTTGTATCATACTCTATTCTTTGTTTCTTTAAAAAGACCCCACCTGTTTGCAACTAAGTTTACAACCCCTCCTTCCAGAATTTCTGATAGCTACCAGGAAAAGGAGATTTAGGATGTTGATAATTTGAGGAGCTGATGGAATAGAGCAGCCAATGCTGTGTCTGTGCGACCTTCTATTTTGCTGACCCCCTGAAAATCCTTCTGTGCTAACCCTTCCAAGTCACTCAATATACATACCCATAACTCAGTAATCATCACTTTTTGTCCTGCCCAAGAAACCTGGTAGATTGCCAGCTCTGTAGAGCTCCCTGAGATTTCACTGAAAAAGATTATCCTAAATATCTTGATTATAAAACTGTATGTCAAGTCTTTTTTATAATTTCTTCTTCACAGAACAAGGAGAGACCAGTTTGTTGTAGGTAGTTCCACTTGGCCCACCTCTCTACAATATAAGATATGAACTATGACTCATGCAAGTCCAGGAAGGATATATTTGAACTTCTCAGAACACAATAGACTCTCTTACTAAACTTAACTGTAAGTGAGACATTTAAACTTTGATCTCTGCCCCCAAGCTGTGGATAATCAAAATGCTCTGAATTTGCATTGGTTTAGATAGCTGTCTTTATGCAAAGTTGTACAAAGTAACTGAACTAGTCTTAGCACTTCCAAGGTGTAGCCCCCTCCTCTTCATCACCTCCAAAGAAGGACTCTTTGAGTTACATTTTTAATAATATTTTTTTACAGTGATTAAGAACAATTATTATAAAAAGCACCCCATGAAACTATATAATCTTCAGACCTCACATAACCCAACTTTGTCTCTTTCACACTTCAGGAGTGACAAATTGAATATTTAATTATTGAGAGACCTTCCTACTTACAGATCAAGTTAATAAAAAGATCAATATATTTCTGGCTAAACTAGATATGCAAAATATTCTAAGTCTCCCAGCAATGTGGAGGTCAAGGTGACAATTCAAGTTTTCAGCCTGGCTAAAAAAAACAACAACAACAACAACAAAAAAAACGCTCTACTTCTAATACTACTTCACCTAATATTCTATGCCTCCTATTTATTAAGTATCACATTACCGAGGAAGTTCCCCAGCAAATTTCATGGTTGAACAAAGCTAACATTTTTTTCTTAGGTTCTTATAACTATATCATATGTAATGGTATTCTAAGAAAGGTGGACTCCATTAAATATAAGACCTCGACTTGATGGGTCCTGATATATATGTTTCAGATTCAGAGGCCAGAAGAGCTAAATTGCTCAGCATAATAGAGGAACACAAATTTGGAGTCCAGAAGGCAATTCTAGAAGGAAAAAGAGAGAAAGGAGAGGAAGATAGGAGCCAGCAAAATTCTGGAGGATTGCATATATCTGGGGTTAAATTCAGTGAGAAACCTGTAGAAAAGAATTTAAGATTGGAGTTTTCCCTTATGCAAAGTTTAAGTGTACATCACTTCAGTGCAAACACTTCCTTCATCTTTTCCCTGCCCCAGCAATGCCAATCTTCTCTAATACCTATTACTTGAAGGAATATTTAGCATGATTAGCTTTTGTAAAACTTGGAGAAAGAGGTGACATAAGACATGTGGAAGGAATCAGGAGCTCAGAGAGATAACAAGAGAATATAATCCCTGAGAATTAACCTCATTCTTAAGGAATCTGTGGCTTTTCTCTAGAGTTTGGGACTGAAGGTTAGAAGCAATTTCAAGTAATCTCAGAGGGTAGGGAGCTGGGCTACATATAAATCCTGTGTGTTTGGCCTCTTCTTTTCTCATCCTACCAAGTGTGTCTTGAGATGTGAGAGAGTCCTGGGCATCACCCTTGTTCTGTCTCCATTGGGGTCCACTCATGTTGGCAGATCTTTCCAGCCCACTAGTCTACAATGAGGGCTGGCACTCAAGGCCACTGAGCATAGCCTTGGAGATGGTACAGTGTATAAGGTGCCCAGCCCACACTCCACTCACCAAACCCTGCACCCAGGCACAGAGCTGCATCCACTCAGAGAGGGGGGGCACCCTTTACTAACTTCCTCTATGGGACCCTGTAGGATAGAGGTGGCCCTGCTGCCACTGGCTGTGTCAGCTAAGAGGAAGGGAAACTTACCCCTCCCACTCTTGTCTTATATAACATCTTCTCACCTACCTTCCTCTGGAGGTTTATACAATTCTCCATTCTTGAGTTTCACTCATTGTTCCTGTCTTAGCTACCTCACTCCTTCTATCCCAGTAATTTGCAAAGTTGCCTTTTTCACAGTGGAGTTAGGACTTCTATTTGCAATTCAGGACAATTGTATTTATTTCTTTGATCCTTAGTCTTCCAAACTGCATTCTCTTAGGCCTGCTGGGAATAATGAGCAGGCCTGGTGAAGAGTCAGATACCTCTTAATGAATTCTCCTTTTTCTACACAGAGACAAAGGCCCTGCCAAAGCTTTGAAACTAAACCCTCAGACTCCTCCGGTTTGTGCTTGAACATGTTACGTAAAAAAGAGCCTGATAAAAGGAAGAAAGGAGACAAAGAGTGTAGTTTTCTTTTTCTAGTTACAATTGTGTTAAAATTTTCTGATTTTTTAAAATAAGTACACAGAGGCTCAGGAAGGTTACATAACTTGCCCAAGGTCACACAACTAGAAAGTAGTGAACTGGAGGTCGTTCCCATCCCAAGACTTCAGATTGCATATAGGGCTCTTTCCACTTTAGTGGAGCTGTCCCTGGAAGGTTGAAGCTGGCTGTCAGGACTGTAATAGAAAGAGATTTTCTTATAAGAATGAAGACATGTTACTGTCCTTGAGCCAGTGAAAAATACAGTGTAGCACCTAAATATCTCTATATTTAGGAGAGCTTAAGTACCTAAAGTACCTCCTCCTGAGAAGTGACTCTTGCATGGGAGCTGCCACCTCTCCCCCAAGTGGGCCTCTCTATGTTCCAAATATATGGTGCCTCTCATTCTCTCTCTCTCTCTCTCTCTCTCTCCCCCCCTCCCCCTCTTCCCCTCTCCCTCTCTCTCTCTCTCTCTCTCTCAATTCCTGCCCCCGCTCCCTCCTTCTCTCTGTCTGTCTCTGTCTCAGGAAAAACTGTAATTAGAATGAGGAGTGTCCAAATGTTTGGGAGCTCAGCTTGGGCTGTCTTCTACCTGCCATATAGAATAAAAAGCTGAGCTGAACTCCCCAGTCCAAAAACCTAATGGGTGAAGATGGTGATTTGTCCAAGACTTAAGAACTATTAAGGAGATAGTTATTCCCAGTTTCCGAGTTATTCCAAACCCGACACCTTTTTGTCACAAGTTCCACCCGATTCAACATGTTTCACTGTTGTAGACCTCTGTTCATCATTTGTCAGCATCCTTGTAGACCCCAGCAACCAGTATCTATTTACATTTACTTGGAATAGTCAACAGTATACCTGGACAGTCATGCCTCAAGGGTTTACTGAGGCCCATTCTTATTTCTCCCAAGTACTCCACCAAGATTTAAGCATCCTCCAGTTCCCCCCAAATTAACTCTTTTATAATATGTAGACAAACTCTTGCTATGGTCAGTTACCAAAGAGTTGTCCACAAAGGATTTCATTTATTTGCTACAGCAGTTAACTCAAAAGGGCATAAAGTATCTAAGGGAAAAATACAGTTATCTTTAGACACTGTTTATTACCTAGGTCATAGGAGCCCTCCAGGCATCTAGCTATCTCCAAAAAGAATTAAGCTAATCCAAGAATTTCCTAGGCCCACAATCAAGCGGCAGCTTCATGGATTTCAATGTCTGTCTGGCTATTGCAGGCTTTGGGTTCCTAATTTTTCTTGATTGGCTTCTCTACTATATGAACTTACTAAAATTTCAGTCCTTGAAATTTTATAAATATGAGAAAATAAATATGAGCAGGCCTCTAAGATGAAAATGAAGGCTGCAGGTACCACCTACCCTAAGGCTACCTAACTATTCAAAACCTTTTACCCTATTTGTGCATGAAATGACCAAGCCCTAGGAATGCTCATGTAAGAACATGACTTTTACTTACAAACTCCACATACCATCCAAAGTTTTCTTAGTTCTGAATCCACTGAACATTTCTCTACAAGCAGACTAACCTCTCATGAGATCCTTCTACTTTCACCACCTAATCTGCATCTTTTTTGTCTTTGTTTTTCTTATTAAATTTATTGGAATAACATTGGTTAATACAATTATATAATTTTCAGGTGTATATTATAATTTGACATCTATTTTTCTATTATATGATTACCACCCAAAGTCTTTGGTTTCATTCAGCTACCATATATTTGATCCCCTTTACCCACTTCACCCTCCCCCTATCTTCCTATATTTGACTCCCTTTACTCCGTCTACCTCTGCCCTCCTCCCCAACCGCCCACCCTCTGGTAACCACTAGTCCATTGTCCATGTCTCTGTCCTGTTCATTTGTTGCTCTTAGGTTTATATCCCACATATAAATGATATCATGTGATTTTCTACTTTTTTAGTCTGGCTTATTACACTTAGCATGATTATCTTGAGGTCCATCCATGTTGTCACAAATGGCAATATTTCATCTCTTCTTATGGCTGAGTAATATTCCATTGTATATATGTACCACAGCTTCTTTAGCCAATCATCTATCATAGAACACTTCGGTTGCTTCCATGTCCTGGCCACTGTGAATAAAGCTGCTATAAACATCTGTGTACAAATATCTTTTGGGTTATGGGTTTTCAAGTCTTTGGGGTAAATACCCAGTAGTGGGATTGCTGGATCATATGGTAGATCAATTCTTTTTTTTTTTTTTAGAGGAAACTCCATACTGTTTTCCATAGTGGCTGTACCAATTTGCAGTCCCACCAGCAGTATATGAGGGTTCCTTTTTCTCTATATCCTCTCCAACATTTGTTATTACTTGTCCTGTAGATTATAGCTATTCTAACAGGTGTGAAATGGTATCTCATTGTGGTTTTGATTTGCATTTCCCTAATAGCTAGCAATGTTGAGCATCTTTTCATATGTTTGTAGGCCATTTGTATGTCTTCTAGGGAGAAGTGTCTGTTCAGGTCCTCTGCCTATTTTTTGATTGGATTGTTTGTTTTTTTGTTGTTGTATCGAGTCTTTGTATATTTAGGATGTTAGGACCTTATCGGGGGCATTGCTTGCAAATATATTTTCCCATTGAGATGGTTGTCTCTTTACCTTGTTGACGATTTCTTTTGCTGAGCAGAAGCTTTTTAGTTTGATGTAGTCCCATTCATTTATTTTTGCTTTTACTTCCCTTGCCTTTGGGGTCAAATTTATAAAATCCTCTTTAAGTCCAAGGCCCTTGAGTTTTGTTACTATGTTTTCTTCTATGTATTTTATTGTTTCAGGTCTTTTATTCAAGTCTTTAATCCATTTTGAGTGAATTTTGGTGTTTGGTGATAGACAATGTCTAGTTTCATACTTTTGCAGGCAGCCTTCCAATTTTCCCAGCACCATTTATTGAAGAGGGTTTTCTTTCTCCACTGTATGTTTTTGGCTTTTTGTTGAAAATTATTTGCCTGTATACATATGGGTTTATTTCTGGATTCTTGATTCCATTCCACTGGTCAGTGTGTCTGTTTTGCTGCCAATATCATGCTGTTTTGATTACTGTCGTTTTGTAGTATAATTTGAAGTCAGGCAGAGTGATGCCTCCAGCCTCATTCTTTTTTCTGAGGATGCTTTGGCAATTCAGGGTCTTTTGTGCTTCCATACAAATCTGATGCTTTTTTGTTCTATTTATTTAAAAAATGCCGATGAGATTTTGATGGAGATTGCATTAAATCTGTATAATGCTTTAGGTAATATTGTCTTTTTAACTATGTTGATTCTTCCAAGCCAAGAACACAGAATATCTTTCCATTTCTTTGTATCTTCTTTAATATCTTTTAATAAGGTCTTGTAGTTTTCGTTATATAGGTCCTTCACATGTTCCATTAAATTTATTCCTAGGTATTTTATTCTTTTTGTTGCAATTGCAAAAAGAATTATTTTTTACACTTCTTTTTCTGATGCTTCATTATTAGAGTATAAGAATGCTATGGATTTTTGAACTTTGATTTTGTATCCAGAAACTTTATTTGTTTATTGTTTCTAGTAGTGTTCTTGTAGAGTCTTTAAGGTTTTCTATATAGAGAATCATGTCATCCACAAATAGTGAGAGTTTGACTTCTTCATTTCCTATTTGGATACCTTTTATATCTTTCTCTTGCCTGATTGTACTTGCTAGAACCTCCAATGTTATATTGAATAGCAGTGGTGATAGTGGACAGCTTTGCCTTGTTCTTGATCTTAGAGGGAAAGTTTTTAGTTTTTCACCATTAAGTATAATGTTGGCTGAGGGTTTATCATATATGGCCTTTATTATGTTAAGCTACTTTCCTTGTATACCAATTTTGTTAAGTGCTTTGCTCATAAATGGATGGTGTATCTAGTCGAAGGCTTTCCTGCATCTATTGATATGATCATATGATTCTTATTTTTAAATTTGTTTATGTGGTATATCACATTAATTGATTTGCATATGTTGAACAATCCCTGTGGGCCCCTGGGATGAAGCCCACTTGATCATGGTGTATAATCTTTTTAATATGTTGCTGTATTCGGTTCACTAATACCTTCTTTAGGATTTTTGCATCTGTATTGATATAGAGACATGGGTCTGTAGTTTTATTTTTTGTGTTACCTTTACCAGGTTTTGGTATCAGATTAATATTGGCCTCATAAAATGAGGGAAGTATTGCCTTCTCTTCGATTTTTTCGAAGAGTTTGAGGAGAATAGGTATTAAATCTTTGAATGTTTGGTAGAATTCACTGGTGAAGCCATCTGGTCCTAGACTTTTATTTTTTGGTAGGTTTTTGATAATTGTCTCAATTTTCATACTGTTGATCAGTCTATTTAGATTTTCCAGCTCTTCTTGATTCAGTCTAGGAAAACTGTATTTTTCTAAGTACTGGTCCATTTCTTCTAGGTTATTAAATTTGATATTAAATACTTTTTCACAGTATTCTTGTATGATCCTTTGTATTTCTTCAATGTCAGTCATAATTTCCTCCTCTTTCATTCCTAATTGTGTCTATTTGTGTCTTTTCTCTTTTTTCTTTAGTGAGTCTAGCCAGGGGTTTGTCAATTTTATTAATCTTCTCCAAGAACCAGTTCTTTGTTGTATTTTTTCTATTGTGTTTTTGTTTTCAATTTCATTTTTTTGATGATTTCTTTCCTTCTGCTGACTTTAGGCCTCATCATTGTTCTTTTTCTAGTTTTTAAGATGAAATGTTAGGTTGTGTATTTAGACTCTTTCTTGTTTTTGGAGATAGGCCTATAATGACATGAACTTTCCTCTTATGACCACTTTTGCCATGTCCCAAAATTTTTGATATATTGTACTATCATTATCATTTATTTCTATGTCTCTCTTAATCTCTTTTTTAATTTCTTCTCTGACCCAGTTATTCTTCAGTAGCATGTTGTTTAATCTCCATGTATTTGTGGTTCTTCCTGATTTCTTTTTGCAGTTGATCTCTAGTTTCAAATTATGATCAAAGAATATGGTTGATAGGATTCCAACCCTCTTCTATTTGTTGCGGCTATCTTTGTGTCCCAATATGTGGTCAATTCTTGAGAATGTTCCATGTGCACTAGAGAAGAGTGTATAAGCAGCTATTTTAGGATGGAAGGCTCTGTAAATGTCAATTATGTCTAGTTGGTCTAATGTGTCATTTAAGGATGTTATTTCCTTATTGATTTTCTGTTTGGATGATCTGTCCATTTCCAACAGTGGGGTATTTAGGTCCCCTACGACGATAGTGTTTCGGTATGTTTCTCTCTTTAGTTCTGTTAGTAATTGCTTTACATATTTCTGGGCTCCCTGATTGGGAGCATAGATATTAATAAGTGTTATGTCTTCTTGGTGCATGATTCCCTTTATCATCATGAAGTGTCCCTCAGTATCTTTTTTTACTTTTTTTATTTTGAAGTCTATTTTGTCCGATATTTTAGATGTTCAGCTTATTGTTGTTCCAAGGGGAGAGACATGAGGACGTCTCTCACTCTGCCATGTTTTCTCTGAATTAATCTGCATCTTAAACATCACAATATACTTAATCTTATTGCATTACAATCCCTGAGCTCAAAAAGGTGAGCTCCATGACTGTGGGGTAATAGCATCCCATTTCATAACACTATGTTCTGATTTACAAGATACCCCTTTAACTAATCCTGATCTAATCTTGTTGTTGATGGGTTATATTGTAAAAACAAAAAAGGAAATTACCAAACTGGTTATGCTGTTAATACCCAATACGAACTATGTGAGAGGGCAAGTCTCCCACCAGCTAGATAAGCCCAAGGAGCAGAGCTCTGTGCCCTTACCAGAGCAGGCCAGTTATCGAAAGGACAAATTGTTAATATTTATACTAATAGCTGTCATCAAATTGGGGCACACACTAAAAAGAATGAATCTGAGTATCGGGGAAATGCCCTACCTGACTTTCATGCAAAAGCAACAGCAACAGACTCTGTAAAGGTTGCGACACACATGGATGACATTCATTCTGCTTCTGCAAAAAATGTCTTCTTGTTGCCAGACTTGTCTCAGCCCCTTTCTTCCTGTTAAAGCCTTCTATTTTGTATAGCTCTTCAGAACTCTTTTCTATCTGCTCGATGGGATGCTGCCCAGTTTATGAATCATTGAATAAAGCCAATTTGATCTTTAAATTTATTCGGTTGAATTTTGGGTTTGTTTGTTTGTTTGTTTGTTTTTTAGCAAGACTTTGAGGGGGCTATAGTACTGACCCAGGTCAGAGATGTTGATGGTCTGGACTAGAATACTGTCAGTGAGGCTGCAGGGAAGTAGATAGATCTGAGAGATGAAGAATAATAAAATCAAGTTCAAAGAGCTCAGAGAACCAGCTGGCCTAGGACTTGAGCAGCCATGGCAAAGACTTCAGCTCTGACTCTAAATGAAATGAAGAATCCTTGCAGGCTTTTGACTAGAGAGGCATGAGCTGATCTAACTCACATTTTAAAAATGATCACTGGCTGTCATATTTCAGATAGAAAGTAAGGACCAGGGTGGAAGCAGGCAGAACATTTAGGAGGCTGTTATAATTATATAGGGAGATGATAATTAATGGCTTGGATCAAAGCGGTAGTGGTGGTGGTGGTGGTGGTGGTGGTGGTGGTGGTGGTAAAAAGTGATCATATGTGAATATGTTTTGAAGGTAGAGCCAATTGAATTGGCTGATGGATCAATCAGATGTGGGGCTTGAGGAAAATAGAGTGTCAGGAATACCCCTAATAGTTTTGGCTTGAACAACTACAAGAATTAAATTTCCACTTTCTAAACTGGGAGAGAAGAATGGGGGGAGCCTGTATTGGGAAGTAGATTCAAGGTTTTGGTTTTGATATGTAAATTTTGAAATGCCAGTTAGTGATGTAAATAGAGACATCAGGTAGAAATTGAATCTACATGTATATTCAAGAAAGAAGATGAGGCTAAATGAATAACTTGCAAGGTATAGTGTATTTAAATCCAGGGAACCAAAGGAGATCACCTAGGCCAATGATTCTTCACTGGGATGATCCACACACTAGAGAAAATTTCAGAAATTGCAGGAACATTTTGGATGGGATCTAGGGGGATGTCATGATGATTAAACTGAGGAGGCTTTAGTGGGTGGGGCCAGGGCTCCTGGACACCCTACAGCACACAAGACAATCCTGCACAACAGAAATTGTCCCACATTTCACATGATTTTCAAATGTCCTGTCAGACATTTATTTGGTAAAAAATATGTTTATTATTTATCTCAAACTAGAGCTTAAATCTGTTCTCCACATAAACACACAGCATTTTTAGTATGGTTTTAATATATACCTAGATTCCCAGGAATGCCACTTTCATGTCATTGATGGAAGAAAGTGCTTTGTCTTGTTTGGAAAATCAATAATATGGCTGCTCCCTGTATTTAAGATGCCAGTCCAGTTCTCTTGGATCATTCTGCATGTGCTGCTTTAAATGGTTCTAGGAATGGCTGCAAGTATCTAATGATTACGTTAGAGCTTCTGTTGAAGTTTTGCATAACTTTTACATGTTCAAGTATATAATTTTATGCATTAGTTTCCTCTTAGTCTCTTGTATTATGGAAAATTAAATTTATTATTTTGAAAAAAGTGTGTGTAGTTTGGGGTGAGAGGTAATCTGCATTTGCCCCTCTAGACTTGATCTACTCTCTGCTCTTCTGCACCCTGCTTCCTGCCCTAAGGAACCAACTTTTATGAATGGCATTGCCCAGTGGCTTCTGGTTGTGTTCAGCCAAAGGGAGATACCACTCTCTCATCTTGGCCCTTCAGGCCTAGAGATGGCAGACACTCCCTCTAGTACTCTCTCATTTCTTACTGGTTCTCTTAACTTCGTCCACATCTTTGTCAATACTCCCTTCATTAAACTGGTCTCAGATGGATTCGGCTTGAGTTTCCTGACAGGCCCTAACTAATACAGTAGTTACATTATTTATGAATTTTACTTTTACTTCAGGACAGTAAAGGGCAAATTATAAAATATTTTTTATAAAAAGGGAGTGAATCCAGAATGCAGAACACTCCACAGAGCTATTGAACCAGTTTCTGCAATATATCAATGATGTGAAATATAAAGAGATGAGAACTACTGGACTTAAAAGATTGAAGGGGCACAGCAACAAAAAGTAATGTGTACACCTTGTTTGGATCCAAATTTGAACAAACCCAGTGTAATAAGACATATTTGAGATGTTAGGGAAGGTATAATTATGGGCCGAATATTAAATATTACCAAAGAACTATTTCAAATTTTGTCAGGTATGGTCATGACACTATGGCTATCTGAGAAAATGGCTCATGTCTTTAAGAAATGCATACTAAAGTATGTAGGAGTGAAATAACATGGTGTATAGGAGAAACTATTCCATGACTTGACCACCATAGGACCCGAGCCAGAAGGGAGAGATTGCTTACTGAAAACCCCCTTTAGGGACATCTGATTGTAATTGATGTTCCTTCTGACATTAATCAGCACCCGTCCTCTGCCCCCCACTCATCCCAGTTCCTGGAACAGGCCATTGTTCTGACCTGATCAAGCATGTAAGGTAATTTGCGCACTGGTAGTATTCACATCCTGGTACTGATGACTGTTCCCCCCACCCCACCCATTTTAACCTATATAATTCTTTGGTGCCTGCCAAGCTGCAGGGGGGTTCATTTCATCTTGCAGCTGCCCAAAACATGCCTTGTAAGTAAGTTTTCCTTAATAAATTCTATTAATTACCAAATGGAGTGGAAATCCTCATTCCTTGGTCTTTCCCTATCCTCTCTTTATGGAGGTAGATTTTTAGTCTCCGGGCTTTTCTCTGGGTCTGCATGTATGAACATATGGTATCCAGGATTTGTTTTAAAATAGTTTTGCAAAAAAAGAAGGAGGAGGGGGAAGAAGAAGGAGAAGAAAAAGATAGATAAAACAAATGGGAGGGAATATCGTTAATAGGTATATTGGAATACATTATACTGTTCTACTTTCGTTTTTATGTTTGAAATTCTTTATGATAAAATATTAAGAAAATAAGTTAGGTTAAATTAAAATGAGAAATTGGATCTGATAGGGGCATCAACCAAGGCAGGAAGTATAGACAAGGGGTCTAAGACTGGGTCCTGTGCAGTCCAGGTAGAGGTTTGGAAGATGGGAGGAAAAGCCATTGAGAGAAGAAAACAAAGTGAGTGTTTCAAGATCATTTGGGCTGCAGATGGAGCAAGAAAGCGGGCAACTGAAAACTGACCATTGGATTTAGTAATATGGAAGTCACTGGTGACCCTGACAAGAGCAGTTTTGGTGTAATGGTGGGGACAAAGCCTGACTGGATTAAAATCTAATCATCTCTCTCTAGATACTGTCTCTTTTCTCTGATCCCTTTGCAACATTCTTTGTGACTAGGGTAAGTGGATTGGAGTGGGTTTAAGAAAGAATGGGAGCAGAGAAAGTAGAAAGATGATACAGTCAAAATTTCAAGATGTTTTCCTATAAAGTGTATTAGAGAAAGGTGGTAGCTAGAAAAAAAGTGTGAAATCAGAGGAGGGATTTTGTTTGATTTTGTTTTTAAGATAGGAGATAACATGACATGTTTGTAAGCTGCTAAAAATGAATCAGTAAAGAAGGAAAAATAGAAAATGCAAGAAAGAAATAAAATAATTGTACAAGGAATGTGCTTGAACAGGGGAGTGGAGATGCTGGTGAGTAGGTTGATGTGAATATAGAAGTTCTCTTCTGAATGCTTTTCTAATGAAATAAGAAACAAGATCATCAGTTGAGAGTGAGGGTAGAGAAGAGGCTTCAGAGATTGGAGGAGACAGAGGACATGAAATAGTTGGTTAAGAGAGGGAGAACAAATGGACTAAGGAAATGAGTGGCATTACAGGCCCATTTATAATGGAACTGGTCAATATCATTGTGTATTTTTCTTAACCATGTTGAGCCTGAGATTTGGATTTAAAAAGGAATATGTCCAAGAAAGATCTATAGAGGGAAGAAGGGGCAATAAAGTAATGATAATGAAGAGACCATGGACCCTAAGGTAGGTAAGTAGGCAAGGTGAAGGGCAATAAACAGGTAGTAGGGTCAATGGGCTGGATGTTCTGAAGAAGTTGAAAAGTTATTGGATTCAGGATACTAAGGAGCCAGAAAGACAAATGGTAATGGTCAAAGAATAGGATACTTAAAAATAATCAAAATACTAGCTTGAACCTGAAGATCAATAAAAATGTTTTTTAATAAGTATGTGGACATCTCATAGAATTAATAACTGAATTTAACAAGATTACTGGATACAAGGTCAATATACTAAACAAATGTATTTCTATATACTAACAAGAAAAAATTGAAAAATTAAATTTACAAAACAACATTGTTTATAACTGCATGAAAAATAATAAATACCTAGGAACAAATCTATTTAAAGGTGTGTAAGACCTCAACATTGAAAACTACGACCTCTGTAAATGGACAAATATTTCATGCTCATGAATTGGAAGACTCAATACTGTTAAAATATCAATTTTTTCCCAGATTGATAGACTCAGTGCAATCCAATCAAAACTCCAGCAGGCTCTGCACGCGGTTGTGGCGCATGCATGCATGCGTGTGTGTGCATATGTAAATTGACAAGCTGATTTCAAGATTTGTATAATAATCAGAAGACCTAGACTATTTAAGAACTCTTGATGAAAAAAAATGTTGGAGGACTTATATCACCAGATTTTAAAATTTACTCTAAACCTATAGTAATTAATACAGGATACTTTTGGAGCAACGATAAACAAATAGATCCCTGGAAGAAAATAAAGAGTTCAGAAATAGGCCTACACATAGATATTCTCTTGATTTACATCAAAGGTGTCACTATAATTAAATAGGGGAAGGATGACCTTTTAATAAGTGATGTGAGAGCAATTAGATATGTGTGGAGAGAAATGGACATGGACCCTTAACTCAAACTACACACAAAAATTAATTCGAGATGAATCATAGACCACTATAAAAACTTCAACAAATTTTGAAATAAAAACATAGGAGAAAATTTTTATATTGAGATAGGTAAAGATTTTTCAATCAGATCACAAAATGCACTAAGCTATAAAATATTGATAAATTGTATTTAATTAAAATTAAAAACCTCAAGTCATTAAAAGATATCATTAAGAATACAAATAGTCAAGTTATAGACTGATAAAGAAATCATATCCAGAATATACAAAAAACTCTCATGAATCAATAAGAAAAAGACATTAAATTCAAAAAAGCAAAAGACTTAAGCATTTCTCAAAAGAGGACATTTTAATGACTAATAAACATATGAAAGAATGCTTAAAATAATATCTAAAAAAATGCAAACTAAAACTATGAAATAACTTTATACATTCAGCCAATGGGCTTTTTTTAAAAAACTGTTATCATTAAGGGTTGCTGAGGATGTGAAGTAACTGAAACTCTCATATGTTATTATTTTGCAGTTTCTTATTAAGCCAAACATACACCTACACTATGATCCAACAATTTTACATCCACACATACACCCAAGAAAGATTAATTCATATGTTTATCAGGGGACTTGTACAGAATGTTCATAGCAACTTTATTCGTAATAGACAAAAATTGGACAAAATCCAAAAATCCATCAACAGAATAATAAAACAATTTATGATATGTTCATAAAATGGAATATTGCTAGCAATAATCAAAATGAAAAAAACTGCTAAGACAGAACAACACAGATGCATCTTAAACGTGCTAAGAGAAAGAAGTCAAACAAAAAAGAATACATACTATATGATTCTATTCATAAGAAGTTCAAGAATAAGCAAAACTAATCTGTGGTGATAGAAATCAGAATACAGTAGTCCTCCCTTATCTGCAGTTTCTGCAGTTTCAGTTTCCCACAACCATAGACAGAAAATATAAAGTGGAAATTTCCAGAAATAAATAATTCATAAGCATTAAATTGCATGCTGTTCAGAGTAGTGTGATACAATCTTGAGCAGTCCTGATTTATACCACTAGGACGTGAATCATCCCTTTTTTCATTGTATCCACACTTTATACATTCCCTGCCTATTAATCACTTAGTAGCTGTCCTGGTTATCGGATCAACTGTCACGGTATCACAGTGCTTGTAACCCCTATTTTACTTAATAATGGCCCCAAAGTGCAAGAGCAGTGATACTGACAATTCAGATATGACAAAGAGAAGCCATAAAGTGCTTTAAATGAAAAGGTGAGTACAGTACAATAAGATATTTTGAGAGCAAGACCATATTCACATAACTTTTATTACAGTATTTTGTTGTAATTGTTGTTTTATTATTATTTATTGTTGTTAATCTCTTACTGTGCCTAATTTACAAATTAAACTTTATCATAGACATGCATATATAGGAAAAAACATTATATATAGGGTTTGGTGCTATTCATGATTTCAAGCATCCACTGGGGGTCTTGAAATATATCCCCAGCAAATAAGGGGGTTTATTTACTATAGTGGTTACCTCTGGTGGAATTGGTATTGATTAAATGGAGCACAGGAAACCTTCCAAGAAGATGGACATGTTCTATATCTTAAACATGGGTGGACAATTGTTTCTTAGTATTCTAGGGGGATTGGTTCCAGGACTCCCATGGATACCAAGATCTGAGGATGTTCAAGTCTCTTAAATAAAATAGTATAGCATTTGCATATAACCTATGAACATCCTCCTGTATACTTTAAATCATCTCTAGATTACTTGTAATACCTAATACAATGTACATGCTATTTAAATAGTTGTTGTACTACATTGCTTAGGGAACAATGACAAGAAAAAGTCTACATGTTCAGTACAGACACAACCCTGCAACCATCATAGGCCTAACTACATAGTACATGTCAGCAACAATGTAACTTGTTTTGAATATTTTTAATCTTCAGCTCGTTGAATCCACAGATATGGAACCCACGGATATGGAGGGCCAACTGTATGCATATGGAAGTATTGAACTATTTGGTTAAGATTTGTACATCTTCCTATATGAAATTATACCTTACTAAAATAATTTAAAATAAGGAGTTTCTTTTTTAATTACAAAAGCAAAATAAATTCATTCTTTTTACAGGATAATAAATAAGTACAACTAGAAGAAAGAAACCAAGCCTTGAATCTATTTCTGGGGACATGGGTCTATCTTCAAGTTCCTGCAGGTATGACATGGGACAGAGGGAGAGAGCATTTTTTGCCCATGATAAAGGGCGGATCCAGAATCTGTGGAGGCAGCCATAAGGACATAGTTTCCATTCAAGATGAGAAAGATCTTGTTACACCTTTCTCCAGAAATGAAATAGGCTGACTTGAACCATAATGAGTTGTCTGCCAGTGGCAGTGTGTGGAAGTAGACAGCTGCCAGCCACAAGGCAGGCATGTTGTAGAGGGCATCCAAACATCAGGTAGGGTTAGATTAGACAACCTAGGTCTCTTCCCTTATATATTCTGCCACTGGGACCCTTTAAGAAATAAAAGGAAGTGGAACAGTTTCTCTCACACACTGCATTGTCCCTTGGTGTTGACATTGATGACCAAGCCCATCTTCTGGCAGCCACAGACTGCTAGGGAACAAGCTCTGAAGGCTATAGTCTGGTGGAAGTGAAAGAGGAGGGAAAGACACAAGACAAGAGTATTGGTCCTTAAGAAACTGAAAATTTGGTAAGAAACAAAAATAAATCTGATTTTGGGAGTAAGACTCAGATTCCATCCTTTTTTTGCCTCTGATTGTGTACCTTGTATAACTCCTTTGCCCTCTCCTGAGTTTGGGGGCTAGGGTGGGTGGTTCCCCTGCCTTGCCCAGTACAGACATCCTCTGAGGCTGCATGGGAGTCCTAAAGAGGAAGATATTGGGATGAATGACTGTAATTTTAGGGAGAGATATTAGAGCCTTCAGGTCTCATTCCTCATTTCTTATAAACCACTAGAAAGGCAGACAGTCCTGCTCCCTCTTCTGTTCGCTAACCTTAGGTCACCCCAAGACATCCCAGACTCCCCCCAAGCTATTCAGGTTATCTTGGAAAACTTGGATGTGGTCCTAGTCCACCCAACCTAGGTTAGTGTCAACTGGATTTCTGCAAGACAGAAGGTAATTTCCTGGATGGTGAGCAATGAGAGCTCACTCTGGGCTGGCCCTCTTTAAGGCCTCACCCCAGAAAGGTCCTTAGGACTAAAAATCAGAATTTCCTTGATTGCCCTGGTGATTGGAGGCCCACCCTGCCCTACCCAGCTGCCCTGGAAGAAAGGGGGAAGCACTGCATCTAGTTCAAAACACCTTATCTGACTCACCTGTCATACCTCTTTCCTGCCTCCTCTCTTTTGGTTACAAATAAATGTTAGAAAGTAGGCAAATTCACAAATATTCACAAATAATGAGGATCAACTGAATGTTATACTGACTGAGAGAAACTGGAGGAACCTCTGACTCTGCCTGGAAGAGTCAAGGAAGACTCCCAAAGAGATGATAATACTTTGGCTGTGACCTGAAAAACAGAGAGGTCCAGACAGGGGGTCTGTAACCAAAAACTAAGACATGTGGTTTGACAAAGAACTACTTTTTTTCTTATTCTTAGGTATTTTGTTGATCTCATAAATGTGGTCTTCTCTTTCACAACATTCTAACTACACTAATACAGTAGCTATTAATCACATGTGACTAGTATGATTGAGAAACTAAATTTAAAGTTTTATTTAATTTTAATTATTTTAAATGTAAATTCAAATAGCCATATGTAGTAGTGGTTATCATGTTGAACAAATCGGTTTTAACTGATTGCAGTTTTGTACATATAAAGGGTATTGATTTTTGTATATTAATTTTATACCCATTTCCTTACTAAATTTTCTTGTTTATAGTTGTTTTTCAGTTGATTAATTTGGTTTCTCTTGGAATACAAACATATCATTGACTAATGAAGATAATTTTACCTACTCCTTTCCAGTTTTTATTTTTCTTGTTTAATTACATTGACTATGTTAAAAAGAAACAACAGACCCAAAATGGAGTCACTTGTGGTAAGCCCCACCAAGACTTAATACTTAACCTAATTGCAGTTTTAGCCTCTTCCAGGAGTAGAATTTTAAGCCAATCAGTCTGGAATTTCCTAACAACACTAGTGAGGTCATCTACCTGGTAAGACACCCCGCCTTTCCCTAAGGGAAGGTAACCTTGCCTGAAATAACCCACTTTTAACTTCCTTATCCCACCTTCTTTCTGCATATAAAACCCTTCTATTTTGTACAACTCCTTGGAGTGCCTTTCTGTTTATTAAATGGGGTGCTGCCTGATTCATGAATCATTCAATAAAGCCAATTAGGTCTTAAAATTTACTCAGTTGAATTTTTGTTCTTTAACAGCTAGTTCTTTAATACCTCCAATTAAAGATTATGTCATCATAGTGGTGAAAATGTGTATTCTTGTTCTTTACTGAGTGGAATTTTTGTGTGATTTCTTCTTTTTTTTTTTATATGAAAATTATACAAACAAGTGACAAATGAGTTGTTCTGTCCGCCAAGCTTGCTGCTCCTCCTCTGGTCCTCCCTGTATTACTAAGTTGAGGCACCATTCTGTTTCCCAAGTTAGAAATCCAGGCATCACTCTCATTTCTCTCATTCTCTCCCCATCCCTCTTTGTTATCTAGGCCAACCAGCTGTCAAATCTGTTTTCTTTCCACTTCCACTGCCACCACCCCAGTCTGGTACTTTTCATTGCCTAGGAACATTGTAAGAGCAGCCTCTACTCAGTCATCCTGCTTCTACTTTCACTTCTTTCAATCCTTTCTCCACAAAGCAAATGATATGATCTTTCTAAACTATTTGTTGATGTGAGAACAACCAAACAATTTTTAATTAGAATTTATTTGAGCCAAAGTCGTCACATCTGCCAGGAAGCAAGATCTCAAATGCTCCAAAGAATGAGTTTTGCAGTTCTTTTATACATTTGGAATTAAGGAGAGAACTAAAGAAGATTTACATGACCTGGGAGAAAGTAACGTGGAGATTACAGATAATTAAGGTTATGTGTTCCCTTGAGTGTGGTTATGGCTTCCAGAGGTCTGAAAAAAAGAATTACTCTGGCATTCCAAAGATGTGTTAACCTCTTTGCACAAGAACAATGGACATGGCTTGATAAAGGCAAAATTTAACCTGAACCCCCACCATGACTTGCTCAGTTAGGAATTTTATGATCAGATCACCTTGTGAGGTTATGTTCAGTCAGGTTTATTTCTAAGCCCCTGTTTTCATCCACATCTTGATCTAGCATATGACTCTCCTGCTTAAAACTCATCAATGGCTTCTCTCTGCTCTTAGAATAAAGATCAAAATGTTTAACATGGCCCACAAAGCCCTGCACCATCTGTCTTTGCCTTGGTTTTTTAACAAAATGCAAATCACATTTCTATTTAAATCTTTTCAATGGTTTTTGACTGTTCTCAAAATAAAATTCAAACTCTCATTGTGGGCCACCAGGCCCAAGATGATCTGGTTCCTGTATAGCTCTCCAAATTCACCTCATACCACCTGCCCTCTTGTTCACTACACTCTGGCCACAGTTTTCTTTCAGTACTTGAAATGTACCAAGCTCTTTTCTATCTCCAGATCTTTGCACTAGCTGTCTTCTCTACCTGCAGCGCTTTCCTGGAAGCTCTTCAAATGTCTGCTAATTCTCCTCTTTTGTGATTCAAGACAAATGTCACTTTCTCTGAACATTTTGTCAATTTAAAGTATTCTCCACACAAGTTTCCTCTATTACATCACCCTACTTCTTTCTTTCATGGTGTTTATTACAATTTGAAATTATCTTATTTACATGTCCCTTTGTCATTGATCACCACTAAGAATGTAAGCTCTATTTTGTTCATCACTGTTATCTTCAGGGCCTAGCTGGCGCATGACATGGAGTAGGCCCATTTGTTCCATAAGTGGATAGTCAATATCACTGAGCCAATCAATGACACATCTGGAATTCCTTCTTTGCATGTTCAAAGATGTTATCCCTTTCTTCCAGCAGGTGGAGCCAATGCCACATCTGGTCCTTAACAGGGATTTGGTGGGGAAGGGTGGGGAGGATTTACTGAGGGGAGCAGGACTGAGTCAAGACCTGGAGGCAGGGTTTTTGTAGTAATGCTGGATCCAAGCACAGAGGGAAATCAAGATGGCACTTCTCCCAAAGGATGGGTAGATATGAGATGTCTAGAAAAAAACTGGAATAGCCAATGACCCAAGGTATTTCTAGGATCCCATACTACTTTATACTTTCCCACTTCCCTCTCCTGTACATCCCCCCAATCAGCAAGGGGTCTTTGAAAAGGAAAGCAATTTTCCATGGGCATGAAACTAGAGGCGAGGATTTTTAATTCCAAATCTTTATTGTCTAGCTTGGGGAAACTGAGGCCAAGAGAGAAGCATCATAGTGGGTCAGTAGGAATTGAGTCTGGCACACAAAGCCCTCTGGTCATAGCTCACGTTTATTCAGCTTCACAGTTCCCACCCCACCCACCATACCTGGCCACTTGGCGTGGGAGATCACAATGAAGGGGGCATGGACTCTCAGAGCTGCCCCAAGGGGTAGAGGAGCAGGAATGGCTTTAGAGAAGTATGCTGGAGCCAAGACATATTGAACTGATGTCTGCCAGTGGAGCCAGAGGCCAGAGATGTATTCCAGGGCTAGACAGGTGGCCTGCAAAAAGGGCTGCATCTAGATCTGGGGGTGGAGAGGTCGGCAGGGGTCTCAGACTTCTTCCTGAAGGCAATAGGGACTCACAGAAGGGCTTCTAAACAAGAGAGCTACTTGGTTGTTCTTGATGGTTTGCAGAAAGAATATGAGATCAAAGACAGAGACCAGTGAGGATGATGGTATAATTATCCAGATGAAAAGATAAAACCTGATAAATGTAGGCATGGGAAAGAAGCAAGCTTAAGTGGTTTAGGAAATTAAAAAAAATTTTTTTAAGAAATAAGACTTGGTCATTATAATTGACTAATTGAATCGATATTTATTAAGTGCCTGTTAGTAACACTTTATAAATTTTAAAAAGTTGTTTGGCAGAACTTCATTAGCAAAAAATGGAGCCCCACATCCAAAGTCAAAACCAAGCCTACATAGTCTAAGTGCTTCTCTTCTCTGGGCCTCATTTATTCATCTATAACTTAAAGAGGTTGGACTGGTAGCTTCTGATCCTGACTGCTTTTTTGGAGCTTGGCTTAAGTGTATGAAACCCAGCAATATACAGGGATAGGCTCCTACTGGCCTGTGAGAGCCAAATATTAACTTTTCAGGAATTTTATAAGATAGTACTGTTGGTAACTTGAAGCTAGCTATAGTGGAAATATTTACACCATGGAAATAGGCAAATGCTAAAAACTAGGCCTTCCTCCCTTCGCCCCCTGCCACCATCCTCCCCTCCAGAGACGGTTTTCACCAGCACACTAGTGAGACCCCTCTTCAACTGACACACAATGCACACCCAGCCAGGTACATTCTCACCCTCTAACACTGTAATTAACAGTTGTGGGAAAAGAATCACAGGTCTCTAGGACCCCACAGAGCCCCAGTCTTAAAGAGTCTACCCTAGCACAGCCAGGCCCACATGCTCATATATGCATGGGGTGGGAAGCACAACATTCCAGGCAGATCAACCATCTGTCTGACAGTAGGTTGGTCATTCTCAGACACAGGGGAGTGAAGGTTGGTGGTTAACATACTGGAATCTCAGCGGCCTGAGATGGAGTCTCATAGCCCCAGATCTAGATGCAGCTGTTCTTGTAGGCCACCTGCCTGGCCCTGGAATATACCTCTGGCCTCTGGCCCCACCGGTAGACATTGGTCCAATGTGTCTTGGCTCTAGCATACCTCTCTAAAGCCCCCTTGCCCCGTGGGGCAGCTCCACTTAGGTCACTCTTGGCTGTGTGATGTTAGCGAAGTTCTTCTTGACAATAGAGCTCAGTTTTCTCTCCCTTAAAATGGGGACAAGTTTTGAGTTAGCCAAATGGTTTCTAGGATTAGGTAAGAATACCAGCAAAGTGAATGTAAAGCCTCCACACCATGCCTCGTAGAAGTAGATGTTTAGTAAATGTTAATGAATGCTGTTATCACACCTCCAGATATAGTCTGCCCAGCCAGTGCTCCCTCTCACTATCTGAATTTTGGCACAGAAGTGCTTAGTGAGTGACGAAGGACAAAGACAGAAACAAGCAGCTTCATTTTCCAACTTTTATGAAAATTAATAACATTAATAGCTCACAGACACATATATATATATATATCTATATACACACATGGCTATATACAGTCATTAAGTTATTAATTAGTCTCCATATAAAATGTTTCTACATTAGTGTTCCGGGCTAGGCCCCATCAGTCCTTGGCATATTCACAGTAGCAGTGCCAGGGCTTGGCCCTGTGGGTTGGGAGAGAGGAGGCAGGAGGCTGTAGGAATAGCCCACCCCAAGGTGGGCACAGTTGTTATCATGCGCTGTTTACTTTCAAGTCTTTGGCTCCCTTCCCAGCACCTGGAGATCAGCTGTTCAGTGAGTGGGAAAGCAGGCCTGGATTTCTTGTATGGCCTAGTGATGCATGCCCTATGCCTGGTGGCTTCAGATAACACAGCAGGTTTTAGAGGATGCTGGCCAGCTCTGTAGAGTCTGTGTCAGAGCAGCCAGAGCTGCTGGCTTCTTCCCTGCAAGAACCAGAGGAGACGGATTGGAAGAAGCATCTTTATCCTTACCCTTACCCTGCCCCCACCTGCCTCATTCTTCAGGGATCTTGGCTCTGCAGTCTTAGTCAGCTGTTAGCAAACTACAGGCCACACATAATTTGCTCACTCCTACTCTCAGCCCGGGAACTGCTGGTTGGTCCGTTCATTGTTCTTGCTGCCCACAAGACATCACAAGTCCCAGGACTATGCTCTGGCCTGGGCTGGCTGATGGGCTGGCATGACTCATTCCACCCTGCCCTCTGGTCTCCTGAAAGGCAGGGCTCAGGCCACATCTGAAGTCCTATGTGCCAGTAGAACCATGAAGAGTGCAGGCTATGGAGTTAGAATGTCAGGGTTCGAACCCAGCTCTATCCTTTATCAACTGGCCAGTCACTCTGGTTAAGCCTGTTTCTTCATCTGCAGAGTGGGAATCATAGGACCCTGTGACACCTAGAGTTGTTGGAGGACTACAGGAAATCATGAATGCACATTCTCTAAAACGTAAACTTGAGAGCAGGGATTTTTGTTTCATTCACTAGAGCAGTATCTGCCCAACAGTAGGCTTCCAATAAGCACTTGTTGAATGAATAAGTGAAAAACCACTTAGTATAGTACCTGACATGCAGCTAAGTGTTCAAGAAATGTCAGCTGCCACTATTATAAATTGGCAAAGGGAAAGGGCAGAGGAGGAGCCATTGAGGAAAGATGTATGGGAGAAAAGTCATGGCCACTGGAAGCACAAGCTGAGGACTTAGAATGGATGATGCTCCTTCCCCACCTCCGTGTCCCTTTCCTGCTCTCACCTCAGAGCCTGCAGTGCCTTCTTGTTCTGCCGCCGCTTCTCCTCATCAATGGGGTACAGCTTGAAGAGCAGCAGGCCTAGCAGGATGAGGACTATGGGAGCCATTGTCACCAGCATCTTCAGTGTAAACTTGACACGTGCTGGCTGGGAGCAGCCACGGGTTTGGTACCCAGCAAAGCTGTGAGACCCAACGGGAAAAAGAGTGGTGAGAATGGGGTACCTGGGGCCTGCACCTGCCCAGCACTGCCCCACACCCCTACCCCACTTACTCAAGACTGAGGGTAGAGATGCCCAGTGAGACTCCAGAGGCAAACTTGGTGAAAAAAACATAGAAGGAGAAGAAGATGGGCTCAGTTCCATGGGAGTGGGGCTGCTTCAAGTGGAAGTCATCAATGACGTCGGGCAGCATGGACCTGTACAGAGTGGTGGCAACCATGAGAACCCACTCACCTAACAACCCCAGGTCCCTGATAGCTCATCTGTGGCCCTCTGGGAGTCTGCAGCCCCATGGTGTACATCTCAGTGAAGAGATGGCAAATTCATATGAATAAGAAAAGAAAGCTCCTTCCTCCATGATGAGGTGCGCAGCTGGGCGAGCAGAGTGCAGACCGGATTTAAGCCCCCCATTTCCCACCCTGATTAGATATCCTTACAATTTACAGCCTGTACAACTGTATTGGAAAGATCTGCCCCACCTGCCATCAATAGAATGGCCTGCAAGAGAATTCTCCCCAAGGAGCTTCAGATCACGGGGTGGGGGACTGAGGAACATACCCAGTGTGTCTGTATACCTACCAGGGTAGTAAGAAGGCGGCTGCTACGCTGATACCAGCTGCCACGGCTACCACGTATGTGACAATCAGGTTACTCTCTTTTAGGGCCACCAAGATGAGAAACGGCACTGCTGACTAGGGGAGGGGAGCAGGAAGATGAGATGGCTGAGAGACTTCCACCAGCAACCCCCAGCCCAGCCCAGGTGCTACCCCTTCAGCTCCACTCACTGAGATCCCAATGTATACAGCCGTTTTCTTGCCAAACCGAGTTAGGAACCACTGCCAGACAGGAATGGTGAATGTGGCTGAGAGCTGTGGATGGACAAAGCGGGTGAGGAAGATGGGTTAGAGCCATTGAACCCCTCCTGCCCTTTCCAAGTTCCCAAGTTCTCCCAGCTCTGCCTGAGAGCAGCCAGAAGATATAACCTGGTCAGTGGGAAATTGACAGGCACCATTGATGGCTCCTAAGTGGGGCTGAGAGCAGGTCCCAATCTTATCTGCCTTTCCTGAGCACAACTGAGCCCAAAGTTCTAAAGTTCCTGGCCTCCGCCCCTTCACTCTTGCTATCTCTCCACTTGAACATTCTAACCTCAAATTCTTTTACTTTTTCCTCCCAGTGTTACCTAGATATAACTGACATGTAACATTCTATTATTTTAAGGGTACAACATAATGACTTGATATATATATATATATATATCCAGACTCTTTTCACAGTCCTACCTAAGCAATTGTAGGTCAGACCCAACCAAATATTCTGAGAAACCTCCCTCAAGCCTTCATAACCTTGAGTCAGTCTGGGAAACATCCTTTGACTCTCCAAAAAACCATCCCACATCCTATGCCACTTCAGCCCAGGATTCCCTCCCACCCTTGGGGCCCCCCACGCACCATGATGGCCAGGAGCAGATTCTGGAATTCGTTGCGGAAGCCCAAGGTATAGGTACAAAATAAAGCGAAGTTCCCTTCCACCAACTGGAGGAGGGGATGGGAAGGGGAAAGGAAACACAAGGAAAGTTGTGATGTTTGGGCTGAGCCTCCCTAAGACATTCTCTGTACTCCAGGGACCTCAGATTACCACCCCCCAACCCCGGATTCTCCTGTCACATCCCAAGTCTTCAGCTTAAACCTCCTCCCAGTGCACGGTGCCCCTAGGCTGAGCAAACTCACCATGAAAGCCAGGGAGGTGAAGAGGAAGCCAGCAATAAGCTTGATATATGGGCCATGGCTCATGACCAGTCGGAGGCCCCGAAAGAAGGACATCGGCTCAGCCTGCTGAGTCTCATAGGGTTCTGGGGGCCAGAGGAGACAGTGAAGAAAGAGCAGAAACCCCTCCCAAAGCCTAAGGTCTAGGCAGAGGGACAAAGCCATCCCCCAACCCCAAGGGGCTTCTTACCTCTCTGCTCTCGCACACCCAGGACCAGGATGACAGCACAGATGACATAGATGGAGGCAATGACCCCTGCTGCCAGCAGGTATGCATTTTGCTATAAAAGGGGGATTATAGGCAACAGACATTCAATCTTATCTCAACTTCCAGCAGTTCCATTCAATGACCTTGAACCGGTCCCTTCTACCCTGGGGCCTAACTGTCTCCATCTGTGAAATGGGAGAATCATCCTAGACCTACTGCTGTTTCCCAAGGCTGGGCAAAATCCAGTGGAACAAAATGTCAAGAAGCTGGGCTGTGGAATCTGAAAGCCCACAGATCAGATCTCCCCAAATCTTGTTTCTGCAACTCACTAGCTCTATCATCCTAGGCAAATTGTTTAGCCTCTCTATGCTTCAGTTTCTTTATCTGCAAAGTGGGCATAACAGTAACAGTTTGTATATCAATGCCCAACAATTAACAAACATTAGCTATTATTATTATTTTGAGGATGACTGCAAACCACCCCATCATTCAACATCTCCCCAAACCCTTGCCCTTCCAGAGGCCTCACCGTTCTTCTGAGTGAAGTGGAGCTGTGTGTGCGATTGGCACCTTCCGAAGCCACTTCTGAACCATTGGGGACCTGGAGACAAGGCGTATCCGCTTGGCCTACAATTTGCCCCTGGATTGCTGTTCCCAGCACTGTGCCCAACACCTCCACAGTCATCCCTGAGCAGTGAAAAGAAGGTTCTTTGGAGAAGACCCATGGCTTGTGGGCTCCCAGGGAGGAAGATCAGATGGATAGAAGGCCAGTTCTAGCCCCAGGTGATAGGAGCAATTTCATGTAGTGTGGATACAGGGTAGTGGGACAGATAGCGCCTTGGCCTAAACTCATGGCCTTGCTCTGTATTACCTCTGGATAGTTCCTGCATTTCTCTGGTCTCAATAGCGCAATAAGGGGATGGAGTTATTTTTAAGATGATTTCACACCCACTCCCAGCAAAGGAAGAAATGTGGCAGAAGGGTCAAGGAGCGGGGGACCCAAGGTTCCTGGTGGGTGGGATCAGCAGGCTGGGGATAAACTTACGATAGGCAGTGGCCGAATCCCGCTCACTCTGCTCTGTGCTGATGAACATGGTGAGAGCTGAGTAGGGAACGTGGAAACACTGGTATGGAAGAGAGGCCCTTGGCCAGTCAGATGATGGACAAACAGATGTGGCTTCAGGCACCAACCCCAAAGCCCCAGGGACTGCCCCCACCCCTGCCTTGACACCCAGATGCCCACACTCACTGTGACCAGTGTCTCAAAGAGGCAATAGAAAAGCAGGTACCACAGGGCCTGGCCCTGTGGGAAGTCAGGCACGAACCAGATGAGGAAGTAGGCAATGATGGCCAGGGGTGTGGAGAAGACAATCCTGAGGAAGCAGAGGATATATATTATATATATATATATATATATATATATATATATATATATATATATATATATATATATATAATCCAGCCTTAAAAAGGAATGAAATTCTGACACATGCTACAATACAGATGAACCTTGAAGACATCATGCTAAGTAAAATCAGCCCGACACAAAAGGACAAATGCTGTATGATTCTACTTACATGAGGTATCTAGAGTAGTTAAATTCATAGAGACAGAATGTAGGATAGAGGTTGCCAGGAGCTGGAGGGAGGGAGGAATGGAAGTCATTGTTTAATGAGTATAAAGTTTCAATTTGGAAAGATGTGGAGATGGATGGTGATAATAGTCACACAACAATGTAAATGTACTTAATACCTTTGAATTGTACACTTAAAAATGGTTAAAATGGTAAATTGTGTATTTTACCACAATAAAAATCATATGAACATTTATAAGGTGATTAATTGCTATATGTTAAAGAAATCTAAAGCAGGCTGAATGGGGCTTAGGAGTATGGGGATATAATTCACAACCAAGTAGACAGGGTAGCCTTCATTAAGAAGGTGACATCTGTGACATTTGACTTGAATGAGAGGCAGTTGGCTTTTCAGACACCTGAGGCAAGAGTATGCTGGCCAAGGGGAACAGGTAGTGCAAACATCTTCAGGCAGGAGATGTACCTAGCAGGTATAAAGAATAGGAAGGAGACCATGGGGCTGGAGTGGACAGAGCGTGAGAGATGAAATCAGGAGATAAGGTTGGAGAAGAAATGGGAGACCAAGTCGGGTAGGGCCTTATATCCAGCATAAGGACTCTGGTTCTATTTCCTAGGGTAGAAGTAGTTTCCAGACTTAAATATGTTGATAATGTAGAACAGTGCTTGGAACACAGTTAAGTGTTTGCTATGGTTATCACACCAGGAGAGCTCAGGGGTAGAGTACAGGCCCACAGCTGCGGGGCTTCTGAGAGCACTAGACTGGGAATCTGACCTCAGATTCAGCCCTGCTGTATCTCAGTCTCCCTGTGTGACCCTGCTGACACACTGTCTCTCACCAGGTAGCTTTGGGAACTCCAGGGAAAGTGTCTGTCAAAGTCTTCCTGGTCCGAAGGAGGGATTTAAATGCTGGCTGAGGGCAGATTTGGTCTAAAGCCCAGGAGGAGAGTAAGCCATAAGGCTCGTGAACTCAGAAAGGCCCAGCCTATTCCTACACCAACAGAAAGGGTGCTGGGTCCCAGGCCTGAGAAGGGGCCCCATTGCTAACTGTTGTATAAATGGGATGAAGTCACATATACTACAAGGCAGCCCCTCAGCCCACAAGTGGTCCAGTGTGCTCTCAAACAAAAGGGTGGTGGTACCACTCAAGAGGTATCACCAAGAGTTAGCACGCAGACAGGTGAGGACACGTACTAAATCAGAACCAGTCTGAAGGGCCTCAGTAACTTTACCAAGCCTGTTGCCACACCTGCCCAGGGAGAGGCCACAGGTAAAGACTCTCCTGATTTCCCTCCCTGCCCTCCAGGGAGGTAAAGTTCCACGTGTCTACTCAGAGAACAAGGGCGTCAGCCTTCCTCAAACACTCCATCCTCTTCTCCTAGGTGGCTGAGCAGCTGATGAGGAACCAAATGTGACTTACTGAGAGAAACAGGCTCTTGCAGCATCAGGCTGGCCAGAGCGGCTCCCTCCCATTGGCTGGGCCTCATGAGGAGATGTGGCAGCAGAGCCCCGCCTCCCACCAGCTGCCAGGGAGGCGGGTACAGGGCTCAGCTTCACTGGTGGCTCCAGCCCCCTGGGAGTCCCAAGCAGCCTGCCCAGGTAAGGCAGGCTGTCCTGCCTCCTGGCCCTGAAGCCTGGATCAAAGGCCCCGACCTGGGCCATAGCCAGGGCCTGGGAGGATTATGATGGGAGCAGGGCCTCGTGGGAAAGGAAGCTAGAAGTGGGGGTGTGGAGGCTGTTGGAAGAGCTTTGAAGGCCGGAGACCAGGTATGGGCACCCCTGGGGCAGGAAGGCGCCCACTTGAGCCTGGATGGGCTGGAGATAAAAGGAGTATGTTCCCACCACCACCACCAAGCAGGATGTCCTGGAGGGAACTAAAGCTCCGGCCTGTCAGCCTGTTCTGTGTGTCTCCCTTTACTGTCTGATCTGTAGCACCACCTCCCTCAACCTTGAGATAGCCTGAGACTGTAGGCTTTGTAACGAGGGTCCAGAGGTTATGGGTCTGCTATCTCATTCCTGAAGCCACTAGGAGCCACTCTGAAGGCTTGCCAAATTATATACTACTTAACATGTGCCAGACACTGTTTACTTTATGTATAAAAAAGACGTAATCCTCACCACAGCCCTATGAGATAGGCATATTATTATCCCCCTTTCACAGATGAAGAAACTTGATGCTCAGAGATGTTAAGTGACCTGTCCAAGGTTGCACAGCTGTTAGTGGTAAAGCTGGTATTCAAACTGAGGCATGCTGGCTCTAGAGTGTAACCTCTCAACCACTACACAGTACTGCCTCTGCCATTATGGGAAGTGACTGAGTGAGAGAAGTTAGAATTCCCACTTCACTGAAGGGAATGCACCTTGGCCAGGGAAAGTTGTTCAATCTAACGATTTGGCTCGTCTAGGAATGAACTGGCAGGGCATCCCAGCACTGTTCCTGGAGCAGCTGAGGCCTCAGCTGGGATTTCAACACTAAGGTTTTTGCGTCAATCATCCTCCGGCATGTAACAAATTAGATGGAAAAACTGAAAGGTAGTAAACAAACAATAAGCCCTGACTTCTCCCACCTAGAAGAGCATCTTCTACTCACCAGGGCATAAGGCGGCCCAGCCGGGTCCAGGAGGATTTGCTAATGCAGAAGCCCACTAGGGGGTCTGTGAAGGCATCCCAAGCTCGGCCCACAAATAGGATGATGGAGGCAGAGAACGGGTCTACCTGGAATGGGGAACAGGCACCTCAGCCCTCACTGGTAGGCAAAAGCATGCACTGCCCCCCCATATCAGCAAGGTCCCTGGCAGCCTGTGCTCCTCCCAGGCCTTAAGTATCTTCACTTGCCTTGTTAATATAATAATGGCAATAATAGTTCTCTGATAGCAGAAGCATTGTGTGCCTCCATAGAAACTGTCTCAGATCTGTCCCCTTCTATCCTCCCCTTCACTGTCTTTGAAAACACTCCCCTCAATTAGAATAAATTGAGTCATTTCTTTGCCTCCCTTTCAGAGCCCCAAGCCCCCAACCACCTGATACCAGAATTAGCATTTGCTAGGTGACCACAGTGGATCTCAGTTTCCCCATCTATATAATGGGAATTATGATTCCTCTCTTAACAGTACTGTAGTAATGATCCTATCTTATAAGGTCAAACTCTATCTTGGACGTAGAAAAAGAAATCTCTAGATGCTTTTAAAAAGCAGCCTGTCACTACTCACTCAAGCTATTCCCTCTCCCCAAACCTCCTAGGTCTGAATAGACAGCTTCTCTGGATTCTTTCTCATCCATCAAGACACTACCATTGTTATTGCTCAGGAAGCTGGGAAACTGGCAGCCACTCCCGTGTATCAGTCTCTCTAACCTGACTTTTCCAACTTTAACACTCACTACCACACAGTTTTACACTTTAGCTGAAGGTTCCTTATACTTGCACCCCACTCAGGGCCCAAAATATGAAAGTTGCTTAAAACTAGCTGCTGAATGATACCATTTGTCCTTTCCAGGGCTCAGTGTTCCCCACCTATAAATGGATGTAACTAAGGTGCCCCACTTGCAAAGCATCTCTGTCGATGCTATGTAGAAAAGATGGCCAGTGTGCGAGCCCTGAGGGCTGTGGCTGTTCAGCCTCCCACTCTCTCATTCAGACAAGGTGAATTCTCAGGATGCCAGGCTGCCAGCCAAAGCTTCTCAAAGTACAGAGGAGCCCTGCTTCACTCTAAATACCCCTCCCAGTCAAAAACTGTGTATGCTGGGGTACCCTAACTCAGCCTAGCACTTGAGGGGCCCCCTGACATGCCTCTGCTTCTCAGGTAAAAATGAGATGCACCTGATCCACATGACTGGCAACATCCACCAACTCCGGAACTGAGCCAGCTGATTGCTGTCCAGCTGGGGACATGGTGTGCCAGTCTCTTCTAAGAACAGCATCACCAGCAGGCTCCATTTTCCTTCACACCACTGCCTACCCCTCCAGATTTTGTTGTTCTTGCCAGGCAAGAAGGAGTTGCCTGACCTTGCCAGCTAAGATTCCTGGAGTGAATAGACTCCCCTTCTGGATACTTTCCAAAGTCATCTTTTTTTCTCATCCACTGTGACTCTGAGAGACAGAAACATAGGGATTTCCTGTCCCATTTTACAGATGGGGAAAATGAATAAACCTACCTAGTCTTTGCTACCTGAGGATGCTGCAGGAGCCCCAGCAGGCTCAGTCCACTCACCTGAGCCACATCCAACAGGTAGATCTGCAGGAAGAACCCTAGGGCACAGCCTGTCACCTGGTAGGGGGCCCCCCCAACTGCATAGCAAAGCTTGTTGCAAATGGACAACTGTTGTTTCTTCTTTGGTTCCTTCTGGAAAGAAGAGAAAAAGATGAAAAGAGACCCAAGATTCTGGCCTTCACCCTAGAAGGTTCCAGAGGCAGGACTATCTCTCCAGCCAACTCTGCCAGGAGTAACAAGTCTGCCTTGCCCTATTCCCACCCAGAGAGATAGAACTTCATAAGAAAGGTATTATTCTGTTCTTAGGAACCTGAGAAAAAAGAATCCATACTGAGGAAGTTGCCCCTAAGCTATCCCACCCCACCCCCAGATTCTTATCAGCCCACCATCCCTAAGAAACTCTCCCCAAGGCCTCAGCCATGCTCCTTTCCAAGCTGGATGGGGAGCATGCCCCAGCAACAGACCTGTCCCCACCTGGCACCAACTGCCACAACTTGAAAATCCTCTTGCTGCCAAGAGCTGCCTAAGCCCAGCCCCAGGTCCTGCACTGGTTCAGAGGCCAGGACCCACCTGCCTACTGAGTGAGGACTCGAGAGCTGTAGGGGCCAAGCCCAGCTGGCTGCAGGCACAGCTCTTCCTTCTGTCTGTCCCAGAGCGTCCCTGGTCCCTATAAGCAGCCTGAGCTTTAGGCAAACCCAGAAGCTGTCTTACTCTCTCTCAGCTCCTAGGGGACCTTGGAGAGGGGAGGAAAGGCCTCTAGGTGCAGGGCTGGGCTCTCTCTGGGTGGGGCACTAGGAAGATTGAGGTTGCCCAGGGAAAGTAGAGATTACTCATACATGGTAGCAGCTTAATTGCTCACCCCGCTCCTTCCAAGAATCGGTTAATTAGATTAAAAGGAAAAAGCAGTCACCTCCCAGGCAGAAATCTATTTCTTAGGATCCCTCCCTGGGGACACCTGATTTTATTCCGTCCTTCATTATGTCTAGAGAGCAGAGGATGGAGCCGAAGGTGAAGAAGACACACGGGCGTGAGCCCCAACTCCCACACTCACACAAACACCTAAGGAATGCGGCTCCTTTAAGAGCAGAGCCCTTGTTCTTATGAATGAACTTGAATGGCCCTCACACAGAGTTGAGGTTCAAAGGTAGACATGTGGGTTTGGGTCGTAAGGGATGAGAGATGGGGAACCAAGGAGCGTTTTCTAGATTTCTGGGGTCTCTCTGGCTTCTAAGCCGCTTGTCACAGAAGAACGAAAACCATCCAGGCTGAGCTGGGCACCACGTGGAGTTACTAGCCAGGCGGCTCCGCTCCGCAGAGATGCCGGCAGGGCGGGGCGGGAAAGGCGAGCAAAAGAGGGCGCCGGCGTTTTCAAACTTTCTACATCATCCCGGTCCCCGGGCACCTCTGGGCTCTCTCCTGCTCCTGGGCCCACCTGTCCTTGGGTAGCCTAAGGTGTCCTAGAACCACGCTTACCCATTGACGCCCCCATCAGCCTGCCCCCAGCCCCTTGCCCTCCACCCGGGATGCCGGGCTCTCACCATCATCACCTGGGCTGGACGTTCACCAGCTTGAAGGACGCCTGTGGGCAGCAGCCCCGCCGCGGAGCCACTCTCGGCGCCCTCTCCTTTGGCCATGACCCGCGGGCCACGCCTCCTGGAACCCGGACGCCGGGATGCTCCTCTGCTTTGCCGGCCTCCACTCCGCTCGGGCTCCGGTTGTAGCCGGCACCGCCACTGCCTCCACAGTCACCTCGTACTAGTAAACCCCACAGGCTGGCGGGCGAAGAGCACACTCCCTTGCAAGCCCTCTCACTCCTCTTAAAGATTGGGCTTCGCCCTTTCGGATCCAGCCAATCCCGGAGCCCTGCTGCCCCTCTTCAAGCCAATCAGCTCGCCCGCAGTGCCTTCAGCCTGTTCAATGCGCCCTGAGGCTCTTTGCCTTTTAAGCCACGTTCTCAAAACCCGGAACCCGCATCCGGCCGCTTTAGCTCCCCGCAAACTGGGAGAAGGCTGGGAGACCTACCTGACACGAGGAAACTGAAGCCCGAGGCTGAAAGTGACCTTCCCGTGGGCTCCTAGAGTGAGTATCCCCTGAGTCCATCTTACACCCCATGACTTCTGACCCCCACGCCTAAGAAAAGTAGGGGCTCAGAAGCCCACTTCTCCCTTTCAAATCTGGAGTCAGACTGAGTGTCCGTCTCCTCCAAACCTGGAGAATGTAGCGCTGGCATTTCCTTACCGATTTCCCTCTTTGATCCCTCAAGACCGACCATTTCCTCTTCCTGCCATTGGCATCTTTGAGGCCCTCAGCAATGGGGGAAAAAAAGATACCGCTGCCCCTTTCAAAAGAAAGCTCCCAAGTTGTGGAAAGCAGACAGGACCAAAGGCGCTAACACACTATGATGATAACAGCAGACTTTTATGGAGAGCTTCCTCCACGTGCAACATTCAACCCTCACAACCATCAAATGAGGGTGGTACTATTATCATCCCCATTTTACAGCTGAGAAAAGGGAGGCTCACAGATGTGGCAGAGCCAGGCCTGGAAGGTTTTGTTCCATCCCAAAGCCTTCCCTCTTAACAACCCTGCTCTGTCCCTCTCAGCAAACATTACCAGAAGACTGATTGGGTCTCCCCAACAAGAAGCCCTGGGAGACACAAAGCTAAAATGGCACTCTGCAATCCAAGAAAAGTTTGAAAAAGAGAGTGTTGAGTAATCTGATCCTTGAAAGAAGATGGGAGGACATTAGTCTAGAACAGAGATCAGACATAGATGCCAGAGAGCAGTCTTTTCTATCACTTCTCAGTCCCTTATGCCAACATCATCCCAGGGAGACAAGAGGCTGGTGGAGACCAGTTAGCTTTGATTAGTAAAGGGACTGCTGGGAGGATTCCCAAAGGCCTCTCACCCCTGTTCCTGTGGTTGCTCAGCTACAGGCTTCTTTTTACTTTTCTTAAAATCTCTAGGAGGAGATAAGCAGTCTAGCTGCTTCAGACTCGTGAGGCTAATAAGGCTGGTAAGGTTACCCTCTGCCCACTGTAGATGGTGGCATACCACAGGCCTGGTGGTATGGGGGTCAGTGTGTAAGAAGGAGAGTGGCCACAACAAGCTTCTACTTATGCCCTAGCAGATCCGATCCTGGCACACATCTCGGCCACTGCTGAGCGGATGAGAACCTAAGTGGGGCAGTCGAATACTGTGAAAAGGGCACATATTGGCTCCCACGACTCCACCTGAGCTCTGTGACATCGTTTTGCCTCGTCCGTTCTCTGGTCTTGAGTCAGCCGAGGTGGACTCTAGTATCCCTTCCAGCCCTAAAATCTTCGTTCCTATAGCATCCATATCATAATTGATTTAGATCCCTCACCAGACCATGAATTCTGAGAAAGTAAGAACCACATCTTTTTCACTGCTGTTGGTTGTATCCCCACTGACAAGCTTGGGAACTGACTCAGTAGAAAGTTACAGTAGGAACTTAATAAATATGTGTTCAATGATGCATGCTCAGTCTTCCTCAGGTACAAGCACAAGAGGGGCCCATTCGGAAAAGCCCCAGGCTTCTCCATTTACTAGCTGTGTGGTTGATCCTGTGCAATTCAGTTAACTTCCCTATGTATAAACTAAGGATATTAATAGTGACAACCTGATAGGGGTTGGCGGTGAGTGGGGGCAGTATGAAATAAGAAAATACACGGGAAGTGTTTAGCACAACTGCCTGGGAGCTGAGGCTGGTCTGGTCCCCCTCCTGGCCTGATTCCAGTCTGTCAGTGTAGCAGTGCAAGATTCCAGATATGGCCTGACCAAGCCAGCACAATAGGCCTATTATTTCCCCCAGTCTGGACTCAACACATTGTTAATGCAGACTAAGGCTGCTGGGCTTTGGAGCCTTTCTCTCCCATGATTAGTTCTCATCAGGTTGTGGTCAACTAAATCATTCAGATCCTTTTCACTGGAGCTGGGGTCAAATCAGGTCTCTCCCCCTGCCTCTGCTTTGTATAATGTCTTGGAGCTCACAGAAGGACAATATCATCTTGCTTATTCCAGCCTGTTGAAATTGTTTTGAATGCTGATTCTATTGCCAACTGTTTTCTCTACCTCTCTGTTTGGATCCAGGCTGCTCCTTGGGACTTCGACTCCACTATGCATACTATTGGACAGAGCCCCATACCTTACCACTACAGACACTCATTCACCATTAACCAAATCCAGGCACTGCTAATCTAACAGCTCCAAATCATTCCACACCCACAGTATGCTGGAGAAGCACTGTGCTAAGTGTTTTATATATAGCATCTCATTTACTCCCCACAACACCACTGCAGAGGGTAGTTTTTGTTACCCTCATTTTACAGATGATGAACCTGAGGCTCAGTGAGGGGAAACAGGCACTAGTTTCATAAACCTAGAATCAGGCCTCTTTTTCTGATAATGAGTTTGGTCATGAACTTGTCACTTAGAGATGCTATTTTTCAGATGTATACAGTCTTGGCCATGTGTCTCCATTGGCCCTCTTGCCACTCTCCTTCCTACCCACTGACCCCCACAGGGTCCAGGCCTGGAGCCCAGGGAGCTTTGCTGAGAGTCCAGTCCACAGTGGGCAGAGGGCAACCTTACTAGCCCTATTAGCCTCATGAGCCTGGAGCAGAGACCTGGGCCCATTCTTTGCACCGAATTTTTTCTAGCTAAGAGAGCAATGAGGACAAGGCTTCTCCCTGAGGAGCATACAGACAACTCCTCACTCTTTGGTAGGACCACCCTCCCAGTCATCGTTAACCCTTTAAGGTCTAGCCCACCATCACAGTCTAGGGCAAATGAAGTTCAGAGCTCGCCTTATTGCTCTCCACCTGTCTGTGCCCTCCTAGGGTGTCATACCCAGTGTGGTGGGCTTCGTATACCCTAGCACACTCCCCTGAAGGCCTTTGGGGGAGATCACCAGGTCCCCTGAGCTTCTTGGAGGTAGAGCAGCAGAATTAAGTGCAAAGATTCCAGGAAACAGATTACCTGGCTTTGCAGCCAGCCTGTCACTACCATTACAGTTTACTCATGGACAAGTTAGCAAATCTCTTTGAGCCTCACTTTCCCTGTGTGTCAAATGGGGGTAATAACTGTAACCTATCTCATAGGGTTTGCATGAGGATTAAGTGGGGTGCTTAGAACAGTGCTTGGCACATGGTAAGCACTTTTAAAAAGTGTATTATTATTATTATTATTATTATTATCATTATTAATAGTAGTACCCTGGGAAAAACCTCACGGAGTAGGCCACTTAAGTCAGAATGGAGAATATTTTATGTAAATGGGTAGGTGCTAGCCTTATGTCTGGGGACTTACGGTGATATTTTCTAGCACAGTGAGATGATGCCAAGGCAGGATTACCAGGTGGAGCTGTTGGGGTGTTGGTGCTAGGAGATTGTTGCTAAGTGAAGGTGTTGTCAGATGCTGGTGTTGCCAAATAGCTTGCAGTCTGTTATCCAATGGTAAGATCTCTTCAGTCCCTAACTGGTAGACCCATTACCCTGACTTCTGGAGGAAAGGAACCCAGCCCATGCCCTAACAATACTTAGCTCAACAGCCACTGATAAGTTTACATCCTGGGTGGTGGTGCTCTAAGGCCTGAGGCCAGGAAATGGCCAGGTTGAAGAGGTAGGGACTGAGCTGGCCCTAGAGCAAGAGCTTCCTGGAACAGCTGCTGTGTTGGAAATGCCTCAGCCTGTTCCCTATTAGTCCCTTTGCCCTGTGGCAGAGGAGGGAAAGCAGGGCAAAAAGTAGAAAGGAGTGACTCTTTAGGATCCCAAAAGAGGCTCTTTGGGAAGGAAGTAGCTGAGGACCCTTGAAGTCACCTGAGGCTGCCAGTTCCTCCCTGGATGTTGGTTGAGCATTTTGTGGGGGCAGAAGAGGTCTCAAAGTTGATCCAGGATGCCACAAGGCTGTAGTCCACTCCATGGGGTGGCCCCCTGTCCTGGGCTTCAGAACTAGCTGGATGATGGGTCTGACTTCTGAGCCACAGTTGTTGAGGGGCTGAGGGGCCCAAAGAGTTCCCTGAGATTCCTTGTGTGGATGAAAAGAAAAAGGGTTCTGTGGAAAGTAACCTCCCAGAGTGAGGAGAATTCCAGGCAATAGAATCAGCATTCAAAACAATTTCAACAGGCTGGAATAAATTCCTGAGAAGGTCATAGTGGGTAGTGATGACCCAGGCATATAACTTTTAATAAGATACCTCTCCATTGATCCTATGCATCTAGGTTAATAGACTTTTGAGGTGTCAGAAGTAATACCCCTCGAAGGCATAACCATCCTCAAGAAGCACATAATCTTTTTAACTATCCTATAATCTAATCCCCACCTTACTTCCTCCCACCTCCATAAAATCTTTCTTATGTCCCTGCCTTAATTTCAAATATATAAAAGAAGTTGCAAAACTTATTTTCTGGAGCATTTGAGATCTTGCTCCCTAGCATGTCATCAGTTTGGCACAAATAAACTACTATAAAAATTCCCTACAGGTTGAGACATTTCTTACATTAACACTTAGGACACCTGGTTCCCCCTGCCCCCACCAGCCCGTGTCCCTGAATCTTCTCATCCTGGACTTCTGGACTCCAAGTTCAAGGCCCTCCCTACTCCCCATGAAGATTTACTGCTGAGAAGACCTAAGGATGATGGAGTGGGAGAAGCTGTGGTCAGCCTTGGTTCAGAGAACCACATCATCTCAGGTCATAGCACAGCTCTGAGGGAGCCCCATAGGTTGGGCCAACCTACCAGGTAGCCTCAGGAGACACAAGGTCAGGTGAGGTACACTCTGGGCAGGAGCTATAGCCTGACCTCAGGGGAAGGGGTAGGGACTGAAGCCTGGCTGGCAAGGACTCTGCCCTGGCTTTCATCATTCTCATACCACATTCTTGCATGGAGGCCCTGCCTTGGTCTGCTGGCCTTGACCATCTTAGAGGTAGAAGAGTCTTTTAAGAGCAAGTGACTTACTGGACTCAGGCCAGCGTGGCAGAAGCAGAACCTGCCTTGGAAAGCCCTAGAGTCCCGCCCTCTCCTCTGGGCCTCTGCTTACCCATCTGCTCAAAAAGCATGTTGGATAACCCAGCAACATATAATGGCTGCTTCCACTTCCACTATGCCATATGGAGACCTCCAGCTTTTGGTGGCTACTTTCAGATTTAATGGTAATCCCATGATTCTCATGCTGATTAGGAGCAAAAGATAACAGCATTGCTGGGGTGCTTAACAAGTGTGGCCTGGAGTCAGGCTCATAAGAATTTGAAACAAGTTCTGTCTCTAGCTAGCTCTGTGACTTTGGGCAGGTCACTTAACTTCTGTGAGCCTCATTTATCTGATCTGTAGTAAAACCTCATACTGTTGTCCTGAGGATCTGGTAAGACAATTTGTGTGTACAAAACAAACCTTATAGTCAGCTCCCAACAAATGTTAATTTTCTTTCTTTTATTTATTCCCTCTGATTGGCAGGATATCTTTGATTAAACACATTTATCTTTATCTTCTAGGTTTAAAAACTTAAAACATGAGGGGCTTCAAAAAAAAAAAAAAAAAGGAGTACGTGGTTCCATAGTGTAGCAGTTAGCACATCTGCTTTACACACAGAAGATCCTGGGTTTGCACCCCAGTGGAGCCACGGTCTATGATCTACGGCCATGCCACCCTGAACAAGCCCAATGTCTGATATCGGATGCTAAGCAGGTTGGGGCCTGTTTAGTACTTGGATAGGAGACCATCTAGGAAGACCAGATGCTGTAGGCATAAATATTAATAATAATAAGAGAGAGAGAGAGAGAGAAGGATTCTTTGAGGAGGTACAAAGGTTGCCTTGTCAGTGTATTCACTCTGAGCCTACTCTGAGCCCACCTAGCAACACAGATGTCCTTTGAGGGGGGTCACATCTAATTGTGGAGACAAACATAAGAAGACTAAGTTATAAAATAATATGGCAAGGCCTAATAGATCTTAGTGCACAGACTTTAGAATACGAGATTTTGTTTAAGGGGTGGAAATCTGGGAAGACTTCACAGAAGAGGAGATGATGGAACTGAACCCTAAAGGATGAGTAAGAGGTCCTGAGACATAGAAGGTCATGCCAGGCAAAGGGAACACCATGACATGGAAGTGCGGTAGAGGAAGGTGGGTACAGAAACAATGAGCAGCTTGGGCTGGCTGAATGGGAAATTGGTAAGCCCTAAAGCTGAGAGGATGAAAGGAGGCCTTGAATCTTCATCGTGAGAATAGTGGGGAGCCATTAAAAGGATTCTGAGCAGAGAAGTAAAATGACCACATCTGTGCTTTGTAAAGATAACACTGCCTGCCAGTTGCCATAATCTTCAGACCCTCAACCCATCTCTCCTAGACTGTTGCAGCAATGTTCTAATGGCTCCCCTCTGATTCAACATCCAACAACATATGAATTTTGAAAAATGCAAATCTGACCATTTCATTCCCCAGTTTAAAGTCTACCTATTATGTGTTCAACTAATATTAGATGAATAAAAGACGAAATGAATGAAAAAGCTATCTGTAATGGCTCTTTCCTTTATCTTTCTGGGTCTATGGGTCTAAATAAAGCATTTCCTTATTTCCTTTCTGGGAGAAGTAAGACCAGAGAAAGGAAAGGACTTGCTCAAGGTCACTATCAAGTTAACAGCAGTGGGACTCTGCTTCCCATTCTGTTGGGATTCTTAGGGACAGCCCTTGAGGAGAAAAGTCCAGGCCATATTTTGCCTGGTATCTGAGTCCCCAGGATGGACCCTCCGACTAGAGCTAGGAAGACCAAAGAACTTTCCCCCTGCCATATATACAACCATCAGCTTCTTGTACCCTACAGCCGGAAGTAGGGTTAAGATCTGCAATTCCTTTTCCGCAGCTTGCAGCCTAGATCTCTCCCTTTGAAGCTGTCCTTAAGAAAAGCATCATGGATATGCTAGGCTTTGAGCTGGGTGTGGAGTTCTAGGCCTCCCTAATTATTAGGATAGACTCTGAGTTCTAGAGCTAAGATGGGTCTGTGCTGGGATGTAGCTTTTTGGATAGGTGGTTCTAAGCTGAACACTGTGCTGCTCTAGTCTCTAGATTTTGGATTTAGCTTTAGTCTGAATTCTAGGCTCTGAGCTTTGGGCCTTCTGGCTCTGGCTTCTAGACTGTGAGCTGGGTGATAGGCCCAGGGGTTAGCTCTAAGTTCTAAGCCCTGGTCTTTGGCTCAGGCTGGACTTTAAGCCTGGACTGAGTTGTGCTCTGGTTTCTGCAGTCTTGGGTCTAGGCTCTGAAATTTAGTTCTGGATTCTGAGCTGGACTTTGGACCAGGGCTGGGCTTACTATGTTGGATGGGAGTAGGGGAGTCACAGAAAGGAGAGCAGCAAATTCTTGAACCTCTTCCCTCACCCCACTCTTCTTCCTGGAGACTCAGTTTTGCTCCTTTCTTATAGTAGAAATGGCCAAAGTGAAGGTGGTAGTAACTTTGCTTGAGTTTTCCAAGGACTTCCCTGACCACCAGGAAGAAATGAGAGGTAAAAGATAGGGCAGATAGAATGTGGAAATAGCTTCAGGTGGCTAGGATCCACCCTGCCTGTTCTCAAGGACCTTCCCACAGATCAGAGAGCAGTGAGGAAACACAGATGCAGCCCACAGCCTGGGTCTGTGAGAAGGCATGGGAAGGAAATAGCAGCAGGAGCTGGGACTGAGACTGAGAGGCTCCCATGCCCACCCTTTCTACCTTATTCCTCAAGACTTTACCCCCACACTCTGTCCCAGCCAGAAGGTGAGCTCAAAAATCTCAGTTCCCAGAAGAGGTAATTCCAAGGGCTCATCTAAGCCCTTGTTCAAGTTTTGCTCTTACCCTGACTTCCTTCTCCCTTATAATGCACTGCTTCATATTTTATTCCCCTTTAAGGAAGGTCCCCATTTTCCAATGTCTGCTCCAGAGCCTAATACCCAGAAGGACTCCTACCTAGCCCCATTGCTGGACACGCTCACTCCACAATGCTACCATGAATGAAAGGCCCATGTGCATGTGACAGACTTCACTGAAGGGGCAGGAATTCCTGTAGGGAAATACAACTAGAAGAAATAATTTTAAATTGTACATGTCACATGACTATCCAAGAGAAAAACAACCAAAACTTGTTAACAGGATATCCCGTCATGAGTACACTCAGTTCCTAACTTTATTCTCCTGTCTCAGATCTTTCTTCCCTCACACCCACAGAACGATACCACCTTCTCAGCTCTCCACCAGGCAAAATCTCCACCAGACTCTGTGCAGGAAACCTCACCCCCTAAGCCACATGGAGTAGGATCAACAGGATAAGAAATACTTCGCAGAACAGTTTCCAAAATCTGAGTTATTACCTCTGAAAGAATATCACAGCAAGAGGATGGAGGGGTGTAGGAAATGGGCTTCAGCCAAACAGCCTAGGGTGAGCTTGGTAATTTTTACTCTCAGTGTCCTGTCTCTTTAAAGTCTCTCCATCGTCGAGAAGTGAGGAGCTATGCCTCCTCCTTATTGTTCAGACTTGGCCTTGGGGACAAGTGGGGATGACGGTGGTGGGGGCAGTTTAAATGTAGATCAAATACTCATACACACAGATATCTATAAAAGACAAATATTTATCCTCAGGAATAATATAGTCTAAATCCACACTGAGGAAGAAAAATACTTTCCCAAGAATCTCATAGTCTGGTCCCTGCCCATAGTGTCAATAACTCCAATTATTTTTTAGAGAAATGTCAGTTGCTCTGGGTACATCTTCTTGTTTCATTCTGTGCCCTAGCTACCATGCATTTAAAAAATGGGCCTGGCATTTTATATAATGTCCTTGTATATATAATGTCTTTTTAAGTGCTTTGGATATATAATATCCTTGTAAGTGCTTTGAAAAGATTACTTCCTTCACTTTGGACCATGGGGGTGGGTTGGAGGGCTAGAATTCTTTCTACTCCTGAGGAGAGCAATCCAGAAGTGTGAGGCATTGGGTTTTCCAAGCACAAACTCTTCTTTATGTCTCAGATCCTTTCCCTACTCTGACCACTTCATCCTCCCTCACAGGTATTTGTCTGTCTTAGAAAAGCCTTGATGTGAAGCACACAGGAATGTAAACCTCCTGATCATGCTCAGTTCTTGACATGTTTCATGTGTTCATTCTATCTTGCCAGCCAAACGGGGAGCCCCAGGATGCAGGGACTGAGTCCTAACACTGTGTCAGGCAGAGTCCTCAAGGAGTTCAGGGTCTAGAGGAAAAGAACAATACATAAACAAATCATTAGAGTAAATGTCTGATAAAAAATTGTTTTAGAGGGAAAGAGAGGAAAGATATGAGCAAGGTTGCCATGTTGCACAACTCTGGGGGTCTATATAACTGCAAGATGTATGTGATAGATCTGGTCATGTACAAACCCAAGGAGGCATCTGACCCAGTCTGGGAAGTCTTGGCAAGTCCCTTAAGGATACCAGGTATTAACTGAGACTTGAAGGGCAAGTTTACCAGGCAGATGAAGAATGAAGGGCAACCCAGGCATAGCAAACAGCATATGTAAAGCTACAGTGGGGTGAGAGAACATGCTAAGTGTTAGTAAATATCAGGAAATACATTTTGGCAGAAGCACTGGGCACATGTGGAAGAATGCCTACAGCTGATTTGTTAAATAAATTAATGAATGCAACAAGGACTATACAGTTGACCCTTGAACAACATGGGGGTCAAGGGCACCAACTCTGCCTTAGTGCTGTCAACCATCTGCTCATAACTATAGATTCTTCCAAAACTTGATTACAGTCATCCCTTGGTATCCACAGGGAATTGGTGTCAGGAACCCTGAGATTACCAAAGTCCATAGATGATCAAGTCCCTTCAATAAAATGGCATAGAGCAATGCACGCAGTTAGCCCTCCACATCCGCAGATTCCCAACTCTGGGTGCAAATCCCAAGGATACAGAGGGCTGGCCGTATATTTATTGGGGAAAAAAATCCACATGTAAGTGGACCCATATAGTCCAAATATGTTGTTCAAGGGTCAATTGTAATAACAAAAATCTTAATCATCAATATTTAACCACTCACTCTATATTGGGCATTGTACTAAGTGATTTATGTGAATTTTCTTATTTTAATTTCGCAACAATCCCATGAGATAGGTTCATTATTATCCTCCCTTCTACAGATAAGGAAATTGAGGCACAGAGGAGTTATTTCAGCTTGCTCGAGGTCACAGAGCTATAGAATGGCAGAGCCAGTATGGAAACCCAGATTTTCTGGACTCTAGTCCTTGAATACTGCTTCCCTCAATACTAGTGCTCTTAACTTTGGGCTGGGGTGGCCTCAGTGCATACCAGCAGTCACCTCAGCCTCCTTTGCTAATGCCCAACCACTGGCAGCGGTTGTTCATTGGGCATTAGCATGAAAAGAGTCAGCTGCTCTTGCGCAGAAGGGGAAAATTTGCCTCATGAGCAAATTCTCCGGGTATATGTGAAAAACCCCTAGGATTCCCAGAGCTCTCTGGGGGAACTTTGAGGGAGGCTGGGGTCCTGCAGAACAAGAAAAACACTGTTTGGTGACTGTTTTATCCTAGGCATGGCATGGCCTGGTTACACCCTGAAAAAATGTCAAATTCTCTTCAGCTCTCTCATGTCTGCATCTCCACATCACCTGTTTTTCAAATCCATCAGTACCTCCCACTTCTCCCCTTCTCTATTGTCAACCAACCTAGCAGTCCTTCCTACAACAACTTACTTTGTTGTTCCTTCCCTAAGGCTGGCATTGTTTGTGCTGACACCTTCCCCTGCCTTCATCCTGGGTCAGACCCAGCTGATTTCAATCTTTGTTCGTAACCCAGGTTACCATGAGCTGTTGGAGGAAACCACGTAGTCACATGCAGTCTCTGAGTTCACCTGCTCCACAGCCCTTTGCCCAGTCCTTGCCAACTTGCTGGCTTTCCTCAGCCTCATTCTAGGGTTTTCCTCTTTACATGACCTTAAATGTTATAGCTCTAAGGACCTCTTCCTTTACCCGCCTTTCTTCTTTACCCTATCCTCTCCCACCCCTTCAGAGATCATATTTATACTTATATCTCCCCAATCTACACCTCCACCCAAATCTGTATGCCTGAATGTGTATGACACATGGTTGTTAATATAACTAACATTTTTTAGTTTGTTAGATATGGCGCTTGGTGAATGACAAGGACCCTGCCCTTGCGAGCTCAGTCTTGTAAGCAGATAGAACCAGGCAGTTAGAATACAGTATATTGGCAAAGAGCTGAAGGGACAAGAGAAGAAACAGCTGATCCAAGGTAAGTGTATCAGTTAGGCTTGGGTTTGGCTGTGGGTGACAGAAAATCCCAAATTTCGGTCATTACAACCAGTACTATTCCAGAGGTAGTATGGTGGATTCATAATCATCAGAGCTCCACCACTGTTTCATTGCTCTACCATCGTCTGCCATTCTTAACACATTTCTTCTATCTCATTGTCTAGTATGGCTGCTCAGGCTCTAATCATTACATTCTCTGCCTGTCCAAAGGAGGAAAGTGGTAAAACAACACCCTCTCCCTTTAAAAGTAGTTCCTGGAAGTTACACGAAACACTTCTGTTCACAAGGTGTTGACTAGCACTAAGTCACAGAGCCATACCTAACTGCAAGGAATTCTGGGAAATATGGTTTTTACGGCAAGCCAAACTGTACCTAGCTAAAAAGCAGCCTGGATGTAGCTTGGCTTTAGAAGTCCCTAAACTTTTTTCTTGAGCCTAGAGCTCCAAGAGAAGCCATTTGAATTGGGCTAACTCCCTCAGCAGGGAAACTCTGGAAGCTCTGGAGCAGGGCTGCAGTACTGAGGCAATCATCTCGGAACAGCTGGCCTCACTGACCTCACTGACCTCGACCACTGGTCAAAGGCAGAATTCCAGCTGGAGATTTCTGCCAGACACATCACCAGGACTTCCAAAGGTTATGTTTATTTCCCTGCAATTTTTGCAGACAACAGGGCAGGGCAGTCAGCTAGGTGTGGAATATCTATCTTGATTCTTTACAGAATAAATCCAAGCTCCTTGACACTGCTCCTCTCTGCTCCTACAGTGAATGGACAATGACCTTGGCCTGGACCACTACAGAGTGTTTACCAGGAAATCCCAAACACACCAACACCTCCCCATTGCCTAACAGAACTCTCCAGCTCACACTTTGTCCCATCCTACTTTCCATGAGACACACATCACATATAGACACAATAACATGCATTGCTTACGCCACATACCCGGGTCCACATCTATCTCTACAAGTTATTCACATATGAAAGTCACATACACATACCATACCCAGGCTACATATAGGCACAGCCTTCCAACTACCCACATCACTTATAGATACACACGTTATAGATATACTTATAGATACACACAGACATATACATCTACACATAATGTTCTAACATGGCTATACTTAGCACGCACCATGCAACACGTACATCCATACCTACACATTCTCTCACCCATGCATCACACCCAGACCCGCACTGATGTTGGTTCCTGTATTTGGGGGGCAAGATCCCCAAGTTTCCTTATTTATAGGAACCATTGCCTTCTGAGCTTTGATGAGACAGAGATTCAGCAAGGTAATTGGAGGGGAAAAGGAAGCACCCCTACCTCCCTAACCCAAATACATATACTCAAGGGAGACTCATAGAAGGGAGATCGGCCTTTCCTCCAGTACCCTCTTGATCTGTGTTTGCTCCTGACGTCAGGGACAGGGCGTTCTGGGCAGGTAGTGTCTTGGCTCTAGCCCCACTACCTAAAATGTCCCAGGGACAACAATTTAAGTCAGAAGCCCGGAAGTGAGTTTGTACCAGGCCCACTAATGTTGTAGTTACAGAAAAGCCCTTATGCAATGGGTACTGTGAAATGTGCAGGGTGTCTACAGGAGCTGAGCTAATGGACCTTGGTAAGGGGTAAAGAGGAAAGGCCCTCAGGGTTATTGACACCTACTCTGTGCCAGGCGCGGTGCCCAGACCTCAGCCACATTGTTTCCTGTCATTCTCACATCAACTGTTATCCCATTTTATAGACAAGAGAATGGGGGCCCAAGGAGATGCTTACATCCTCACAGCCAGTTAACGGTTGGGTCTTGCTTTGGACCTGAGATTCTTTGTAGCTATAGCACTGGCCAGAGCTCTGATGTTGGGTCAGAAAGCGGCAGCAAGGTGCCTCCAGGGTCGGGGTAATCCCAGAAGTGGGCAGGCTGCATGAGGCTCTGTTTTAGTTTTCTCTCATTCTCCTTCCTTCTAACTAGGGAGGCAGAAAACTTCAGTCTAGGAAAGTAGAACTGGGGACCAGGAGACTAGGAAACAGTTGGATGGGTTGTGAGTTTAGACCCAATGCTACAGGCTAAACAAATATTAGACCTGGATATTGATCCAAAGCTGGTGTCAGGCCAAGAGCTAGAGCTCAAGCTTGAAGCAGATCAGAGATCAGAGCTAGAACCAGAGTTGGAGCTGAGTCAAGAGCTGGACCTGGAGCTGCTATTGTTGTTAGGGTGAATCCAGGCCAGGGCAAGGGGAAGAATCAGCTACATGTCCTTGGCATGTTACTTATGCACTCTGAGCTTCAGTTTCCTCCTCTGCAGAATGGGGAAAATTTGATTTCCTCCAGAGGACTCTCATGAAGATTAGACAAAACATATGTGATGGTGTCTGGCACATTTTAAGAGCCAAAGCATATTTCAAATCTCAGCCCTGCTCCAGCCCAGATCTCTGGCTCCCAGGCAAGATCATTGACCTCTATCAATGACAATTATAATACCTCCTGGTCACAAGGGGTAGGGCTCCCTAGCCTGACTTGCAGGAATCCTACCATGTGGCAGCTATAGGCACCTCTGGTCTCCCAACTTCCCATCAGCTGAGAAAAATATCCTGGGTGCTCTGTCTGCTCACTCTCCAGCCATTGGGATGCAGCTGGGCCCTTCCTCTGAGTTCCCCTTCCCAATAGTGTCCCTGAGACCCATCAAGTGACCCTGGGGGACAGGAAAGTGCCTCTAAAGAGCACTGAGGTATCCTGAACTTGACTGAGGTCCTGCTCCACCTCCCCCTTCATTGGGCTACAGCAGGCTTTGGTCAGAATTTCTCCTAACCACCTATTTCTCAGTCCACCTCTGCAGTAAGGTACTGGGGAGGGTCCAGCCCTGCAGGATGGAGGCTAAGGTCATCTTAGGAGGCAGCTGAACCTTGCAGAGTCTTTCAAGCTTCTCTCCCACTCCTTTAACAACGTTTCAGACCCTGAAATGTCCTTAATCCCTTAATATAACTTTAATGTAAACAGGATCTCAGGGTCTGTCCTAGATCCTGCTCTTCCCAAGCAGCTCTGGGGAGATTTTGCCCACTCCCCAGGCCTCCTCTCTCTCCAAGGTGCATCTTAAGCCCAGCTCTCTCCTGAGCACCAAACCTCTGACATCCCACTGATCGCCTCATGACAGACACAGACTCTCAGACCCCACATGGCTAAAATCAAATTCATTCTTTACCTCTAGACCCTTAGGTCAATGAATGGGTCTACCTCCTCCTACCTACTCTCCTGGGCTAGAAACCTAAGAGTCAGTCTTGCCTCCTCTCTCTACCCCATACTCCACATCCTGTCAATTCTACTTTCTAAGTACTTGTCACCTATCTGTTATTTCTTTCCATATCCATTCCACTTACTGGTAAGGGCTCCATATCTTCTACTCCATATCTTCAATCACTAACTTCTGGCCTCCAGCTCGGCTATGGAAACCCAAAAGCCTACAGATCTTTTCTTTAATTCAGGGGATTCGAAAGGCATAAACAGTCTCATTCTGACTTGTTTGAGAAATTTTGTATCAGAATATGTCCTGGAAGGCAACATTTTAAAATCAAGCAATCAATAATCACTAATTAAATAAAATATTTGACTTTCAAAATAAACTTGCCTTGCAGACCCTTGCAGCAGTGGCTTACCCAAGAAGTTTTTTTTGGTACAATTAACACCACTTTAAAAAGGCATACAAAAATGCACTATAAAAAAAGAGACTGTCTCTAGCATAATACCCAATAGCGAGTTTCCCAGACCTTCGATCTTTTTTTAAAAAGCCAAAATCTGAGTTTTAGATGAAATTTCACAATGTTTAAATGTTGGCAATCAGTTTTTTAAAAACTCTTTAAATTCACTGTTCGGCCCTCCTGTATTGCAACTTTGAGCCCCTCTACTGCATCCTCTACAGCACTCTTAAAATGGTCTTTTGCAATAATAAAAAATTATTTTTAAAAAATCCTGCAGTTAATGAATGCTTAGTAGTTGCAGATATGGTTCCAAGTGCTTCACATGGAATTCATTTAATCCAGCACTCCACCCGCTGAGGCCCAGAGAGGTTAAGTAATTTGCCCAAGTTACACAGCTAGCAAGTGGAGAGGCCAGAATTCAAACCCATCCATCCGACCACAGAGCCATGGAACTGTGAGCGTCCTTGGGATCATGGACTGTTTTGCTCACCAGCTCCTGCCACAGCTGAATAACCGATGGATGCGTGAATGAGTGAATGTATGAATAAATACACCGAAATGCAGATCTAGTCTCCTCTGCCCAGTTGCTACCTGCCTGAAAGCCGCGAGCCCTGCCCCAGCCGCGCTCGCCAAGAAGTCGCGCCTGGGGTCCGCGGCGACGCAGCGGGGAACCAGGCTTTTACAATGCAGGTGCGGGCTGCTCCCTCCCTTCCGCCACTTTGATGCTCATGGACAGCCCCGTCCGCTGCTTCCTGCTCAAAGCCCCCGGCCTGCGACGTCCGGCTGCCCGCCCTCTGGCCTCCAAACCCTACCCAGCTCTGGAGTTGGAGAAGGGAGTACGGAGGAGGCGCCCCTCAGTGTTTGCCGAGTCCTTGCAAGTGGTCTGGTTTCTCCGTCCTAAGTCCACTTCCTGGCTGTGTGCTTGGGACACGTCTGCCAGTGATGCCACCACCAATTCGTCGCTTTCTAGTCTTTCCCGTCCTGCCCCCACCTCCTTGACACAGTGTCGGTGGTGCTCAGGCACTCAGACCAATTTAAATTCAGCACCCATCCAAACCCTCCATAAGTATAACAATAGCTTCTACATCAGGGAACATCTTCTAGAGGATGGTAATGCCCAGCTGAGCACTTTGCATGGGTAATCTCATTTAATCTTCACAACAGCCAATGCATGATGAGTCTTCTTATCCCCATTTGACAAGTTAGGAGACTGGAAGACCAGATTGTCCCTCTCCAGTGTCTTACTTGTTCTGCACAGCGTTCAGTGTACCCACTCCAACATTTTGGCTCAGGGACTTGAGCCATGCCTGGGGACACAGATCCAAGTGGGTACTTCCCTGGCCCTCAGGAAGCACCCCTTATGATGAAGGACCACTTGCTAATGCTGTGTGAACTAGGAACTCGCTTCATTGCTGGGTGGACAGAAAGTGTACTGAGTCAGTATAGCTGGCTCAGTATGACAGTTTCCAAACAGCACTTAAGTATAGAGAGATTTCAGGTTTGGGGAGCAGCTTGCGCAAAGTCGGAGACTGGGTGGGCCTCTGGGTCAAGCTCCTGCAACAACGCAGCAGTATTCCTCCCACTGTACCCTCTTACAGCCCCGGCCTGGTGATACTGGGTGCTCCTTCTATAGGGACATCTCTAAGTGTCCGTGTTGGCAAGACCTCTGGAAAAGCTTTTCTCCTCCCCATAAGACCTAATGTAGGAAAAGCCTAGGCAATGATGTCCTAGTAAATTCTTAACAGCTGACATGGGATGAGGGGAAACCCTGGTACGTAGAATTTGTAGGAATATTTATTCTATCGTGGCCAGTGTGAGGCTACCGAAGTTGGAGATGGACAATAGCACACCATTATATAGTACTTATATAGGTACAATATAGTAAAATAAGTAGAGAATGATGAGTTTGGAGTCATTACTGACTTGGTTTTTAGCATTTATTTAAATGCAAATTTATGCAATTAAAATTTTAATGACCGTGTTTAACAATCAGCTCCCACAATTCCTGAAAATGCAACAACGATCTCTCATCAAGCCAGTAGGAGCTACTCCAGCACAGCATCATGCCTAGGACACTCAGCTCCTGGGGAAGGCAGCTTTTTCTGCTTCCTCCAGCCTCAGGGCTCCTATGCACAGGATTCACCATCTCTGTAGTCTGGGTTTCCCTCTAGTGGACAGAAGAATCATTCCAGGTGATTCTCTTGCCCCACCTGGGCCAAGAGCTCAGAACCCAAAGCAGTGTATAGTTGAGATTTTTCACCCCTCATGAGAAAAGTTTCTTAAGGGGGGTCCATATGGTTTCACAATTGTCTTCAGGCACTGAGCACTTGGTATTCCGCTTCTCTGAGGGGCAGTGCCTGGAAGGCCCCCTCAGCTTCAGCCACTATCACAGTCTCCAGAGCTTCAACAATCCCATCTTATCCCCCATATGATAGTTCAGGCTGACTACATTAGCCTTTCAAGTATGGGGGAATCCCCGATCAGATCTATCTCCAAGAAGGCAAACTGAAAAACCCTGTTTGTGTTAGGGATTACATATCCTCATAACTCACAGACCACCGGGGAGACACTGATGAGGGCCATTTATATGTTTTGGGCACATCTAAGAAAATGGAGTCAATTAAACATACAGCTGAGGCTCAGAACTCCCCCTCGAGGCTACATTACACTTGGACTCTCTTCTTCCAGAAGTGATCTTTCCAAAGCACAGGTGTATTTTGTATAAATAGATATATCTTCATTCATAAACCTCCTATAATTCTCCATTGTTTTCAGCATCAGTCCTCAGCTAGGCACTCAAAGCCTTTGTTGAAACTCAACCCACACTGTTTACCTTAAATCTCCAAAGAAAGAAAGGAAAAAAACCTGACATTTAAAAAATTGTTTTCTGGGCCAGCACTTTGCTAAACACCTTGTAAACAGTATCTTATTTAATTCTCCAATAATGCTGATAAGTAGGGATAACCACTTTAAAGATGGGAAAACAGAATCAGTACAGCTGACTCAGTATGACAGTTTCCAAACAGATAAGTTTTATATCCAGTCTACTATTCTTTGTTCTTGAAAACTGGGCCCTGTGTCTTCAGGCCTGGTCCCTTCCCCAGATTGGCTGTAGAGTGAGGCACAAAGTTTCTAGAATTCTTTCTCACTGGTCTTAAGGTAGTTAAGGCCACATTCCTGAGGGTTCTAAGGAAAGAACTGCTTTTTCAGTGAAACGCAAGTGGAGGTATCAGAGCCACAGATATGGGATAAAAAACAAAAACAAACAAAAAAAAAACCCAGACTTTAATCTGATTAAATTCTTATGCTATCACCAACCTCCTTCCTCTCCCTTCCTTCCCTTTTTTCCTCCCTAACTCTCCCTTCTTATCCTCTCCCACATTCATTGCCTTAACTTCCGCTGGAATCCTAGACATCTGTAAGGCTCAGATCGAATTTCTCTCCCCAGAATGCTCTCTCAGACAACCTGGTTCAGAATCTGCCCAGTGAAAGTGAGAATTGTTGCAGTTTGAAAGGAAGAGCAGATTTCTGGCTAAATGTAAGGATTGATCACGTGTGTTTATTTCTACTCACTCCCGAAAGTCTATTAAAATGACAATACATGGATTAGATTTAAAAAGTATGAACTGCTTAATGGATATGGGATTTCTTTTTTGGGTGGTGAAAATGTTCTGGAATTAGTGGTGATGATTAAGAGAGAGAGAGAGAGAGAGAGAGAGAGAGAGAGAGAGAGAGAGAGAGAGAGAGAGAAAGAGAGAGAGAGAGAATGAAATGGGAAAAGTTAGACCCCTAGCAGCACATGGATGTATTGTTAACTAGGAAAGCTCATCTGAGCTTCAATGTCTAGAGTTTTTACTGGGGTTTCATTACACAGGCATGACTGATGGAATCATTGTCAACTGAATCTCCAGGCTCCTTCCCCTTTCCCAAAAGGCTGATATCAACCCTCTAATCACATAGCTGGCCTTTGTGGCTTGGCCAACCCTTCTCCTGAGTCATAGTGAAGTAACTGGGGGCCCTGTCATGAGTACCTTCATCAGGGCCCACCATGAATAACAAAGACAGTCCTATCACTTTGGAAATTCTAAGGATTTAGAGGCTACCTTCCAGGAATGAGAGGGGCATGCCACTTAAATTTTATTTATTATATAACAGACCCACACCAAGGTACATCATTGAAAAAATTAAAAATGCCAAGGCAAAGAACACATTCTAAAAGCTTCCAGAGAGAGAAATAGGTCACATACAAAGATTTGAAGATCAAATAATATCAATCTTCTGAATAGCAACAGTGGTTGCTAAGAAACAGAAAAGCAATATCTTTAAAATTCTGAGGGAAAATTATCTCTAGCTAGTATTCTATACCCAGCTGAACTATCAACCAAAGATGTGGGTATAATAAAAACAATTTCAAAAATGCAAGGTCTCAGAAATTTTACTTCTCGAGTGCCCTTTCTCAGGCAGCTGCGAGAGGATATGCTCCATCAATAGGAGGAAGTAAATAAAGAAAGAAGAAATGAGCTCCAGAAAACAGGGAAGCCAACACAGGAGAGAAGCAATGGGAATTTCCAGGATGATGGTGAAGGGAAGTTGCAGAATGACAGTTGTGGAACAGGCCTAGAGATCAGTAAGTTCAAACTGGGACAGAAAGATAAAGAGTTCAAACTGATAAGTTTGACCATATGAAGTGATCTTTGTAGCTCTAGTGAGAATGTGTAGGGTTAAATTTATAGTATATACATAAAAATCTAAGCAAAAGAAAAAAATAAGATAACCCTGAAAACGATTGTGTAAGAAAGAAATGTAGTTAAACTACTCCATCCTCATATAGTCAAAATACTATAAATTAATACTATAAATGCAATGAATACAAAATACTATAAATAAATTAAATATTTTTTAAAATTGAACTACAATTGTATTGTGAGAATAAGGGGGAGATCAAATATGTGGGGGTGGGAAGGGAAATACAAGAGCTATATCCTCTCCTTCCATTTTAAAATGTCAATAAGAATTTAACAATCAGGAAAAAATAGATTATCTGAACTGGTCAAAATATGGAAGTAAATATGAGGGACAAAAATACTGCTAAAAGTATAGTTACCTCTGAGGGTTGGGAATCAGGGGTGGGGAGGACAGGACAGAAGACTGCCTTTTTTTTTAGCCTTGTCACACATTTAGTTGGTTTAAAAAACTGTTCATGCATTATTTTGATTAAAAATATATTTTTAAGAAAAATTAAAGAAATTAAAAATTGCAGAAAAATTAAATGTCCCTAGGGTAGCATTTGTTACCTTGGTGAATTCATCACCATCCTGTAGGTCTAGACATCTCTGCAGAAAGCAGAGCTGTTAGCCCTAAAAGCAGCAGCATCTCTATGGAACAGATACACATTAATGAGGCTCATGAGACTGATATTTCAAATCAGATGCCAATTTATTAATTTACAAGGGGAAGCAAAGCTTTGAAGCACACTAGATCTTCTTGTTCGCTGATGAATGCATTTTCTCCCTGGGGGCAGATCTACACAGGGAACAGAGTGGTTTTCAGTGAGTTGCTTGGTGCTCAGAGCATGAGTGAGGTGGGGGTTGAATTGGGTGGCTGCAAAAAACGATGCCTCCATCTCCCTTGTTCCTGGACCAGCATCTTTGTCCCCAGACAGTGCTAAGATGAACACTCCGGTGATTGCCTTAACAAAAGTTCTTGATCTCCGCTTCATTGCCTGTCCAGACTCCTCCTGACTGTCACCTTTTTTTCTTTAGCTGCATTAATACCTTTATTCAGGTTACAGTCTAGATTGGGCCTGACAGTTATTCTATCTCCATCAGGTAAGTTGGCATTTATCTTTATGTTAAAGCATAGGAGGCTTGTGTCCAAACAGGCAGTAGTACCTTTACAAAGCACCCATGATATGCCAGGCTCTGTTCTAAGTCCTGGAGTTACAGTAGTCAACAGGGTGACATCAGTCCTTACCCTCATTGAGCTTATAGTGTGATGAGGAAGATCAATATTAAACAAAGTGTAGAAAGTAAAGGAATGACCTAATTTTAGACAACTTAATTCACTTTATCTGAGTTTTTGAGGTTGGGTCACCTCCTAGTACCCTCAGATATCACCTACTACAATGAACCATGGGAAGGGGATTTTGAGTGAGGACTCTTGTCCAGATAGAGAAAGAAGACCCATTTTCCAAGCATATAATCCCAGCTTCCCATGACCCTAAATCCCAAATCCTTCCAATAAAGTGATTTCCAACTTAAATTTATCTAGGATTAGTTTCTGTCACCAAAAACTCTGACTCCTACAGCAACTATTTCAGATATCTGCGAACCAGAGAACAAGTCACCAAAAGGCAGTTCTAATCCCTCTGCCTCAGAGCTGCAACCAGACCTGAAACCTTTCTGATCTGTGCCTTCCATTCAGTACAAAGCAGGACACACAGGCTGTCTCAATAAAATCTGATTAGCTGAGTCACTCAGTAAGTTTACAAATACCAACCAGAAAGTACTGAGGTTATAAAGCTAGTAAGAGCTAGTTGCTGCTTTCAAAGATGTCCCACATGCACTTTAGACCCAAGATATCCAAAACTATGGATGTCATCTTCCCTGCCTTTCCTCCCAACTCCTATATGGACTCACACCTGTGTCCCATGTTCCAACAGCACTGAATGGTTCGCACCTTTCCCTTCCCTCTGCTAGGATGCCAACAGTGAGTAGTTGGTGTTCTTAGACCACAGAGGTGGGAGGGAAGGAGACAGGCAGCAGGCAATCATCTACTTGTAGACCTTGAATGCCAGGTCTGGATGAATTGGCAGTTATCTCAAGTTACTTTCCTTGACCTAAATAAAGTAACCATACAGTTTAGCTTTATCCTCTTTTACCAAAGGTAGTCTCTATAGAAGATGACATAAAAGGCTTATATGTTCATCATCTTGACCAGAGATGCAACTGCAAGCAATGTTCCCACTTTACAGGTAAGCAAACAGAGCCTTCAAATGTTTTGGCTCTACAGCTAGCAAGTAGCAAAGCAAGGGCTTGAACCAAGTTTGCCGACTCCAAATCTCCATTCTTTCCTCTACTACTACAGCTCTCAGAGATTTTTGTATGTGGTGTGAGGGAGGGGCGTCTCAATCCTGGCCTGGCCCCAGTGGAAAAGTTCTTCCCCTCACCACCAGCCCCAGGGGCTAAGTCAGTTCCGGGGCCTCTCCTCCTGGCCTACTTTCCTTCTCTAGATATTCTATCTTCTTAAATCCTCACAACAATCCTGTGAGGTTTTTATATTTGAAACCGAAGCTCGTAAAAGTTATGTTTCACGCCCCAAAGTTCGGAATCTTCACCACCTCGCCTTGCTACATACAGTCCAGGTTTGGAATACCTAGCTAAAGAAACTGGCCACCCAGTGATGAAGCGGATGCCGGGGACCAGCCCCAGTTCAGGGCTTAGGGCCGCCAGGTGGCGCGGTGGAGGTGCGGCTGCTTCTCCACCTCACCCCCCGCGGGTCCGACGCACCTGAAATAAGCTGGGAGAGCCTGGGGAAGTAGGCTCGCGGGGTGGGGCAGGGCGGGGCGGGAAGTAGCCCTATTCCTGTCTACAATGACAAGGAACACTGGGACCGCCCAGGCCTTGATAGAGTCACGTCCCCAAAAGGCGACTGCCAGTCTGCATCAGCTTGCAGCATGCCCTGCGCTCCCCAGTGTGCAATTCATTTTCGGGGGTATAGGGACTAGAAGAGAGCAGGAGAAAGCAGCCGGCGGGAGTGGGGCGGAGACTCCAGCATCCCCACCTGTCCGCTGCCGGGAGGGGGCGTGTCTGGGGGCGGGATTTGTCCCATAGGGCCCGCCCCGGGTCTCAGAACCCAGGGCGCGGGATGGGATATAAAGCAGCTGGGAAACAATGCGCCTGCATCGCGCTCCCGCGCGGATCCCAGTAGCGTCCGTGCCGCCGTGCGCGAGCGAGGGTGGGAGTGCACGCGCGAGGGGCGCGCTCTTGAATGCAGGCGGCGCTCGGTGGCGCGCATGTGCATGTGTGCGGGCTGTCGGGCTGCCCCGAACCCGCCGCGAGCGGGTCTGCTCCAGGTGGCGGGCGGCGGGAGCCAGGTGAGGTTGCAGGCGGCCGGGGGACCGGTGCGTGTCCCGGGAGGGCGGGCTGCATCCTGCCTTCTGGGCACAGCGCGCCGCCGCCCGCCCTGACTAGCCCTGGGAGCTGCGCTCCGGGCGGCGCTGGCAAAGTTTGCTTTGAACTCGCTCCCCGCTGCCTCGTCCGCGCGCTGTGAGCGGCTTCCCTGGGTACACTGACCCAAGGCCGGGCTTCCGGGGACGCGAGGGAAGGGAGAGGGTTTTAACCCTAGAGGCTGGGGAGGGACGAGAGCTTGGTAGCCGGCTGTGCTGGGGAAATCGGGGACTCCTGCTTCTTTGGGCCCGTACCCCAGTCAGCCCGTCCCCCTTCCCTCTCGCAGGGAGCGGACATGGACTTCGACTCGTACCAGCACTATTTCTACGACTATGACTGCGGGGAGGATTTCTACCGCTCCACGGCGCCCAGCGAGGACATCTGGAAGAAATTCGAGCTGGTGCCATCGCCCCCCACGTCGCCGCCTTGGGGCTCAGGTCCCGACATCGGGGACCCGGCCCCTGGAATTGGTCCCCCGGAGCCGTGGCCCGGAGGGGGCGCGGGGGACGAGGCAGAATGCCGGGGCCACTCGAAAGCTTGGGGCAGGAACTACGCCTCCATCATCCGCCGTGACTGCATGTGGAGTGGCTTCTCGGCCCGGGAACGGCTAGAGAGAGCGGTGAGCGACCGACTCACCACTGGCGCGCCCCGGGGGAACCCGCCCAAGGTGCCCTCCGCCCCGGACTGCGTTCCCAGCCTGGAAGCCGGCAGCCCGGCGCCCGCTGCCCCCTGCCCGCTGGGCGAGCCCAAGACCCAGGCCTGCTCGGGGTCCGAGAGCCCTAGCGACTCGGGTAAGGACCGCCCCGGGCCATTCGAGAGGGGGGCACCCCTTGGGTGGCCAAAACTCTGCCGCTGTCTGAGGTCAGGCACTGGGTCTTCGTAAGCCATTTGGCCACCTCCCCCTTTCTCTAGCCATAGCTGCTGGTGTAGCCCCCAGCAGTGTCTGTCTGGCACGTGGGTGTGTTAGTAAACAGTTTGAAGAAGTGGCGTGGGAGCCAGCGTCCCTTTGATGATGATTGGAGCCCCAGGGGACAAGGGACACTGGGTGAGGCTTGGCGCTTAGAGAGGACAATGCTGGTATTTGGCTGTAGGGAATTTCTCTCCTCCGAAGGCTGGAAGGGGACCCTTAAGGGTCACTCCAGGCTTTTGAAGTTTTTTGTTGCTGCCTCTTTCCCTGGGAAACTCACACTCCCCTAGGGAGAGAAAAAGCTGAAGAGCCTTTTGTACAAAGCCAAAGCCTTCATCCTTTTAAAAATCTGGTCTCCTGTCTGCTTTATTTTAAAATACTCCCACCCCTTACCATTTGTGCATGTACACCATTACCCATGAGACAGATAGGGAATGAATGCTCCCCATTAACAGATGGAAGAACCAAGGCTTAGAAACAGGAAATCCCTAGAAGTGAACCCAGCTTCCTGCTGTCTAGCCAGCTTCTTTTGCCCAACCCTCCATAGCAACCAAGCACTAATTCCTTGATGTTTAGAGGGTCTTCGTGGTAGTTTACCTGAGAAGGACTACACCTTGCCTTGCTGCTTTGACCTAAAGTAGAAAAGTGTTCCTTTAACTACCCCTCCTTCTCCAGTCCATCTGAGAGCTTCAGCTCTCTTCTTGCATTCAACAAATGTTAAGTGACCCCTAGTCTGTACCAGTGGACTAAGTGCAGAGGTCGGGGATATAGAGCTCCAGGCCACCTGCTCCATACTCCCTGTCACATCCTTAAATGCGAGTGTAAACCTCACTGAGGGCAACCTTTGGCATTCTGTGCTATCAGACTACATTGTTCCTAGTATAACCTCTCCTTAGACCTCTGTACCCATGAGAAATACTGGAGAGGGTGCTTTTATGGGGTAGACTGAGGCTAGCATGGGGTAAATTGAGACAACACTCACTGCCGCTTTTAAGAATAACTTTTACATGACTCTTTAGAGGAAAATGAGGAATGGGGTATGGAAGCCATCATACACTTGAGGGGAAAAAATAAGAATGACAAGAAAAATTAAAAGTCATTTTTTTTTCAGTCCACTGTGTTAAGGTCATTTTTAATCTGCTTTCTACCCCAAGAGCTTGTGTTTGTTTAATGGCTGGAATGGGAATTTTGAGATCAAGAAACCAATAAAGTTGTGTCTCTGCAAAGGCCAATGGAGTGGTGGAGTGGGAGGAGCACCGTTTGGGAGCTTGGAGATCTTAGTTTGATCCAGTTACAAAGGTGATGTGTAGATTGACCGATCTGGGCACATGAAGGGGTTGTCCTTGACTGTCCAGCTGAGGACATTTCCTTTCCTGAGTAGAGTTTAGTCACTACTCTCTGAAAGGAGAATGGTGTTTTACATGGTCTCTTCCTTAGGCAGAGCCTGCCACAACTATGAGGTTTAACACTGAAATATTAAAGGTTTGGGATGTGGGGAAGCCTCCTGAATCATTTTCTGACCCGCCCTTTAACCTGAACCTGTTTGCAAGCTCCTGGTTCACTCACAGGCCACATGGCCCAGAACAAAATGCAACAGATTGCAAACAATGAGGGGGTTGGGGAGAGTGACTGACTGCAAAGCTCAGCCAATAAAGGCTAGGGGGCTGGGTAAAACAGCATTCCAAACACAGCTTAGCCAGCCAATCCCAGACCTTGGGGCCAGGAGGGCTGAATGGTCAGGTTTTATTAATGGAGAAATAATGCGATTGTCCACACAATGGAAGCCTTCCTGACAAAGGGGCTCAAGCATCCTGATATGCAAAAGAGGCAGAGAACTGAGCTCTTCTGTAGTCAGGATAAAATACATTAAGGTGGCCTTCATTGTGAGGCTGCAGAACATGTTGGGCAGAAAGGTTTTCCCTTAATTGCCTCTCTCCTGGCTGGGGTAACCTACGAGACTTCCCAGCCAAAGAATGATGGGGGCATGTCCAGGTGTCTCCAGGTCTCTGGTGTTTCGGCCCTTGTATGGCGACATTCTCTTGCTGCTGAGTTCCTACCTCTGGCACAGGTAGCTTCGAAATGGTTACTTGTACCCTTTGTGAAGTTACTGCAGTTTTTGCTGACCTGGGATTATAAATCCAATTCTCTCCTGGTCCAGGGAAGGGGGTGGAGTGGGCAACCTATTAATGATGGATGATTTAAGAAACCCATAGAACCCGGAACAAAATGCCCTTAAGGGAAACCTTTCCCTCCCCTCTGTGGGTGAGGAGGGATGGGTTGTAGCCCACCCTTCTCTGAATCTTGAGCTGAAAGGGATGGCAGAATAGAGAGGTGGGGGAATAATAGGATTTATAACTTGTGAAAAGTAACAATTCCCCAAGTGCAGGCTGTGCTGGGCAGGAACAAAGGGCAGCTCTGCCCACAGACCCTTCATTTACAATTCTGATGGGGCATGAAAGAGCCCGACTGGGGAAGATCTTTATAGCTAAACTTTGTCCCAGGCAGATAGCTCTTTCTCTCCATCCCTTCAGTGGGGGAGGGGGAGTCTGTGCAGACTGGGGGCTGTTGGCTTGGGTTTGCCTTTTGTTCTTATCTAAGCTTTGCTGTGCAAAAGGAAATTGGAGAATATTTTCCTTCTTGCTTATTTCCCCTCCTTTCCTTCACACTGCCCTTACCCCCCCCCTCCATTACAAATGAATCAGCTGCCTTTCTCCTCACTTCAGTTTGTTTATATCTAAGTTAGGAAAACATCACCTTTCCCAAGCTCCAGCATAAAGTCCTTGTATGTGCTTCTCATGGGGTGTGTTTCTTCTCTTCCTCTCCTCTTGGACAGAGGGTGAAGAAATTGATGTTGTGACAGTGGAAAAGAGACAGTCCTTGGGTGTACGGAAACCGGTCACCATCACAGTGCGAGCAGACCCTTTGGACCCCTGCATGAAACACTTCCACATCTCCATACATCAACAACAACACAACTATGCTGCCCGTTTTCCTCCAGAAAGCTGTTCCCAAGGAGGGGCTCCAGAGAGAGATCCCCAAGAGGCCTCAGGGAGAGATGCAGAGAAGGAAGATGAAGCTGATGAAGATGTTGTGAGCCCCTTGCCTATAGAAAGTGAGACTCCCCAGTCCGGCCACCCCAAGCCTGTCAGTTCTGACACTGAGGACGTGACCAAGAGGAAGAACCACAACTTCCTGGAGCGCAAAAGGCGGAATGACCTCCGTTCAAGGTTCTTGGCCCTGAGGGAGCAGGTGCCCACCCTGGCCAGCTGCTCCAAGGCCCCCAAAGTGGTGATCCTGAGCAAGGCCTTGGAATACTTGCAAGCCTTGGTGGGGGCCGAGAAGAGGATGGCTACAGAGAAAAGGCAGCTCCGATGCCGGCAGCAGCAACTGCAGAAAAGAATTGCATACCTCAGTGGCTACTAACTGACCAAAAAGCCTAACTGCTGTCTTACAAAAACCCAAGTTATTTTTTAACCTTCCCCCTTAGTAATTTGCACATTTTGGTTACGGTGAGACAGTCTGGACGGTAGATCCCACAATGCTTTGCAGCCAGTGCACACACAATAAGGGCTTGCATTCTTAGAAACCTGGAAACCCAGCTCTCCCTCTTCTCTGACTCACTGGAGCGCTGTATCTTCTTTGGTGCCCTCGGCTTCTCAGGCAGGCATCTGACTGAGGGGCCTTAGGGTCTGCCTAGCTCACTAGCTCCGAAGAAAAGCCTGACAGATGCTATGCAACAGGTGGTGGACGTTGTCGGGGGCTCCAGGCTGCATGAAATCTCACACTCCGGATGAGCTTTAGGCTGGGAAAGGATGTTCCCACTGGTGTCTCTGGGGGTGATGCTAGGACAGCTGGGCCTGGATATTCTCCCTGAGGCTCCTTTTTCCAGGAGACACATGAGCTGTCTTGGGTGAAGACAAGCTCACAGACTTGATCAACATGGACCATTACCTCACTGTCAGACACTTTATAGTAGCTGAGGAGTTGGAAAACCTTTAATATATATTATGATGTTAGATGACACCCACTTCCACTCAATGCTGCGAACTTGAGAACATTTAAAGAGCTTGGCCTCTAGATTCTCTGTCTGAAAGCCTTCTGCGCCCTTTCCTCTGAGGGAGAGACCATTCTGTCCTCACAAGGGACTTTTTTGTTTCCTCCTGCCTTTGTTGTGCAATGGGCTCTACAGCACCCCTTTCACACAGGCCAGATATATTTCCCCAACACACAGGGAAGAAGTGGGTGCTAATTTGAGGACTAGGGAAGGCTTGGAGTCCTGGCTATGAACTTGGTGTTTTCCATCTTGGCATCTTTTCTTAAGGCAGATGTCAGGGATGTCAGGAGTGAGAACTTCCACTTTCCCACTTCCCTGTCATCTCAGTTCCTCACTGATTAGTTTGAAGTTCTAATAGAACCATGCAAACATGTCCTTCTTGTGCAACTCCAAGGAGTTTGCTGGCTCTGTAGCCACCCTTGGGTCCCTTGCCAGCCTGACATGAGTTAGATCCCTTTCCCAGAATCTGGGCCTTACTAAAGTTTTTACTGGGAGAGCTGCTGGGACTCATCCAGTGCTCCAGATTGTGGCCTAGCTTTCTGGTGGGTTTTAAAAGAACTTCCAGGAGCTCTGCTTAGTTGGACCATGATGGATTTGGGCCCAGATGGACTTAGCACCTTCAAATGGATTCCAGGTGCAGCTTCCACTCTTGCAAAGGCACTCAACACTACAGGTGTCTTGTGGGCAACCTCAGGAGCCCCTAAGCCTAGCTTGGAAGAAGGACCAGCCCCTCCAGAACTCTGCCCAAGGGAGCAGGTACCTGTTGGCTAATCATTTGAAAGTAGGGGAGGGGAGGATAGTAGAGTGCTATATGTGGCTCTGGAAAGTGAGCTGCTACTTCCAAACCTATTATACACAATGGTCTGTTTCTGAAGTTGCTTCCTGGCCTGAGAACCTCAATGGAAGTTTGGGGAAGGCATCTACAGTTTGGAACATGGTTTTCAGGAGCCAACTAACTTCTGGAACTGTCTTTGGAGAAGAGGTGGGATGTAGGTTACTGGTGTCTCACTTGAATAGCTTGTGTTTTATAAGCTGCTGTTGGGTATTATGCTGGGAGCAGTTTTTGTTTTTGTTTTTTTTTTAATACTGTATTTTTGTATGCCTTTTGCAAAGTGGTGTTGTTTTTGTACAAGAAAAAAACTCTTGGGCAATTCTCCTGTTGCAAGAGTCTGATTATTTTGAAAGGCAGGTTTACCTGAAATTTTGTATTTAGTTGTTATTAATTGCCTGATTTTAAAATGTTGCCTTCTGGGACATCATCTAATAAAAGATTTCTCAAACATGTCAGAGTGGGGGCAGCTTATGCTAAGCAAGTCCCCCTGAACCAAGGAAGTCTATTTCAGGGTAGCCACAAGGGAGCCAGAGTGTTGCATTTCTCTAACCACGTTGCTAACCTGTTCATTCCACTTTGGGTTCCTGAAATGCCATTTCAGACATGTCTAAACAATGTAGGCTCTGCTCTTGGTGAACAGGAAATTCTCTTGTGAATTGCAGAGTGCTGAATTTGCCTCCAGAAGGCTTGAAATTGTGGTTCCACCACTTACTTGTTCTGTGCCTTTTAGCTTTACCTTTCCAAGTCCTAGTTTCTTTATCTGTAAAATGGGGATAAATGCTACTTCTCAGGGGTATTAAATGAAGTAGTAGACGATGAATCACTTTCTAAACTATAAAGCCTTATGTTCTTTTGGGTGGTACTTTTCTTTCTTTAGTGGTGTGATGACCCTTTTCAGGACCTGTTTTTAAAAATTCTCTGTGAACTTGTGATATGTGATTTTTTTTTTCTTTCTCCCTGGATTAATGAAAGAAAATGAAGCCTCCCTTTTCCTCACATAGTTCTCATAAACTTGCTGCAAATGCAAGAGGGGCGAATTTAACAATAGCTCTTCCTGATAAAGTACCACCTATGTCTAAGCTTGCTTCTCCATATTATGTTTTGCCAACCATGTTCCAGGGCTACCAAAGAGGAAATGAGGTTCTAAGAATGAAACAACATTACCCAAAGTTACATAGCTAGTGAAGAAATTGGGTTTGAAACCAGCTCTGCCTATCTGCATCCAAAAGTCTTAGCCACTGCATAGTAATGATCAGCTTGTTCTGTTAGCATGGTGTGTGTGCAAGAGGTAAACATGAAATTCCATCACTTAACTGCTTCTTGGAACTCTCTTTCTTTGTGGCCATTGTGCCTGACACTTTCTGGAAGAAGTGGAGCAAATATTCCATGACCAGCCCTTTTGTTGCATTTGTGGGCTGGGAGAGTTAGTCTTGTCCCAAAGAGGCCCCTTCTGGGACTGAAAGGAAAATGGTTGCTGTTCAGAAAGGCCATGAGCATCACGGTGGGAGAAGACCACTTTGCCTTAGCTACTACTCCTGCTTTACAGCCGAGACCTGGGTTGGTATTGCCTGGCTGCACATCTGTGGAGCCTTAGTAGAGTCAAACCACTACTGTAAATTACTCACATTTACCAAGTGACCTTCATCACAACCTGGTAAGTAAGCAATGTCTGCCATATGATACTAGAGCCCAGAAAGGTTTCTTGGTCAAGGTCACATAACACAGTCAGAATCCCAAACCCAGTCTCCTGTCAGGTAAACTTTCCATTCTACCCTAACTGCCCCTAGATCACCAAACCCAGTCCATAAGTAGCTGTTTGATAAAAAACTGACTTGGATTACTGGTACTCTTCATTTTTGGGGGTGGGGTGGGGGGTGGAGGGGCTCTTTCCTTAAAACTCCATTTCTCTTTAGCGATTGTCACTCTGTCCCATCATCCTTTTTTTGAGGGCATTTGTCAAGAAACTAAATTTATAGGACTCCTCTCCCTTTCGTAGATCTTGAAAGAACTTCTGGGCCCTCAATGAGGTATTAGGGACTCCTAGGTACAGACACTAATGCTAGTTGTTTTACATATCTTAATTCTCAATACTCTGGAGAACAGGATAGTGTCACTCCATTTCACGGATATGCAAACTAAAGCTCAGACATTTAAGTCATTTATCTAAGCCCACAGAGCTAGTACCAGCTGCCTGACTCCAAGCTTCAGCTCCTTTGAGTCCAACTCTGCTAAGAAAGGAGTGGGAATAAAGCCATCTCCTGGGGGGAAGGGAGGGTGTTTCTGGAATGTGAAGTATTTTAAGCTCCTTCCTAACTCCTTTCTACAGACTCCTACCTCTATCTCTGTCTGAAAATAGCCAGGAGTTTATTCCTGGATTTCAGAGAACAATTTCTACAAATTAGGTTTGTCTCTGAATAGTACACCTAAGGGACTACATCCCCAACTTGGGGATGTGGAGGTAGACAATAAGGGGCATCAGAGAAGCCACAATTGGTTAGAAAGGAAAGGTCATCCTCTCTGTTAGACAATAAAAGGCTAAAGTGTGTGCTTAACTCCTGCCTATTGGCAGCTATTTTGGGGGAACTGAGACAAGTTGAGCTATCTCAGATGTGCTGAGTTTGTCTAAAGTGCCCCTGTGGGCAAGGTATTGCAGAATATTCACTTCAGAAGGAAAAGAGGGGGTGGGGATGTCTTTGTTGATCTGGAAGGTGATAGGGAGTGAGAGAGTTTCCTTTCAAGGATAAGATAACCAGTTGGGAGATGATTGAGGACTGGGTGACTGAGAGGGGTGAAGAGGAGGGATCTAAATGTGTCAGTGGAAGTTCCATGGGGTGTGGGCTTTTCTACTTTAAGCCCAGTGGGCAGCTCTTGTTAATGTCTTTATTTAGAACCTGCCAAAGGGATCAACTATTAATGTTACCATTCTTCTGCTAAGGAAATATAAATATATTCTTAAAGTCTCTAATCAGGTAAGTTACTAAACAATGAGACAGTGCTAGGGGTCCAGGAGGTGCCCAGGAAGTGATGGATCACTTTTAAACTTATGGGAAGCAGTATGGTTAAGAGGTCTCTCACACTGGCTTAGATCTCAGTTCTAAATCTGGCTCTTCTTTTTCCAGCTGCCTGACCTTGGGCAAATTATTAACCTCCCCTAGCCCCAGTATCTGTAAAATAGGTATAAATAATAGCACCTGCTTCACTGGGTTGTTGTAAGCAATAGTAAGTGCTCAGTAAATAATTAGTGGTGTGTGTGTGTGATGAGTTATTGCATGTGGAATGTTTAGACTAGTCCCTGCCTCATGGTAAGCATTCTGTTGATGCAGGACAGAGCAATTTCCCTGAGTGGGACTAGACTCAGGCTCTGCAGTGAGAGAGAAGAGGGTACTTGGTGGCGTGTGAGAAAGCATTGAAACATACACCAAAGTTAGAGTCAAAAGGAGACTATAACACCACGAACAGCATGGTCTCCTCTCAGAGCCTAAGAGACTCAGAGGGACAGAGACAATAGAGAAGGACAATGAGAGGGTAAAGGCACTGAGAGAGACCTGAGTGTCCAGGGAATTCAGTTTATATATCATTTTTTAGTTCCTGTGAATTACAGTTTAAAGACTTTGTTTACCCATTTTCCTTTGATATGGACAAACAATGAGGATAAGAGTATGTATGTAGAGTGAAAAGGTAAGAATATGTAGCGTGAAAGGCCTGCTGACAGTTCCCAGCCCTTAATCCATAGGTTCCCTATGGTTTTAGCCATAGGGAATGAATGATTTAATTTTGTGTAGGGCACCACTTAAAGACTCTGTTTTTCCTGTTTTCCCTTCACAGTGTTGGGAATAGGGTTGTTAGCACTCCCAGCAGAAATTGTCCTTTGTTCTGCAGGTTTCCTCATGGTCTGGCTACAGGGCTGATCAGCATATTACAGTCTCTGAATGTAGCTTGATTTAACATTTTCGTTCCCTTGCCTCCTTTTTACATTACTAGGAGCATGCTAGCTATTATCTTTTTTTTTTCCCAGTTATTTTTATTGAAGTAAAATACACATAACTTAAATTTACCATTTTAGCCATTTTTAAGTATTCAGTTTAATGGTATTAAATACATTCATAATGTTATGCAACCATCATCACTAGCCATCAACATAACTCTTCATCTTGTAAAACTAAAACTCTGTCTCCATTAAATAACTTCCCATTTTCCCCACCCTCCAGTCCCTGGTGACCACCATTTTACTTTCTCTATAATTTAAACTGAAGTATTTCATATAAGTGAAGTTCTACACTATTTGTCTTTGTTACTGGATTATGTCGCTTGGCACAATATCCTCAAGTTCATCCGTGTTACAGCATGCGTCAGAATTTCCTTCCTTTTTTAAGGCTGAATAATATTACATAGTATGTATATACCATATTTCACTTATCTATACATTTGAACATTTGTGTGGCTTCTATGTTTTAGCTATTGTGAATAATGGTGCTGTGAAAATGTGTGTGCAAATATCTCTTTGAAACTCTGCTTTCAGTTATTTTGGGTTTGCTGAATCAAAATGGAATTGCTGAATCATATGATAATTCTATTTTTAATTTTCTGAGGCAACTCCATATGATTTTCCACATCGGCTCTGCCCTTTTACATTCCCACCAACAGTGCATGAGACTTCCAATTTCTCCACATCCTCTCCAACACTCCTTATTTTTTTTTTTTATGGTAACCATCCTAATGGATGTGAGGTGATATCTCATTGTGGTTTTGATTTATATTTACCTAATGATCAGTGATGTTGAGGATCTTTTCATATGCTTATTGGCCATTTGCATTTATTCTTTGGAGAAATGTCTGTTCAAGTCCTTTGTCCATGTTTGAATTAGATATATTTTTTTTAGTTTTAAAAATTCTATATATATTCTGGATATTAATCTCTATCAGATATATGATTTGCAAGTATTTTCTCCCCCGGATCTTTAGTGTTATATAAACCATTTAACAAGTCATACCTAGAATACAGATTCATCATATTGGAAGATGATAGAAAGGATTGGTAAAATAGGAAAGCTTCCCAGAAGGAATACCTGAAGCAATCTGAAATACATATATTGATGCCTCAGGGGGCAGTAAACTATCAGGGAAGGAGTAGCTATGATTTGGGGAGACTGAGATAGGCAGAGGATGAAAGGAGGGCAAAGACCTGAGCCTCTGGTGGGTCCACAGCATCACATAACCCATGGCAGGCAGGAGCTTCAAGTCTATGATGCTACTGCACATATATGCTCTCCATTTGTCCTTACTTGGCACTGCAGAGCTTCAAACTGAGCTGGAGTCAACTGACTCCAGTCATTAAACCAAATGTCTATTTTGTTCAGGCTGTGAGTCTCAAATCTGAGCATGTCTTAAAGTCAGAGCCAGGAATCTACATTGCTGACAAACAAGCAGGAAAGTAGAATCTGAGATTACACTTAGAAAAACACTGGAATAAAGGTTTGGAGCCAAGTCCCACAGAGATATAAAAATGTTCATGGAAGGTGGTATAAATGGTATAGTATAAGAGTTAAGAACACAGTCTTAGGGTTACTACTACCTACATGATATTGGGTAAATCACTCACCTTCCTGGGTGAACTTCCTTCTTTAAAATGGATATAATATTAATACCTACCACATAGAACTGTTGTGAAGAGTAAGTAATAATTATATGGAAAACACTTAGAATGGTACCTCCCATATAGTTAAGAGCAATGATATATGAAACTATTATTCCTTACAGAAGTTTATGAGCATGCAAATATAATTATGAAATAAGGCAATATGTGTCTCAGACAAGGGCTACAAGCCTCCAAAGAGGAAGGGAGTACTTTCTTTGGGGTCATCAAGGAAGTTTTTGTTGGGGGATATTGTGGCTTAAACTGGAACAAGATGTACTGTAGTATATTGCTAAGTGAAAAGAATGAGTTATTCTAGGCTAAGGGAATAGCTTTGAGGAACGGGATTAAGAAGGTTGTCTGGAACCTGGGGAAAGAGGGAAATCTGGTCTGATTTGCTGGCTGAGTGGTCTCATTTTTACAAAACAAGAAGGGTTACACTGGATTTCTAAGAGGATGTTTTCAATGGCAAACATCCTGTGTGATTCCTTGAAATAGAGAAGTCAGAGAAAGAAAGCGATAGTGGTTTGAGACACAGAGATTGAAGTAATGGGGTCATCCAAAACAGAGGAAGTTGGAAATGTGACACTGAAGCTTTAGAAAGGGATTTGAAATGAAGATACAAGTTTGAATCTCATCAGGATATAAGATGATGAAGGTCCAAAATGCCAAGCCATGAGAAAGAGAAGGGGCCATAGGAATAGAGGAAAAAGCTTAGAATAGGCAAGGATCTCTGATGGCTCGGCATCTCTTCCCCCTTGTACTTATCCTACTCTGATTTTGCAGCCTTCAGTGATCCCCTGTGGGTGTGCAGACTCTCTTAGCTTAGAAGGCCTGAAGTGAGCTCCCTTAAAGTAACATAAACCCTACAACATGGTGAGCTCTATTCTCTTCTTTCCTTCACTTGTTTTGAACAGTTCTAATGCTCCTGAATTCAAATTGGCCAATCACCAATGGAAACAGCAATTCGCCAAACCAATGCAAGGTGTCATGATTACTCACTGGTACTATACCAAATTCAGGTTTAACCAGAACTTGTGAATGTGACTTTATTTGGAAATACAGTCATTGCAGATGCTAAAATGAGGTCATACTGAAGCAGGCTGGACCCTAATCTAATCACTGGTGTCCTAAAGAGAGGAAAATTCAGACAAAGACATACACACAGAGAAGATGACCATGTGAAGATAGGAGGCAGGACTGGAGTCATGCTGCCACAAACCAAGTAATTCCAAGGGTTGCCAGCAACCACCAGAAGCTAGAAGAGGCAAGAAAGAGTTCTTCCCAAGAGCATGGAAGCATGGCCTTGCTGACACCTTGATTTTGGACTTCTGTCCTACAGAACTTTGAGAAAATGAGGTTATGTTGTTTTAAGCCACCCACTCTGTGGTAATTTGTTATGACAGCCATAGGAAACTAATACAGGAACCAAGTTCATCATGAAATACCCCCTTAGGAAATGTTTTTCATTTGGGATACCCAGTTATATGGGGTTAGACTGCAAAGTTACCTTGGGTTGTACCAAAAAGCTAGGGTTTGTCTTTGAATTAACTTTCTTCTCTTACCTTGGAAAACAATGCTTCAGGACTCACATGGAACATTCTTCTTTTGATCCAGACTGTCACACCATCTTTCAGAATTCTATCTTGAGTGTTAGAGCTTTCTGGATGCTTTGCTTTGAATGGACCTTGGGCTTCTGCTTTTACCTCTTTAGTGAGGCAGATGGGGTGTTACTATGGCCCTTCCACTTTAATGGTTTCACCTTTAGCCTTCTTATGCTTCTTTCTTTTTCTAAAAAATTTTAAATTTTTAAAAATATACAGAGGATAAAAAGTAATGTAATAAACACTAATGGGTGATCACCCAGATTTCCCTTCTACCTTCCTGCCCTTCTTTTTTCCTCCTTTTCTGCCAGGTTCCCATGAATATCCCACTCCATGTACTGCTCTCAATTTCCTAAAGAAAGTGAGGTAGTGCAAAGGGGCCCAGCCTGACTATACATCTACCCCTAGGGTATAACACACACATTGTGTGTAAAAATTAGGTGACTGACTGTGGACTTTCAGAAGGGCAGGCAAAGAATTATTACCCTTCAAGTAATTTGAGCATCCCTAGTACCTCATTCCTACATTTTAAATATGCTATTCCAGACTGAACCCATCCCAAGATTTTTGCCTTTTACACTAGAATTCTTTACCCAAAATAATCTGTAAGCAATGGAATATGTTGGAGATGGGCTTCTGCATTCTCCACCTCTGGATATACACATACACTTTAAGTGAGAGATTCCCTTTCCTTTTGAGCTATCTTTCAGAATAAATTGAGCTATATCTCATCTGTCCTCATAAAAGGTGGAGAGGGTGTCAGGGCTAACACCTGGGCATGACTACAAGTAGCGTTCCTGATTCCTTTTTGTAGCCTTTTGTCTCCTTATTACTCTGCAAAACTTCCCATTAGAGGGCTTTATGTTTTGGGGTTTTTTTTAGAAATACTTATTAACTCTTGGTCATAGACTTCAATTTCCTAATTTTTCTTTGAACTTTATCTTTTCAATTAGGATTTCAAGTATATAGATTATCTCGCAGGAACTATTAGTATAATTCAGAGTTCAGAGGATCATTAGGGAGACAAATAGAGATACAAATAAAATAATATAAAGGTATTACAAAATACATTTCTATTCTCTTTTGGTAGGATCGATAGAATTACCATAAATGGAAATGCTATGATGTTTTTCTCACTTCTCTTTTGTTTTGGACTATAGGCTCCATCCTGATTTAAGAGTCTTTCCTGCTCAGCATTTTAGTGATAATTCTCCCCCTGGTCTACAGGATCCCTGTTCTCTTTGTTTCTATAGCAACATTCCCGTGTTGCTTGGCTAGAAGCAATTTTCTGCTGCTGTGGTGAAGCCCCATTTTTTCATTCCTTTCTCCTCAGTTGCCTTGGTAACCATCCTCTCCCTCTTCTGGTCTCTCAGTGGTAAATTCCACCTCCCTCTTTTTTTCTCTCTCTAGTAACAGTCACCTGGTCATGACTTGGACAGTGCTTTCCCATCTTTGAGTGAGCATACACTGTAATGATCAGATTGTCATCATGAAATTAGCTTCCCTTTTGCCTTATTTGCATCATTTCTCCAGCCTGCCATCTTTCCATTGGTTGTCATGGTAACTGTACCCTCTGAAAGTCTCTAGGCAAAGGGTCTACAGTTAACAACCGTCTTGTGAGAGTGTCTGCCAATATGTGGCCACACATCTCGATTTTAAAGCCAGCCCCGAGCAGGTACCACAAATGGGAGAGAACAGACTTTTCATCAAAGCAGGCTGGATGGAGAAAGTGAGGTACAGGGCCCCCTGGGATCTGGTGTTCTCCAAACAATACATGGGCTATAGGAGTGACCATTAGGCTGAGGGTGATCTAAGTGATTGAGAATTGTATTGGCAGTTATTCCAGGAAGGCCCATTATATGCTCTAAACGTCCTGGAGTGAATCTTCTGGCCAAAGGGATCCTAGTGATGTGACCTGAGAGCTAGGCAGAGCCAAGTAATCTCTGGGAGAAAGCAATTAACTCTTAAATTGGCTAACAAGGGGTTATTACAATAGGTATTTAGGTACTTTTACACATTATTGAAAATTTTTCTGCCCTCAGGCTTCTGCTTTTACCTCTTTAGTCAGGCAGATGGAGTGTTACTATTATAATAATACAAAATATTGGACAAAAAGTGATTGTTATGTGCCAGGGCATTGTGGCAGGCACTTTTCAGACATTACTTCATTTTCTCCGTAAGGCGTCTTGAGAAGTTTTAATGATAAGAAAATTGAGGGCAAGAGGTAAAGTTAATTGTGTGAAGTCTCCCAGCTAATGTGACAACTAGGTTTGAACCCAAGTCCATCTAATTCCAAAGCCTTTTCTTAAAGGTTGTGGAGGCTCCTGGCTTTTGTTTTTTTCTAGTGCTAATTTTCCTTACCCCTTTTAATCTGAGGGTTGCTACTACTTTATCTTTCTGCCTTTCTTATTTTTCCTCTTCATATTTCGTGGGTTGTTTACTTGTTTTTCTCTGTTCTCACCCCATCTCTTGCATCCTTTAGCCAAAGAGATGGAAGGTTTTGTCCTGCCTTCTGATTATGTCTGTTGTAAGATGAAAACTTTAGAACAGCCGCCCTTGCATGATACTGGGCAGATCTGAGCTTGGAGAATGCCACACCTTGAACTCACTGGGTCCAGCACTAGATAGGTAAGCCATTCTTCGTTCCCAATAATAATTATTGGGAACCTATTCGGTACCAAGTACGGTGCTAGGTACTGAAGATACAACATTGACCTAGGCAGAATCTGTTCCTTGCTTTTATGGAACTAACAGCCTGGAGTGTTAAGTCAGTTAATAGACAAGAGGTCCATTTAGAATTTTATATTGTAATTAGTGCTATGAAGAAAAATAACTGGGTGTAGTGAAAGAAAGAATAATAGGGATAGATCTATTTTTGATAGGACTGACATCCCCCACGTAAAAGAGTTGGTAGTTAAAGCTCTGACACCAGCTAGCTGATGGCAGTTGTGTAGGGAGCCTCTCAAGCGTAGGGACATTGCTTGGTTCCGCAGCTTCCTCCTCTCTTCGTGCCCTCCCTCCTGAGTACAAAGTTTGCGCAGGCGCACTGACGGTTGTCATGGGGACAGCTGCTCTCGCGCAAGCGCAGACATCTTCAAGATGGCGGCTGTGGCTGCTGCTCGAACAGTTTCTTTGGGACCTGGGCTCCGGGGAGTGCAACGGACACTGCCTCTTGTCGTGATTCTCGGGGCCACGGGCACCGGCAAATCCACCCTGGCGTTGCAGCTAGGCCAGCGGCTATGTGGCGAGATCGTCAGTGCCGACTCCATGCAGGTATGACAGTGCGGCTGGCCCCCGGCCTCTGAAACCCGGAGGCCCTGTGAAGGCCTCTGGCTAGAATGGATTCTCTGTCGCATGGTGGTAGTGGGTGAACCCTGGTGCTTGTGGGGCGGAGGGGGTAGGTGAAGGGAACCCATAATTACTGATCGCCCACCAAATGCCAGACGTAGTGCTAGGAGGTTTACGTTAATCATCTCATTTACTTCTCAAGACATTTTTTGGTAGGTACTATTTTTATCTCTATTTACGGATGACAGAATTCACCAAGGGAGGTGAAACAGACTTTGTCCATGTCACATAGCGAATAAGTGGAGGAACAAGGTGACATAGGCCTCCAATAAATATCTTCTGAATGAAAATTATTCCAGAGCTTTTGCTATTTAGAGTGTCCAGCGACACCAAGATAAATTAGTTACCATCAGTTAGTTTCTGCCGAGGGACTGGAACAGGGTGGATAGTCAGGAGACCTGGATTCTGGTCCCGAATCTGCTATCAGCCACGTGACCGTAACTGTTTTTTGTTTTGTTTTTGGACGTTCCTCATCTATAAAGTGGAGAAAATTCTACCTACCTCACAGGGCTGTGGTGGTTAATAAGTGAGATTATGAGCATTAGAATGAAGAGCAGGATGGCCTGTTCTGAAGAAGAGCAGGCACTTAGAAAAATACTTGTTGACGCTGAGAATTTTAACCCACTGGCTGATAGGAATCTAGAGGCATTGTCCTCGTCGTTGAGTAGGAAGTAGTCCCAGAAGGAGTGTAGTGCACATGGCACCTGGGAGCATTTGTGCTCGGATTGAGAAGGGGTGACATTTTGGGTAAATTTCTGATGGAGAAATTACAAATACCATTTATGGAGGAGAATTTAGTTAGGAGTTTTCACAGAGTAAAAGAGATGCTTGATGTGAAAAGCCTGGCACGGAACCTAGCACCTCATGGGTACTGGGCACAGAAGGGCAGTCCTCCCCATTCTACCCTATAAACCTCTGTGCTAGATTTCTACCCTTATTAGTCCATTTGAGGTAACAGGACCATCAACACACATACGGCAATTAGGATAATTCAACAAATATTTGTGCACAACCTCTACTTTGTGCCAACTTCAAGAGACAAAATTTTAGCTCAGATTCCAGCCCTATGTTTCTAAGATTGCAACTTCAGCCTTACCTCTTCATACCTTGTTTCTTCTTATGTAAAATAGGAAGAATAATATCAGTAACAACATTGTAATGATTAAACGAGATGAAATATATAAAGCACTTAATGGCACATAGTAAGTGGTAAAAATATAGTAGGTGTTATATTCTGAAGGGCCCTTTTGGAGAGAGAAAACCATAATCCGTGTCCTCAAGAAGTTTTAGTCCAGCTAAACATGAAACAAAACGCACTTAGTAAGTGTTTAAACCAGGCGATTAATAATGTTCTGCAAGGTGGATGGGGTGGGGAGGAAAGAGACTATAAGTGTTAAATTTTATGATAAACAATAGAAATTTTGAGAAAGGGTGGAAGGAGATGATACTTTTCATTGACTTCCTGTTGACCCAGAAACTTTTTGGTAATCATGTGAACAAAATGACATTTTTAATCTTGGATCACCAGCTCCTTGAAAGAAAAATTTAAATTTCCAATAAATCTACAGGCAGAATAATAATAATTTGTATAGCACAGTTTATAAAATGCTTTCATATGCTTTTTTATTCTCAAAATAACCTTGTAAGGTAGAGTTATTAGTTCACAGATAAGAAAACAGGCTCAAAGTCTTACAGTAAGTAGCAGAACTGGAGCTGAACATAGGTCTTATCCACATAAAGCCATTCCCTTTAGAAGAGGCCAGATCTGTGGGATTCAACCATTAGACAGTATTTCTTAACTTTTCTTTCACAAGAGTGTGCTGTATTTTTACCAGAATATAAAATATATTTTCCAATCTGTATTGTGAATCAAAGTGTGAATTCATAGTGACGTCTGTCAAGTGAAGTTTTAAGCTGAATAATGGCCACAGGATGCATTGCTTAGGAAGATAAAACATGCTGCAACTAAGAGATTTAATTTAATGTCAATAATTTAATGATAGCAAAGACAGAGAATGTTTATTGGAAAAGGGAAAACTTGACCTTGTAGAGAGCCTAGACAGTAGTAAACTTTGTTATAACAGCCACACAGACTAAATGGAAAGTGATAATTAGATATTTTTTTCAAATTTCCAAGTCAATCTTTTAAAAAAAAAAAACATTTGTATTTTAATAATCCATTTTGGGATGCTGTCCAGAATTTTATATTTCAGAAGTATACTATTAACTCAGAAAGGATTGTAAAGTACTGCCTTAAGTCTTCAGTTGTCTTGCACCTCATACTTGGTATGTCATCCCTTTGTCCCACCTTAACTGTAAGGTCATCTCAAGGCAACCCCTACAAGGGCAGTTCCCATCCAGGGAAAGTGTTTGTTTTTGGTAATCACTGAATAAGTTCTTTAAGTATTGAGGTAGTTTCTGTGTGGTAAAACCACAATGTAGTGTCAAGGGTAGTATTTCTAGGGTCATGTAGTTTCTGAAGGTTCTGCCTGGCCTCTTACTTGCCATTCTGATTTATTGAGTGGGAAGTCAGAATTGCTCTCTGAGGGACTCCTGCTGGGTTTTGCTGTGGATTCTGTATGGCAGGTCTGACAAAAGAAACATTTGTGCTTATTTTCTAAATTTTCCAATCTCCAGTGTCATAAATTATAGAAACAAATATTCTCAGTCAGCAATAAGAATCTAAATTCAAGGAGGGGCAGGTATTACAATCCCTGTTTTCCAGGATGGAAAAACTGAGGTATAGAAAGTTTAAAAAAATGGACTGGAGATCACAGTGCAAGATACTTGCACACCTGGGAATTGGATCTGGGTCTTGTAACTGTGTGGTGTCTCATATGTTGCAGGAAGATGATACTGGAGGTCTTTTCGGTCTGAGTCTTTTTTCTTGGCATGTAAATTCAAGCTACAATGCATTGCCTTCAGTGACTGGATGAAACATTGTACTGAGAAACTTGAAGGCATTTGCCAAAAGATGTACAATGACTGCCTGGAAATACAAGCTACCAACTATATGCCAAGAGAGAATAAACAAAAGTGTTCTATTTGGGTTTATAGAGAGGAAGTATCTCTAATGCATTAGTTCTTCAAGTCCTGTAGAGAAGCAGTAGTCATACATAGGAGCACAGTTCTCTTTGTGTTTGTCTAAACCTACAAGAGAAGCAAATGATTTTTGGCAGTCTGACTAGTAAGCAGGCTTTGTGTCATTTAGTAGATGTGTAGTTCTGCTTTCTTTTTGTCTGCTTTGGGACATAATCTAGGAGCAGTGTCTTTTACCAAAAGACAACTGTCTGATAGTGCTCAAGGGAGATCTGGTATGCATGGGGGAGGGATATAAAAAGAGAGATGGCATAGTGGATTACAGTGGCTTATGTAACATAAAAGTCAAGAAAACCTGTTAACCAGGAGAGATGATGGCTATCCGGGGGCTGTTGGCAGAGGCAGTCTTTTAATAGGACTGAGCCTGACAAGAAGTAAAGAGGGAAATCTCAATTTTATTTTTCCAAATTTTGACTCATCTAAAAAATAGAGTTTCTGAGTTCCCTTGGTTCACCTCCATTGTGAATGAATTTAGTTTTCCTTTGGCTACAGTATTAAGCTTGGGCAGGTTGTACATATACACTTTTTTTTGCAGCCATGGGAAGAAACTCCTATGTTATGTAAGAAAAGAGAAGTGACTACTGGCCAAATGGGAAACCATAGGAGAGCATAAATGGGACTTGCAGATTCAGATTTGTGAGCATGAGGTGCTGCCTTCATGCTTCAGAGCCTGGGGCAGGCTGTTGGAACAGCTCCACTTCAAAAGGAATATTGGTTTGAGGGATAAAATTTACTTGGGGTGTATAGGAATTCACCTATGTGCTCTGTGTATAATCTAGTATTGCTTAAGTGGTTTGATTTTGTGTGTAGTTTGTTGAATAAATTTGAATCAGGCCGCTGTCCTGTTTTTCTCTTTGCACCCTGCTTTTGAGCTGGAGCCTCACCAGTGCTACCTCCTTATTGTGGCAGCCAGAGTTCAAGCTCTTAGCACTGTACCATGATAATAATAACACTGAAAATAACAATAATGTATATACCAGAGACTGTTCTAAAAGTTTGACATTTATTATCTTATTTAGTATCCTTACTCCATCCTTATGAGGTAGGCACTATTATTTTCTCATCTCTACCAAAAATTGCTTTTGTGATCCCTCATCTTCACTCTATTCTGTATTTTTTCCTCCACCTCCTATTTATTTAGTTATTCATCCTCCATCCCATTCTTTTCCTCTATACCACTGTATACGTTTCACCAGGCAGGGAAGGAAGAATATTCTTGACAACAGAACATGAACAAAGTAAAGGAAGACTAAAAGAGTACATGCCGTTTTCAAGGAATGACTAGCAACTATCTGGCATCTAAGATACTTGAGGGACAGCAGTAGGATGTGGAGCTAAAATTATAGACTCTGGGAGCAAATTTTAGAAGCTCTTGAAAGGCTTGCCATGAAGTTTGGGGTTTTAAACAGGGAAGTGATAGTAAATCTGTTTCATAAGGTAACTCCAATAGCTGGGTGGAGAGTGGGCTAGGGGAAGGATAAATAAGTTTGGGATTCTGTTACATTAGCCAGGTTGAAAGAGGCTGGAGTTGCACTGAGGTTGCACTGTGGATAATAGGTAACCATTTTGACATTTTGTAGACATAATGAAGTAGGATTTTCGTATTGATATGGAAGCATTGAAAGAAAAAATAAAAAAAAGAAAAAATGATGGAGAACAGAAGCCTTTTTGTTTTTGGAAAAAAGGATACACGCTTAATGAAAAACATCCAAATAACACAGAAATGTACAAAAGAAATATCACCATAGTCTTTGTAGCCAGATATAACCATTTTAACATTTTGGTGCACATCCTTCCAGACATTGGTCTTTGTATTTACATATGTGTGTGTGTGTGTGTATGGATTTTTTCCTTTTTTTTATTGTGGTAAAACATAAAATTTACCATCTTAACTATTTTTAAGTGTATAGGTCAGTGATATTAAATAATTCATAATATGTGACTATTACCACTATCTATATTCATAAACTCTTCATACTGTAAAAACTGGAACTCTATACTCATTAAGCAATAACTCCTCATTCCTTCTTTTTTCCAGCCCTTGGCAAGTACCATTCAACTTTCTATGTCTGTGGTTTTGACTACTCTTAAGTATTTCTCATAAGTGGAATGTTACAGTATTTGTCTTTTTTTTGTGACTGGCTTGTTTTACTTAGCATTATGTCCTAGTTTCATCCGTTTGTTTTTACATAAGTGGATGCATACATTTCATGCTGTTCTGTATCCTGCTTTTTATTTTTTCTCTCTTAATGGTATGTTAGGAATATCTTTATGTGTTAATGTATATAACTCTCCATCAGTGGTCTTGAGCTGGATAATCCCCCCCTCTGTGGGGGGCATTTGCCAATCTCTGGAAACATTTTTGGTTGTAGCAACTAGGGAGGTGAGTTTCTGGCATCTAATGGGTAGAAACTAGTAATGCTGCTAAACACCCTATTGTGCATAAAACAGCCGCTCACAACAAAGAATTATCCAGCCCCAAATATCAATATATTATACTGAGGTGGAGAAATTCTGTTCTACATTATTGTTGTTTTTAAAATTTTGAAGCAATTGTCGATTTATACAGGAGTTTCAAAGAGTCTAGATAGTTTTTGTATACCTTTTACCCACCTTCTCCTCAAATTAACATCTTATATCATCATGGTACATTTATCAAAAGAAATTGACATAGATACAGTACTGTTAACAAAACTGTAGGCTTTCTTTGGATTTCAGCAGTTTTTCTACTAACATCCCTTTTGTTTCAGGATCCAATCTAGGAAACCATACTGCTTTTAGTCATTATGTCTCCTTAGTCTCCTCCAGTCTGACAGTTTCTCAGTCTTTCCATGTCTCCCATGCTTTTGATATTTTTTGAGGCTAGTGGTCAGCCATTTTGTAGAATGTCTTTCCATTTGGGTTTATCTGATGGGTTTCTTGTGATTAAACTGGCATTATGGAATTTTGAAAAGCATACCACAAAGGTAAAGTACCCTTCTCATTTCATTATATCAGGGTATGTATATCAACATGATATGGTTTTAATTCATGTTTCCTTCATAAATAATGATGTTGGGATCTTTTCATGTGTTTGTTGGCCATTTTTATATTTTCTTTGGAGAAATACCTGTTTAGGTCCTTTGCTTATTTTTGAATAGGGTTAGTTGTCTTTTTGTTGTTGAGTTCCATACATTACATTTTGATACACATTACCAAATTGCTTTCAAGAAAGTTTGTACCAGTAGTATGTATGTCTGTTTCCCCTCACCTTTGTACTTTGTGAATTACCTATCTTTTTTATTGTAAATAAGACAGAGATTTCATTTTAATTTCATTTCTTAGGCTAATTGCCTTTCAAGTATACATTGACCATTTGTGTTTTTTTTGTTTGTTTGTTTTGAATTCCTCCTGTCCATACCTGCTGTGTCCAATTCTGTATAATGGTTTTCATTTTTGTATTTATTGATTTGTAAGAGTTTCTGTGTATTGTGAATTTTAGCCCTTTGTATTGTAACAATATTATGTATTGTGAGTCTCATTTGTTGGAAATATTTTTCCAGTTGGTCATTTGTCTTTGACTTTTATGCTTTTTTTTTTTTTTTTTTTGCCTATAAAGGTTTTAAATTGGTCTAATCTTGTATTCTTTTTAGGATTACAAGTTTTAACATTCTTTTAGAAAGAGTTCTTGTCTGAAGTTTATAATCCATTTAACTGTTGGAATGTACAGATGTAAATAAAAAATGTCGTTTCTCTAGTGTAAATGAAGATCTATTATCTTGTGTTCACTACACCTGTTGCTCTTCCCATGGTGTCCCTTACACATATGCGTTAGGTAATTGCAGATGATATATAGGATTCTGCATTGCCCTGGCTTACTTAGATGTGGATACTTTTGGTTAGCTACCCAGTTAGTTTTCTTGTTCTCTTTATTTTGGGTGTGGGATGGGTGATGGTTATATCTTGTTGCATAGCACAATACTTGCAACCGTGGTTCTCATGCCCAGCTGTGTATTGGAATCACCTGGAGAGTATTGAAAATAACGATGCCTAGGCTTATAATAATCAGTAAATAATCTGTTGATTAGAATTATATGATTTGTTTTAACTCTTCAGGTGCCTAATTCTTTCCTAATTTATAGTTGGTCTTTATTCACAGGTCTTTGTTTCACCTGGTAGGCAGGTTTATTTATTGAGAAAGCTGGGTTTTAGTCCCAGTTTTGACACTAGTTTACTGTATATATAATTTTGAACGAGTTACTGCCCCTCTCTGGGCTTTAGTTTCCTCTTTGGATATATTAGGGAGGGAAAACTGACTGGATTAGTTCAGGGTAAACTTTCTGTTAAGGTCCAGGTAGTAAGTAATTTAGGTTTTGTGGGTCATGCAGTGTCTGTCACAGTGTCTAAAGTTCCTTTCAGCTCTGGTAGTTTGTGGTTCTCTTCTTTTAAACCTTAGGCAGGGGTCTCACAAAGGAAAATCTTGTTTAACCACCACCAATTAAATATAGATAATACCAACCACTTATTACTTACCATCTGCCTGGCATTATTCTACACATTTTACATATATTAACTCTTCAGACTAACCCAGTGAGGAGTACAGGTGTTATTATTACTTCCATTTTCTAGACAAGAAAATTTGAGGCAGAGAAAAATTAGATACTTAACCTGCCAAATGAAGGCTACAGCTGGGTAGTAGAACCAAAATTTGAACCTAGGTATTCTGTCTTCATTATATTCTACTGCCTTTCCCTAACTTACATGTTACACGCCAAATAATGGAGCACCTCAGCTATTTTACTTTGTCACAGGTATCCTAAGATAAAATATCACTGACACCATCAAAAGTGGGCAATCATGAGCCTATAAAGATGGCTACAGAATGGAAACTATTAATTTTCTCAAAAGAACCCTTTTCTTTCAGTCTTAGTGTTATAGTCACATGGAATTGCCTATGTATATATTTCTACCTATCATACTTACTCTTGAGAACCTTGAAGGGGTTCAGTGTATGGTGGCTGTCTTCTCAGTTTCTGGAATTTTATTTCACCTTAGTAGGAATTCATTACTTCAAGTGAACAAACAGACCAGAGTCAAATGGGGATAAATATTCTACTGGTAAGAGGCAGTAGAAACAGCTTGGGTTATAGGCAGAGCATCCGGGCTTTAGGCCTCTCTCACTACCAGCCAGTTATATGGGCAAGGGAGCTCTCTGAGCCTCAGTATTCTCAAGTATAAAATTTCAGGTGATTTAACTGAATGGATGATTTCTGAATTTCCTTATAACCATGCTTTACAGGTAGACTATTAAGCAACCGTTGCTAAGGTTCTGTATAGCAAAGTTTCTCCTATTTTAACTTAAAAATATGTGCCAATGTTTCAAATTCTTTTTACCACTTAGTGAGGTTGATACTGTGAAAGAATGCGTCATGTACATATTATGTATACGCTTCTCAGTTTGAGTATGGCCTTACATTATGATTGTAGTCCCTTTTGCCTTAAAGAGAGAGGCATAGGAAGAATAAAAGTCATGATTTGTACTGTGAATTCCAAACCACTCCTCACCAGACTGAACAAGTCAGGTACAGGTTCTCCTGCTTACTGAGTATCTTAATCTATCTGATTTATTTAGCATGTCTGCAGTTGAATTTCTGCCAGACAAAGATAAAAGTAATAGTTGCCTGCCATGATACTTCTGCAGTGAATTCATTCTTTCTAACCTAGTAAAGTGTAAATTTTTTAAAAGTCATCCTTTTATTAAAGAAAAGTTAGCCAAGAGTCTGCCCATTTTCCTGCTCTTCAACATCTCTTCAGTTGAATAATCAAATTCAAATTCTTTTAATCAAAAAGGAAAATCAACTTTCTGGTGAGTGCCGACATCTTTTAAAATATAATTTTTTTCTTTCATCCTCTTATGCCAAAACTTTTTCTGAAGCTTGGACTATTGAGAAGGGGTGTTAGATGTGAGGAACTTGAAGTCTCAGGAGAGAAAGCTGATTTTTACAGAACAGAGATTAGCAACATAGTGGAAAAAGAACACTGACTGTAAAGTCAGAAGACAGTTCTGAGTTCTGAGTTTGTCTTTGCCACTTACTAACTGTATGACTTTGGGCAGGTTACCTAATATGCCTTAAGTTTCTATTTCCTCATTGGTAAAATTAAGGCAGCATAATTTCATACGGTGTGAAATTCTTGGCAATCTTTACCTCAGATATCCAGTATTCATTGAGTATGATTCCATGTATTAGGCACTGTGCTAGGTGCTGGAGCTAGAGATAAAATACAGATTTCTTCCTTTAGAACTTGTCTAGAGGGGAAGATAGAAATATTTTAAAGTTATGTACAATAAGTTCTGTGATAGAGGTAAATGCAGGGTACTGTGGAAGCACATAGGACAAGCACAGATGGGGAGGATTCGGGAGTAATCTCAGGCTTTCATTAGGACATATGCTAAAGAGTTTGGGGCTGGTTAAGATCAAGTTTTCATTTTAGAAAAATCACTGGCTGCAGTGTGGACATAATTAGAGATGTTATATTCAAAAGGTAGGAAGATCTGTGAGGAAGCTGATGGAATAGGCTAGTTGAGAAATCATGAAGCCTTCAATTGATGTTTTAGAAACTAATATGGATAGAAATTGAGACAGATTGGAAATGTGGGGAGAGAGACAGAGATATTAGGATCACTTCAAGGTTTTTAGTTTGATAATCTAGATGGTTCATTCAAGTATGGCCAGAAAGATAAGGAGTTCAATTTTAGATATATCAGGTTTTAGGTGCCTGTTTGGGGTGATGATGTGGCTAGCTAGCTAACATTTACTGACTGTTTCTTATAGGGCAGGACCTAGTCCATATGCTTTACATGCATTATTTAATTTTCACAATTACCCTTTGAGATTAGATTTGAGATTAGCCTCATTTTATAAGTAAGATGTCTGAGTCACAGAGAAGTTAAATAAACTTGTCCAAGGTTACATAGCTAGTAAGTGGTAGAGAGCCAGGACTTAAATTCTGGTAACCTGGTTCCAGAGCCCTTTCTGTTAACCACGTCACTATATTATATGCCTCTCATTGATAACAGAAAGTCCACTAGGCAGTTAAATATCTAGGTCTGGCATCATGAGAGGGAACTAGATTGCGGATATGGTTCTTGGGAATTATCAGCACAAAAATGGTTATAGAAATCATGATTGTCACCCAGAGAAAGTTTATAGTAAAGAAATGGCAGGTAAATGCCATAAAAACTACAATTTCTCAATATTGTTCCCATGACAGACATTGCTAATAGATCAGTGGTTGGCCTCAGTAAAGGAAACTGATGAAGGGCCAGTGAGATAAGAAGAAAAACTAGAGAGATTGGTGCCATGGAAGCCCCATAGGGGAATAATTTAAGAAGGAGAGAACTCAGTAGTATCAGATTTTGTGGCTTTTCCCATTACGTGTTTTGAGAGCTTAGTAGAAAAGTGTTATATTTGGCAGTTTATTAGTGATCTAAGAGAGTGAGCTATCCATGGAACTGTGGCATTGGGGGAAAGTGGGGAGGAGTGCAGTAGAGAAGGTGGATGGTTGTATTGATCTATAATCCAGATGCACTTCTGGTTGACAACCACAGCTCTAGATTCTGTTGGTTTTCCTCTAGGTATCTGTGGTAGGTTTCCCTTACCTTCATTAGCTCCTCTGGGCACTTCAGCTCTGTTGGTTTAGAGAGTTCAAGTTATTTCAGCCTTGTGGCCTTTTCCCAATTTTTTTTTCAATCTGTAAATAAACCTTCAATAGAGGTGAGACAAAGAGACATATTTCCCTAGATGGTACCCAGTTAGATACCTAGAAAGAACATTAAATGTGTAGAGGTTATGATATTTAGAGATTGTACCATCAGACTTTAATATCTCTCTTCTAAACTTTATCACTTATCTCCTTATAATATAGTTATTTGTAATACTAGCCTGGACTCCTAGAGGACAAGGAAACCTTTCTTAATCTTTGCATGCCTAACATCTTGCAGAATACCTAGCACATAGTAGACTCTCAGTAAATGTTTGCTAGGATAAGTCAGTTATATTGATAATTGGCTAAGCAGGTTAAACCTATAATTTTTCAGAATGTTTCAGTTATCAGGACTCACAGGGGCCAGAGTTCTCTTAGTATTGTCAACATTTGATTTGTGCAGAAACATTTTATCTAGTCATCTCTATGTACACAGGTTTTGGGTGTCTTCTGGGAGAATGGGAAATGGAACACAGTGACATGCTTTTAAAAGATAACACATCCTTTGAGCTCTTCCTAGCACTCAGGGCTGACTGTTCTGTAGGTAGAGTCACACTGTAACTATAACTGAAGCTGGAAAATAGGTGAAATGTAAGTCAATCAGCTACAGACCTAACCTATTTAGTTGGAAGAATGTTTTCTAGATAAGTAATAGAATTATAAACCCGATTGTGGCATTTACTGTATAAGTATGTTTGTAGACCAGACGTGACATTTACAAAATTGGTTGGTTTTGGGGTTCTTTAGATATTTTCTTAGTGCAAATACGTAAAATGTTGCTGTGTTTTTTGCTTTTTGGCTGTGCAGTGGTTTTAATTGATAAATAACATGCACGATAACATGCATAATACAGTTCAATAAATTACCAAAAAGTGAAAATACTTGTGTAACCACAACTAAGTTCAAGAAATAGAACATTACCAGCCCTCTCAATAATTTTGAAAATTACAGTGTGATCCAGAAATTCCACTTCTGAGTAATATATTCAAAAGAATTGAAAATTCTAACAATTTTTTGAAAATTTTATATCATTGCAAATATTCACTAGTTTCTCATTGAACCTAAAATTTATCATCCAAGTCTTTTTTATTATTATTGTGGTAACATATACATGACAAAATTTATCATAACGTTGAACATTTTACCATTTTTGTGGCATTCAGCACATTCACATTGTCCTGCACCTATTATTACCCTCCATCTTTTTCATCTTCCCAAACTGAAATTCTGTACCCATTCATTATACACTAATTCCCTATTCCTCACTTCTCCAGCCCGTGGCAACTACCATTCTACTTTTTGTTTCTGAATTTGACTGCTCTAGATACATCATATAAGTGTGATCATACAATATTTGTTCTTTTGTGATTGGCTTCACTTAGTATAATGTCTTCAAGGTTCATCTATGTTATAGAATATGTCAGAATTTCCTTCCTTTTTAAGGCTGAATAATATTCCACTGAATGTGTATAACACTTTGTTTATACATTCATGATGGGCATTTGGGTGGCTTCTACCTTTTGGCAGTTGTGAATAATGCTGCTATAAACATGGATGTATTAATATCTGTTCGACTCTCCTCTTTCAAGTCTTTTGGGTATATACTATCTAGAAGTGGAATTGCTGGGCTCTATAGTAATTCTATTTTTTATTTTTTGAGGAATTAACATACTGTTTTTTCATAGCTGCACTATTTTACATTCTCAGCAACAGTACACAGGTGTTTCAATTCCTCTACATCCTCATGAACATTTGTTATTAATTTTTTTTTAAATAGCCATCCTGATGGGTGTGAAGTGCATCCAAATTTTTAAAAGAAACTCTCTGTTTTGGAAATTTTCCAACATATAAAACAATAGAGCGACCAGTAGTTGAACTCTCATATATACATCACCTAGCTTCAATAGTTATGAATACTTGGCCAGTTTTGTTTCAATTTTAGACTATTTTTCCCTCCTCTATTGTTGGAATGCAGACCCCCAGTCATATACTTTCTCTTTTTTTTCTGTTGTTAAAAAACAGGAAATAAAACACAATTTTAATGTTATTAGTATGAATAATGTCTTTGCAAATTTTACTTGCATTGTTCTGCCCTTGATTCAGAGATCATAATGCTTGTGTCATTATTAACAGGTATGTTCTCAGCATTATTCTTGCTCTCATGCAGTGCAGACATAGATATATTTTACATATGACCTTCATATACCCTTGCCGCCTTGTTAAAAATTTATTCATGGGTAAAATTTAAAAATATACAACATCTATAATCACAAGCTGCACAATTATTTGTAAGCACAATTACAACAGCACATCAGTACCTATCAAAAGAAGATTAGAATGGAAAAGAGTGAAGCACCTTCATAGACATAACCTTGAACTAGCTCCAGTTTCTTAAAAAAGACATATATTTTCGTTAATATGTACTTCAGTACTATATGCCTCAAAGTTAAGGACTCTTTTTTAATAAAACATAACTGTAAAACCATGTTTACCTGAAAATTAACAATAATTCTTTTATTATCAGATATCTAGTAAATGTCACCTATATCTTTATGCCCAGTTTCTTTTAATCTGATGGTAAAACAAAAGGTCAACAGATCACTTGGTGATGACAATTTACATTGGTAACCAAGATGTTGTAGTCCTTTTATGAGTTACAGTTTTTTAACTCTGTGAGCAAGAACTCTGCTTTCTTTAAACCATTAATACTCTTTTCTGATATTTGTTGGCATTTGTATGTAACATAAACAGTACACTGAGCCACTTCCTTTAGTAAATAAGGTGAACCTAGTTCTGGGTACCGTCTCAAAAATATACCTATATGCAGGGCACAGGATGAAAATTTATCTACAAATTTATCTACGTATCTGATAGAATGTGTTGATACAGATGTTCACATTTTGGCTGTTTTGGAGGTGGTGGATGATAAAACTGTACATTTGCAACTATGCGTTTCCTTAACATTACTCTCTGTATTAAAAATGAGGATCCACCTACAGAGTTCAGAAATCTGGCAAAATCAAGTTGTTGCTATTTGGAACCCTAAGCTACAACAGAGCCAACTAAAGACTATGGGAAAAGAGAGACAGGAACACACAGTTTCTCCTTTTCCCCCTTCAGTTGTTTTAATTTGCAAGGAAGACCCCAGTATACAGCATTCCCTATGGCACTTTATGATGGGAAAAGGAAATCTTGTTCCAGATACACAGAAAAGAACATCCTGTGATTTAAGATTCCATCAATATTCAGGTGTAAGAATGCAAGTCTGCTGTTAGGCACAGATTATGTGACTTAAAGGCAGAGCTGATTGTTTCCCTATGACTTTATTTTTTCTGTGCAGTTTTACTAATTAATGCTTTTCTTTTACTTGAAGATAGCTTATATCTTTATTTGGTAAATAACCACAGTAGTTAGGAGCACAGAGGCTGCAGAATGATAGTGACACTAAAATTATTTCCTGTTCTCCCTGTCTTGCGATAATAGTAGTGGTATTGGCTGTAATAAAGGTGGTGATATAATGATCCTTATGTAGCATTTATAATGTGTCAGGAAAAAACTAAGTGCTGTACGTGTATTCACTTATTTAATCCACATAACTCAGTGAGATATTATTATCCTCATTTTACTGATGCGGTATTGAGTCACGGAGAGGTTAGTAACTGACTACTCCCAAGTACAAATAACTAGTAAGTGGCAGGGCTAGGAATTGATCTGAGGCAGCCTGGCGCCAGGGTCCTTCCTCCTAACCATTATACTGTACTGTACTTATTTGACACCCATATAAGTAAAGGGAAATGTGAGATAAAAAAATGCTTTTAACATCTTTGTGGGTTCTGTGGAACATATTATTTGTTCACTCAGTGCTCCCTATAGAATCAGTGATTACAGAGAGAACATTTAATCTCAAAGCATTCATCCCTACTTTCAAATTAGTATTTTCAAATCTGTTCTCCATCTGAGAACTTGCATTTAGAAAAAGTGCAATTTAACTTTTGAGTTGAATTGGCAGATCAAGAGCTTACAAACAGGATATTGCCTTTGAGTATTTAGACTGTATGTGACCACCTCCTGAAGCGATAATTTGGATAGATCACAGTGTTTCTACCAGAGTACAGCAGTATTAGGGGATCTGACTTCAAAGTGTGTATGTGTGCTTTATCTGTCTGTCTGTCTATCTATCTATCTATCTATTTATTGTTAAAGTATAGTTGACTGTGTTTTATATACATCCTTGCAAATAGGCCACAAATGGAGCCAATCTAATACAAATTCTAAAAACCTTTCAGAGCCATTTAAATCCAAGAAATAAGCATTTGAAGTAGAACTTTGAGCAATGCAAAATGTTACCTTTCTGGAGACTTGTAATAAGTAGAATAAATAAAACAGCCTATTCATTTTTAAATGCTTAAAGTTCAGGTAAAAGAACGAACCTCTGGTTAATCTTGCAGAATTGGATCTCGTCTGGGCATTGGTTTTACATACTCTTTTAATCTTTAAGTGTGAGCTAATAGCCACTACAAGTATCCCTGCTTTTTGAAGGTGTACGTTAAAGACACTTCACTTTTACAAAAGACCTACATTAATAGCTGTTATGGCCAACCAGATGAAATCTAAAGAGCATTTGAAATTAATTAATCAAGAGGCTTTTAAATTGATGGTAATTGCTTCTTTGCTTTACACAATTTTGTTTTATGAAAGGTTTCATAGAAATGCTCTTCTTTTGGATAGCAGGGAAACCTGTACCATTTTTGCTAACCGAAAAAAATCCAAAAGAGAATTTTTGCTTTTATGGAAAAAAGTGAAAATAGAATTCAGCATTTGTTTGCATCAAGTCGTTATGGAGGCAGTGCCAAAGTACTTCCCTGGGACCTACAACTCATCATCTCAGCATCAAACCATCATAGCTTTGAACTGTGTCTGTGAACATCTGTGTTTTATCTCAATTTATTTTGTGCATCCGTTAGCAAGATGTGTTCTAAGGTATTAGAAAGCCTAAGAGAGTTCGTAAGGGTGTTATTCTTCGTGATAAACTGAACGTAATTAAGCATTTTGATTATGGTAAACAAAATAAGACATTGTACATATCTTGAATTTTGGGCCTGGGAAAGAACAAAATTTTTTTGTATAAATTAATGGTAAGTGCTTTTTTGCTTTATGCCATTTTGTCTTAGGAAAGGTTTTGTAGGGATGCTGTACTTTTAGATAGCAGGGGAAACCTGTATTTGATAAAAAAAAAAAAAAAGCCAGTGTTCTGTATTCTTCTGCTTCCTTTGTCTTAAGTTTTGTGGATCTGGCTATGCTCTGGTTAGATCACATATACTCTGGTGCTTTGGGTCATTTAAGTGGCCGGAGGGAGGAACAAGGTCACCATTTCCACCCATCAGATGTGCATTTTGTGGAGACAGATGACTTTCTCATGTTAATTTTCTTTCCCCTAGGTTTATGAAGGCCTAGACATCATCACCAACAAGGTTTCTGCCCAAGAACAGAGAATGTGCCAGCACCACATGATCAACATTGTGGATCCTCTCGTGACAAATTACACAGTGGTGGACTTCAGGAACAAGGCAACTGCTGTGATATCCTTAGGAAAGACAGCAGCTAGGCTTGGTGGGGGCAAGGCCACCCAGGTCAAGGAAGTTTTCTTTTTAGTGACAGTTTCTTCTAAGCAGGGTCACCCAGGACCTAACTACCAGTAGGTAGCATCCGCATCAGTGCTATGTAGTTTGAAAGATACAGTTTCATTGCTACTCAGAGTCCTGTCTGTCCTCAAACCTGCAGCATCAGCATCCCTTCAGAGCTTGTTAGAAATGCTCAATTTGGGCCTCATCCAGACCTACCGAATCAGATCTGCATTTAATAAGAGTCCCAGGTGATTCATATGCACATTAAAAATTGAGAAGCTCTGTTTTAGTGGAGAGAACATTGAGGAACCAGAAAGTTTGTGTTCTAGTCTTACAACCACCTCTTTTGACCATGTGAATTTTATTGAGCAAAGCATTTACCCCACTGAGCTTCAGTTTTCTACCCTTTTGATGGGGATGTAAAATAAGTATAATGGAATTCAAGTTAGAATTTCAAAGGGATTGTTGTGGGAGAGACTATAAAAAAATAGTTGTGGGTAACACCAAGAAATTTTTGAAAAAAGAGTAATATGAGGGGAACTGCCTTTATTTATTTTATTTTTATTTTTCCCCCCTCTTTAATTTCCCCACCCCAACTTCCACCCCTGACCCTTGGAAGTTGCCGTTTTCCCTTAAGAACTAGATTACTGAAATTCCTACTTACAGAAGAATGTATAAAATTTGCTTTGTTCATATAAGTTAAGCACTTTTTCAGCAGTGAAAATGAATCAGTTGTAGCTATATCAATGTAGAAGAATCTCAGAAATAACATAAATTTGGGAAATTATAGAAAGATGCATACATGTTCATACCATTATAAAGGTTAAAGGCAAACAAAACCATATATTAATATATTGTTATATATTATGTATAGTATATATTAATGTATTCTTTAGGGGTACATCAGTAATAAGTTGCAGAAAAACAAAGGAATAATGAGAAACAAACAAAAACCTTAAAATGATTGAAGATAGTGAATAATTCAGAGAGAGGAGAAGTTGGGAATTGGGATGGGAGTGAATACACAGAAACTTCAGAGGAATTAATATTTCTTTTCTTACATTGGGTTCACAAGTTTTATTACTAGGCTTCATAATTTACATATGTTGTAATGTTCTTATATATGGAATATTTTATAATAAAATGAAAACAGCCCATTATAAACAAAATTAAAAAACACTACAAACCAGGAGAAAAATATTTGTAACATAGGAAAAGCAAATGGTTAATATGCTTAATATTTGAAGAACTCTTATGAATCAATATGAAAAATAAAGGTCATGAGTAGTAATTCACAAAGGAAGAAATATAAATGTTGATAAACATGGAAGGGGGTTTACCCTTGCTGTTAATCAGGACCATGCAAATCAAAATAATGAGATAATATTTTTTGCCTCCCAAATGGGCAGAGATTAAAGTGTAGATAATAATTCTTGTCCTACCTGCTTTACAAGGCAGTCCTATCAGATGAGAAAATATATATGGAAGCCCTTTGCAAATTAAAATGTATCACCAAATGTACATTATTTCTGTGAGACACTTCAGTTGTTCAGAAATAAAAAGAAAATGGAGAGCTAATTAAAATTTTTAAAGAGCAGCAACAGGGAATGACAGATTACTTATAGAATTGGAGATTTAATGAGTTTAGGTAAGAAGTACAATCAGAGCCATCAAAACTGAAAGTACCAAAAACAAACAAACAAACTGAAAGTATCTTAAGAATTATTCAATCAACCTTCTTGATTTGACAGGTAAAAGTACTAGATAGTGAGTCCCTAAGAGGAGAATGCTTTTGCTCAGTATCACAGTTTCATGGCTTGGGCAAACAAGTTAAACTTCTTCCCACCACATACCTCCTCCTCATTTCCCTCTCTATTTTCCGCTCTCTCTCCTTCTGGTATCTCACCATTTTTAAACTTCCCTTTTTATTTTCTTTGTTCCCTTTCTCTCTGTTAATCATATTATATATTTAAAGTTTTATTATAATTACTACATAATTGTATGCTCTCTTAAAGGGAGAATATAGAATTTCTCTTTAAAAAACACAAATATGTAATTATTATTTTATGTGATCTTTGATTGCTAACATCTTTCCACCCCACCCCAACATCTTAAGGATTAGTGGGCTCCTGATAGAGACTGGCCCACAGACTGGCCCTTAAGGGGAAGGAGTATTAAAGGAGTCTTAGCTTGGGTTGAAAGTCTCTTTTTATCCGTGATTCTCAGAAGCAAAGCCCTTCTTACAGCAGATAATATCTGTTCAACAGAGATTCTAAAGAGAATTCAAAGTAGCAGAGATATAAAAAAAATAGTGACTAAATTGAGTACTTACTCAATTGAAAAAATATTTCAGGTATTGTGGTTGGGAATTTATTTGCATTGTCACATTTAATGCTCATAAGAACTCATGAGGATTATATAGGTAAGAAAACTGAAACTCATACAGTTTGATTACCAAGGCCTAGAACTGGAGCTGGTAATTGAAATTTATTTGTCTTTAGAACCAATGCTTCGCTTTTTATCTGGTGTAGTCTAAAGTGGCTAAAATGTGCACTGCTGGTACATAATGGTGAAGACTGAGTCTAAGGACCATGGCTTAGAGAAACCGGCTTGTATTTTGTCCTAGAAGGCTATGTCACACAGTGTATGTCACTTTGGTGGCTTCCTGAGCAGCTGACCCTCGGCCCTGTGAGAGTCCTTGGGCTTATGCTCATTAAGCTGATTTAGAATACTAAACTAGCTATGAATTTTAGCAGCGAGGCCTATAAAGTTCTAAAACTGGAGAGGGAATTACAAACATACCTGTCTCTGATTTATGCAAGTCTCTCCAGAACTGAAAGGAAATGATTCTGAAAACTCACGGGAAACAGTTAAAACTAATATCAATTCATTTTGGTTTCTACCCTTTCTCCTCTGCTCTCCTGACAAATGAATGTGGTTTCTTGTTAATACCCTACTTCCTGAGTGAGTCAGGATTCTCTTCTTGATATTAAATATTGTGATGTCTTTCTTAATATTCACATTGAAGATATATTTGCCCGAAACAAAATTCCTATTGTCGTGGGAGGAACCAATTATTACATTGAATCTCTGCTCTGGAAAGTTCTTCTCAGTGCTAAGGTATGTTTACTTCACTTGTAAATCACTGAGGAAATGGGTTCTTCTTTCTTGACAGCTAATTTTAGTGGGACGATGGTTGACTCTTGCCTATTTTTTATACTCAGCAACTGTAATTTTCCTACTTTGTATTCTGAAGCAAATGCTACCTCCATATGTGAAGTGTGCTCCTCCAGGCAGGCCTCAGGGCAGGGGCTGTCTGTGGGAAAAATGTTCCTCTGTGGATTAATTAGCATCTCCATGTAAGTTAACAGTACATTACTCTGATTCAGCATTTCCTGATTGTAACAATCTATGTGTCAGGGAGATAGCAAACACTAACCTTTCTTATAAAGATGCTTGCTATTGCATAAGGTGGAACTTTGCAAACTATAATGTGCTGGCCATTTTGATTGACTTTTTGTTCACTCTGAGAGGGCTAGACTCCTGGATGTGTTAATATTGACATGTTAGCCATGGTACCTGTTTGTACTTCTAGCAAGGAAGCAGAGTGTCTGAGTATTTCCTTAGACAGTAATTCCTCCTCCTTCTTTGTTTGCTGTGGCCTCACAGCACTACCACAGTGTATGAGAATTTTCTGTTTATGATCTGTCTCTCACTAGATCTTCTGATTCATCTCTATTCTGTATTCTAACACTTGGCCAAATGCCTGACATATACATTGTCTTTAGTATTAGTTGAATTGTTCAATTAAATTTACTTCTAAACCTTCATTTAATAGCCCCAGGACATGTGCACTGAGAAAGTGATTGACCGGAAAGTAGAGCTTGAAAAGGAGGATGGCAATGTACTTCACAAACGCCTAAGCCAGGTGGACCCAGAAATGGCTGCCAAGCTGCACCCGCATGACAAGCGCAAAGTGGCCAGGTAGGAAATCCTGGGCCTGCTGACCCCAGATTCCCTTAGAGTTAGAGGGCAGTCAGTTCTTCATTGTGCCTAGGTGATGAAAGAGAGGCTGGATCATGGTAGTTAATGGAGTTTGATGTGTTCTAGTTCAGCAGGTTGAGGCCTTGTGTTATTACCTCAGTCCAACTCCCTCACTACATAGTTGCACCCTACTTTATTGTTATATTTAAAATGCATAATACAAGACAGTTTTCCCTAGGGCCTATGTAGTCTTGCTTAATTTTCTATTTGATCTTCGCTTGTATAACATTTTTTATATAAATTTTTTTCTGGCATGCAGTTGGTTTACATTGTGACTTAGGTTTCATAATTGATTGTGTAATGCTGAGTTCTGCCCCAGTGGCTTTCCCAGTGAGAGGTAGACAGTTTCATAAACTATCTCATAAATCAGCTCACCTTTACATGTGGAGATTTTCTTGAAGGGAAGAGAGAGGTAGTGAAGGAACTCTTAAGTCATGTTTCCTTAAATTCTTTTGAGATTGCACTATTGTGTGTTAGGTATATTTTTCTGCATTGTGGAAGTGGTACCATATCTGACAGAGGATCTAACAAAGTGTCTCCTGTATGGATGGTTATACAGATTAAATATTGTAGTGATGTCTTATGAAGTATTCCACTCAGATGAATGATCTAGATCACGTTTCTTCTTTTTTTCATTATTGCCCCCTACCTCACTCAGAAGCCTTTTTAGAACTTTTTTTCCTAATTGTACTTCCTTTCATCTCCATATGGGCTCCACAAAATTTTAATACTGAAGAATAAGATTTTTTGGGGGAAGGGGGTTGTGGTTGCCCTTTGGAGGGCCACACGCCTTATAATATCTAAGGATTTTTTTCCCCTTTAAGGGCATTGTCACCATGGTGATAATGCATATTTTAGATAAATGAAATTTATATTTTATAATATCCAGACCTTTCATTTAAATATTTTAATAGAAATCTTTCAAAAAAATTTTGGAAAACAGGAACATTATGATGAACGTACACTTTTACAGTGTTTTATATTATTCTAGAGCTTCGTCTTTATTATCTTTTTTTATTAATTGGTTCTTATCTCTCATTTTGCTACTTCTAGACTAGTTAGTAATGAGTCAAGAATTACATCTTTGTAAGCGTCAGTAGGTTCTAAGCAAGAGCCCTAGAGTCTCTCTTTTAGAGAGGATTGGAGGACCTTTTTCATCTTTCTTTTAGTTTGAACCTCTAGATAAGTAAGCTCGCTATTACTATACATTTTTTCCTCATAGGTCCTCTTTGAATGACCAGTGATACAGAATGGCAAGGGGCCTCTACACTTGTGTTAGAGTTTCAAGAAATAGAAATTGGGTCAGGAAGGGAAAGATCACTTACAAGCTGATAAGTTGCAATCACCCAGAGTGGTAGAGTATAGATTTGAGAGTTAAATTACCTATGCTGCATAACATAATAGATACTGAGATAGTGGATGGGAGCTTAAGAATAAGTATGTGAGTTTTTTCTTTGGTGATCTTTGTGCTAGTAGAGTACCAAATTAGCCAAAGGCATTCTTCATTAATTTTAGACATATTTAAAAAGAAAGTTGATGAGCTGGATATACAACATACTTTGTACTGTGGGAAAGGCATTCCAGCGAGACTAGACTTGTTGGCTTGTAACAAAGTGTCCCAAACAAGCTCTTTTACTGCTTACCTGAAAGTGAATGATTCCCATTCTGTTTGTGTATAAGAAACCTGATGTTTCTGAACCTGTTTAACTGATTTCAGAAAAATGTATTTGTGTTTAGAAGAATAGTATTTTTTCTTACTTTATCTAAAGTTTTCTTTAGGACCCTTTTCTGAGTAGCTGTAGAATTGCAATAACCCTGGACCTTCATGTCTTTAGGGGTTTATGCAGTGAAAATGAGAATGAGATATTCTGCAATAGCCTCTTTTCTTGTTTTACTTGAGAGTTTGTAGTTCCTAATAGTTTTTATGGTTGTGCCCCCCTCCACACCCCAAATGACTTAGGAGCTTGCAAGTGTTTGAAGAAACGGGGATCTCTCACAGTGAATTTCTTCATCGTCAACACGCAGAAGAAGGTGGTGGTCCCCTTGGAGGCCCCCTGAAGTATCCTAACCCTTGCATCCTCTGGCTTCATGCTAACCAGAAAGGTATAAGCCTCTTGGTGCCCTAGAGTCTGTCTGAGATAGAGCTTTTAATAATACATTACTATATATGAAATTCTTAGAACCATAATAATAAGCTCATTAATTTTACTTTCATTACCATTATTTTTGACTTGGTAAAGTGCAACGTCATTTTCCTAAGTGCATGTCTGGAAAGGGAGTAAGGGCAGCTCTGGCACTAGGATAAGATACCAAGGGTGGGATGATATGGGATGGAAAAGAGACTGGCATCCAGGGAAGATCCAAAGGAGAAAGAGAAGGAAGGCTATGTGGAAGTGGTCTGACTCCTTGAGTTGGCTGGAGGCTGGATCACCAATTATTCTAGAAGCAGTAGGCCTAAGAAGTGATTATAATGGTTAGCTAATTAGCCTGATTTTTTTTTGTTTTTTTTTTTACTAAAATATTATAATAATGTCCTGTGATAGTAGTAATTTCTTTATCCAGTAAACATTCAGTAAGCATTCAGTGAAGTATGAAGTATTCTGCATAATACTTGGATTTCAGAGATATCTAAATATATGAGATAGTGCCTGCTCTTAAGCTCCCAGTCTAGTGGGGGCAACAAAGAAGATAGATACTACATTGTGATAAATGCTGGGCTATAGAGTAGGCCACAGAGAAGGGTTGATAAGCATTCTCTGTGGAGAGTCAGGGACCAATTTGTAAAGTAACCTATGAGCTAGGTCTGGACAGATGAGATTATTATGAGAACAGGTAGTATAGTGTAGTTATTAAGAGCACATTCCCAGACTGTCTGGGTTCAGATTCCTATTTCACCATCTTCTAGTGATGTGAGTTTTAAGGCAAGTTAACTTTCTGTGCCCCAATTTCATCTTCTATAAAATGGAGATAATGATAGTACATATCTCATAGCTTTGTTGAGGATTAGGTGAGTTAATACATACAAAGCTCTCAGAATGTGCCTGTCACATTGTGAGTCCTTGGTAAATGTAAACTTTTTAGGAAGATAGAAAAAAGGGTTAGTATTGTATGCCAAGAAATAGCAATGGCAGAGACATAGAAGAGCATGACTGAAATGATGAAAATTTGTTATTAATCTCAGTTATAACTTTATAGAAAAAAGTAATTTTTAATAATGAAACATTTATAAATGTACAATTCAGCATAAAATAATGGCATCTGATTTAGAATAATAAAGCTGTGCTTGACCACCACATCCAAATGATTATGACCTCTAACTCTTTGCTTCTTTGGGTCAATAGTTCAAGATATACTTAGGATGGCTTGGGACTAAAGTTCCTCATTCCTATCCAAGATGTCATCTGAGAGTCCTTAAATGTAAAATAACACAAAGAATAACCAATATAATGGGAAAAAGTAAGAAGGATAAACCAGGGGGCTCTCAGCTGCCTCTAAAATAAATAGTAGATATATCTTCCATATGAGAAGAAAATATTTGTCCCCCCTAGTAGCTATGATTATATGCTTTGATTTTTAAAGCAAAGAGACCTGTGTTTCATTCTGGCTGTTTTTATTGGAGTTGCAGAGTCTTAAGTGTGTCTATAATATGAATTATTATATAATCTTTGAACTCTGAACTCTTTCTTCCATTTGAACAAATTCTGTCTTTGTGGCAGCCTACCCATTCATCATGTAAATGTTTAGGACACACCTACATCAGACTTGCTGGTGATGGGCTAATTTGATTCCAGTTCTAGATGAGCGCTTGGATAAGAGGGTGGATGACATGCTTGCTGCTGGGCTCTTGGATGAACTAAGAGATTTTCACAGACGCTATAATCAGAAGAAAGTTGCAGAAAATAGGTAAGGTTTTGACTATTATTTATTACTTTCACCTACTCTCTATCCCTTGCTTATGGTTAAAAAGCCTGTTCTAGCTTTGGATCTACTTATTTGTTAGCCTTTATCTTTGGTGTTGGCAAAGCTCATTGGAAGAAGGTTTGGTGTACTTGTTACAGTTATAATTTTCTAAACTGCCAAACATTCCCAGGAGTCAATTTTCAAGGGAAGTAACCTGGGAGCTGATGGGGGTAGGGGTGGGGGTAGGGGTGGAAGGATTTCAGAGAAGCAATAACTGCTAATGATTTCAATTTCCTCATCTAAGGGATGAAAGGTTTCACTTCAGCTAGATCATCTCTAAGGCCACTGCTAGCTCTCAGATGCAATGGCTCATCTGCTGATGCTCTCCTGTTCCCAGCCAGGACTATCAACATGGTATCTTCCAATCAATTGGCTTCAAGGAATTTCATGAGTACCTGATCACTGAGGGAAAATGCACACCAGAGAATAGTAACCAGCTCCTAAAGAAAGGTGTGAATTCCTCCATTTAACCTATCCTTGGACATCCTTTGGTGATAGAGTATTCTGCTGGTATGATCTGAGAAAGAGCTAAGGCTAGAAGAGTTCCAGATGGCTTTCAGCTCATAACTGAGATTTTTGTTTACCGACTGTCCACCAGTGGCTGATTTTCTCCTCTTTTGGGCCGGGTGGGCCTGCCTTTCAGCAGAGTGAGAATTACTTACTTAGGGGCTCTTATATTTACCTTGTGTTTCAGGTATTGAGGCTCTGAAACAAGTGACTAAGAGATATGCCCGGAAGCAAAACCGATGGGTTAAAAACCGTTTTTTGAGCAGTAAGTCTCATGTTTTTCCTTATCCTCGGGTCTGTTTTCAGTGGAATATAGATGTCCTCAGCTCATCTGAAAAATGAACTTTAGTTTCTGGACCTTGTTCTAAGATTGGGGACCTGACCTGGGGGAGGATCTATTGCATAAATGATTTCCCAGAGATATTTTTTGTGATGTCTCCGAAAACAAATTAAATCTTTCCAGTAAGGAGTCTGCCTTAATCCTTGAACATATGCGTGCTGGCTGCAAACAGGTAAGAGCAAAATAGCAGAATCTTAGCAGAGTTGATACTCAGAGTTAATTTTAGCTTCAAATTTTGTGCTTTAAGAGCAATCAAATTTCTATAGGAAGGCTTTCCTAATTAAGATGGTCCTTGGGTCAGATGAGCAGTATAAAAAGACAGAACTTTTACCAGTTCTCCTGGCCTTTGTGTTCCGATATATGGTGCTTCAGATGGCTTCAACTTTAACTTTGGTTGAACAACACTTGTAAGGAAAGGAGAAGGAAAATCTCATTCATTTGATCCTGTATTGAATCTTTGGCAATACATTTTGAGCTATAAATAAATTATTGAGCCTTTGAGGTTGGTATTATTTTCTTTTTGCAGATAAAGAAGTGGAGACTTAGGTTAAATAACTTGGCAAAAATTCCTTAGCTAATAATAAGCAGCCAAATGTTGAATGTGGGCCTGATGCTGGAGCCCACTCTCTGCTTTTTACCACTGTTCTTATTTCCTTTAGCTATAACTAGCTAGACAACGTTAGTATTGGCCTCGGCTAAGAAATTGTGTGCTTATGAGCTAAAAAGGAGATTAAGCCTAAGTGAAACTCCAGTTTTATCTTGTGGACACTTTTCAAATTATGCTTCTGAATCATCTCCCTGTATAAGTTTTACTTCTGCTTTCAGGTAGAGATGAGGACAGCAGAGGCCTCCAGCCCTACTCCTCAGTGCTTCTGAACATAAACACCTTAATTCATGTTGTTGACCACCAGATTGCTGAAATTCTCTCTCCCAGCTCTCACTCTCTGACAGAGCTCTCCAGTGTAGTACTGGTACCAAGAGACTCTTTACACTTTCTTCTTACCCTGCATTCTCTACTGTTAGAAGAAGTCTGAGTTAGCTGAAATTGAAGTTTACTACTACAAATTTCTAATGGCAGCTTTTCTTTTCCCTAGGGCTAACAATTAGTTTGTAACAAAAGATGTTTTTTGTAATGATTTGGAACTTCCTCCTGTGGTAAAGCCACAATAACTCCCCCATCTCTGAGTCAGGAGGGGTTGATGGCATACTGCATCATATTCCCATTCCTCATTCAGGCATATGCCGCCGGAGTCCTGGTGCTAGAGTGAAAGGCACAGCTGCCCTGCAAATCAGGAGCCATGTGTGATTGGCCAGGGCTGGTCTGCTGGGATATGGCTCTGGCAAGAAGCCAGAGGGACTTCCCCACCCCAGCTTGGCCTTGGACTCAAGCCAAGAATAGCAGCTGGGAGCCGAGAACTTGTTGAAAGGTGCTTAGACAGGGCACAGAAGCCCAACAAAGGACTTAGAGGGGAAAGGAAAATATAGAGTGGCCTGGAAACAGGTGCAGAGCTTAGCCAAGGCCAGGTGTGCTATGGATGCTGCCTGCACCCTCTTGGTCTCACCTTTCCATGTGGTGGCAGGTGCAGCCCAGTCCAGTTTAAGAAGAGTCTTATTTGTGGTTGGCACAGTCAAAAGGCTAGCACCTGCCAGCCGTTGGCATCCTGAAGACTTTGATGTTTTTGTCCATGGGGCAGTGCTCTTTGCCTTTAGACAACTGACTTAACCTAGCTGTGGAAGGCAATTTAGTATGTCCATGGACTGGGTAAGCTACTAGCAGAGAATAAACATGGGTTGGCTCAGATGGATGAAATGCCTGTAATTATACTCTTGGCTACTTCTAGTCTCATCTCCATTCAGAAGTACTTCAAGCTATTAGTTTATTGCCTTCTGTAGTATACTCTTTTTATACTTTAGCCCACACAGTGGCCAATAGAACTGTTACTCTATATTGTTTTCCTGACTAATTTGGAAGATCCTACACCTGAGACGCTGGACTTGTTGGCTACAAATTATACAACTAGACTTGCCTGCTGCAGATTATACAACTAGACTTGTTGGCTGCAGACCTGTAGCTATTTGTTTCATTTTTCTGGTTAGAATGAGTGGCATAGTCAGAATGTTTATTTCTTTTACCCCCATATGTTTCCCTTGAGTATTTTGGAGTTCTGGGAACAGAATAGATATGGTCTTGGGGGCTGACCTCTCACAACTTTTCTTTGTCATCATTAGGACCTGGTCCTCGTGTCCCCCCAGTATATGGCTTAGAAGTATCCGATGTCTCGAAGTGGGAGGAGTCTGTTCTTGAACCTGCTCTTGAAATTGTGCAAAGTTTCATCCAGGTGATTATTAGTCATGGTATTGTCTATTGTCTTATTTCAGACAGCTTTCCTTAGCTTACACTTTTGTTGCTATGCTGGGAACCAAGTCTTTCCCATGCAATAGAGCAGAAGGGATGGCTGCTTTTAGATCCCTGGAGGCTGCATTTCTACTTTCACATTAAGAAAGGTTGTTACTAAAATCTGTTCACAGCCCACTGGCTCTCTGGGATGAGAAAAAGGAATCTTGGGAAATCCCACTCTCCGTAATATCAGAAACTGTTATCCAATCTCTTTGAATTGAATGCTTCTCCCCCATTTCCCTCTTGTTCTTTCAGGGCCATAAGCCTGCTGCTGCTCCAGTAAAGATGCCATGCAATGAAACTGAGAACAAGAGAAGTTATCACATGTGTGACTTCTGTGATCGAATCATCATTGGGGACCGTGAATGGGCAGGTAGATAGAGTCTGGGGAAAGGCACAGAGAAATCGAAGGGTGGGCACATGGACTTCGTGAAATTTAAGGTCTTTGCTAGATTGATTGTTGGAGTCCTCTTGTTTGTAAAGGGAGGGCTAGATTCCTCTGAGAGCCTGTACTCAAATTTCATGGATGCCTTCCCAAATTGAAGAGTTATCTCTGTATTCTGAATTTCAAAGGAAGATTATATGCCCTCTACCTTTAGCTAGAGTAGATATCTTATACTGAAAGGTTTGCAGTTAACTTTCTAGAGCTCCTTTGACTTTCATGATCCTGCCTGATAGGAGTTCCTTGGCCTTTCATGTTTAGACCTCAGTGGGGTGAGGTAGGACTATAAGGGAAGCCAGGCAACTCACCCAAGAGACCAAAGAAGTAGAAATAGCTGGGAGGGAGCTGGAAGCGCAGTTACTTTCCCTGAGTACGTTTCTTCAGAAACGGTGTCTCCAGTAATTTTTAAGGTAATATATTGATATAGTGGTGGTTGCTAAAACTAATGAGAAGTGTTAAGGGAAAGTTTGTGAAAGCAAGACTGTGAGATGTATATAATAAAGAAGATGATTAAGGGTAATACCTTCTTTATAAAATACTTCTGACCAACTCGGGGTCTGCCCCGTCTGAAGGTTCTCTCTCTCCTGTTTGGAGTGTGGATCTGCCTCTGCCACAGAGTCACACTGTATTCTACTGTCAGATTTCTATAGTCATCCAGTGAAAGCTCCAAGCCTTGAATTTATACCATATTTAGAAACTTATTTAAGGATCACTCCTTTTAGGCACAGTAGGGCTTGTAGTTTACTCAGTGGCTAGAATCCTTCTGTTCAGAGTACTGCTTTGCATGGGATTCTCATAGAAGTAGGTTTTTCTACCCATGCAACCAATAGAAAGAATGATTAGTTCTATTAACTGGTAACCCTGGCAAAATGAACTCCATTATCAGTGACTGGGATGGCTGTGATTGCCCAAGCAACAGAAGAAACCTCAATTGTGGTTGGTTTATAATGATGAAAGGGGAAGAGAGAGTGTCTAATTGTTTTTTCTCAAGGAAACTTAGTGGTTCAATTTGTTGAGTGTCCTTCAGGGATAGCCTTAGAAAAGCAACATTTGTGAGACTTTCTGAGCTTAGCTTGTGTAAGCCCTTCTATAGTGCCATCTGTCAAATCCTTGCTCCCGTCTCCTGCTGCCATGTCTCAGACTCTAGCTGGAGTACAAAGCTGACTTTTTTCCCTAAGTAAACTTTTTTTTTTTTACTTCTAATCTCTCTCTTTTGCTTCTAAACCCTTAAAAATGAGGATGTAAATATGTATAAAATAATTTAATCTAGTTGTCTATTTTTTTAGGTGTTCCCAAATATGATTTCCTTGAAAAAGAACAGGCTAGTGAAAAGGAGCTTGTGTGGGTTAGTCAGAGGATGGGAACTGTCTTTGGGGTAAGAGGTCAGAAATTGATATAGGCAACAGTAGCTTTATTGCTTCTGTGGACCCTCAAAAGGGATCATTGGAGAAGAATTTTTCTTATTATCTGTCTGGAGCATTGTGTGCCTGGAGAATGTGAGCCTTGTGGGGTAGTCATTCAGATGGCTTATCTGACCCAGGCAGAGAAATTTCAGACTGCGGGGTGAGGGGCAACCTGTGCAAACAGGGAAGAAGTGGGAAGAGCATCTTTGGGTGCTGTAGGCCTACGGCAGGACAGGATACCTGTCCTAAAATACAGACAAAGATTTGGATTGATAACTTTTTAGTTATATAAGTTGAAATGTAACTGTAATGGGAAACCCCATACTGAAAAATTCAGTCAAGAGTCCTGATTCTGGAAAATTGGGCCTCTTTGGAGCTGTAGGTAAACTGAAGAGTTTACCTGTTATGTGGTCTTGGACAAAATGTAAGATCTCTGTGAACATCAGTTTCCTTCTGTGTAAAATGAGCAGAATAGTACTGTCTGCAAGACTATTGGGAGGATGAGTGATGTAAAGCACCTAGCAGGGTGCACTTGATACATGGTAGCTCACTGTAGTTTGCTAGCCAGCTGGCCATATAACTTATTCTTTCCTTAAAAATGCAGAGCTGTTATACCAACACATTTCGATCTCGTTATTAAAGACAAGGACTGCATAGTTAATGTTATACTTCTAAGATTAATTCTAAAAAATCCTAATGAGGTTTTGTTGTTGTTGTTGTTTTGTTTTAGCACATATAAAATCCAAATCCCACTTGCACCAACTGAAGAAAAGAAGAAGATTGGACTCAGATGCCATCACCATCATAGAAAGTCAGAGTATTTCCCCAGAACATGACAAAGTGCTTGAAGAGAAGGGATCTCCAGGACAGAATGATGAAGGGCTGAAATCCAGTGTTTAAGACATGTCCAGTGTCCTTTGCAAAGTTGGCGGGATCCAGTTCAAGAGGGAGGTTATATATATGTCCCAGTCTGGGCTGGGGAGTGCTCTGCAGAAAGCTCCCACCATTTTCTTTCAGATGTGTGGTTTTAAAGTCTCCTGTTCTCTGTTGTGAAAATAGCAGGTCTTGTCAGCTTGTCGTGTGGCTAATGTGTCTGGCTGGCAATGTAAAGTTCAGGAAGGAAATTTTTTAACCTTAAAGGATCTATTTTTAAGAGAGACAAAAAATGTACTTTTTATACTTAAGGCTCTTTTTGGTAGTGAATACCAAGGTTCACGATATCCCTTAAAAAAAGGGATATATATAGATGACTGAAATATTGTGAGCCAATCAGGAGGTCTGGATTTACATGAATGGCAGGAAAAGACTGGCCTTAGTGAGATGATTAAGTGAACCAAACCAGTTCTCGGAATTCCATAGAGAACAAGAGAATGAGACTGAAGTGGCTATGACATGGGACTTGAAAAACTGAAGATTTCTACATTTGCAAAAGCCTCCTCCGTGTTAATTACTATCACTGCTATCTTTCTTTTGAGTTAGGAAATCTATATTTGTAATGAAATTTAATTTAAAAAAAAGTTTGCAAGAGCCTCTTTAGTCCTTAAAAAGATATAATGTCCACATCTAGTTTATACACAATATGCTCTGTAATCAGCATGATTTTTTTTCCTTAAATTGACGTTCTTCATCTGATCATTCTGACTATTTATTTAGCAAATGTTTATTGAGCACTTAATTATATTCCTAGAAGACATCTGGAGAGGACCTTTTATTGGAGATTTTAGTTATCGCCAGTTGAAGGTTTTTTTCTGGAATGACCTAAGCTGCCAGTAGTGTTAAGTATATGTATGTATGTATATAACATAAAATTAAGTATTTTTAAGTTTACAGTCCAGCAACATTAATTATATTTAGTGTTATGCAACCTTCACTGCTATTTATTCTTTTCTTTTTTTTTTCACCTCTATTTCTAAAACTTTTTATCACTCCAAACAAACTGTATGCATCAAGCAATAACTCCCTTTTCAAGTAATATTTTATTTGTTCAGAATCTACTATGTGAGAGGCCCTGGACTAGGCAAGAGAGAATACAGAGATAAAATAAGATGTGGTTCTTGTTTTCAGGGAGCTTATAAATACATATAAAAATCCTCCCCAACACACACACACAGACAACCAGTCTAGGTAAAAGAAAATCAAAGGCCGTAAGAGCTGTGTAGAGTTTCATTCTGGAGAGGAAAGGAAGGGATTGTGAAAGAAGGAGCATTTCCACTGGACCTTAAAAAGCAATTCTTGATAAATGTGTTGTTAACTATACATAGGAGAGGTTCAAGTGAAAGACCTATCAAATTTGATAGGCCTTTTAAACAGTGCTAATTCCATTTTTTCCTTCTAGAATTTTTAAAAATTTTATTTTTTACTAGCTTTTTAAATATAGTTTAGAAACCAAAATGGTATAAAAAGACATTCACTGAGAAATCTCACTCCCAGCTCCATGCCCTGTAAGTAATAACTTATTAGTGTCTTACATATTTCTCAAGAGTTTTCAACCAAAACCAAACAAATACAAATATATATTCTTATGTTATCCCCTTACCCAAAAGAGAGCATGTAGCACATATTGTCTGTATCTGTCATACTATCTATTGGAACTTCCTGGGCATGCATGGATTTCTCCTGCCATCTCTGTCAGGTCTCCTGTTTTGGGCCCCTGACCATCTATCTACCCTACGGTCTACCAATATACTCACCTTCATATAATGAACTTTATTCAAATGCCGAGCTTAGGCCAAAACCAGCTTCTGAGGAATTCTCAAGCTATGGCCAGCCCATTTATTCAGCCAGGAAATATTTTAGAACTTATTACGTGTCATGTGCTGTGTTAGACTCTTAGAATGTAGTGGTGATCAAAAAAAGTCCATATTTACCAAATAATTATAGAATTAGACCTGTGATAAGGTTTGCAAAGAAAAGATACTTGCTGTAAGAGCAGGTCATGTGAAGACCTGCTCCACCTTGGTGTGTGGGAGTGTGTGCGCGCGTGCTCACGTGTGCACGTGTTGGGGGGAGGCATGTGTTGAGGGACCTGGTGTGGACAGCACAATGCAGGGGCAGGAGTCTGGGACCAAGACTGCAAATAGGTTACAATGTGATCTGGAAAGCTGGGTTTCTCAAATTGATTGGCTTCTCTTCCCCTAATTTGTAGGATGTCCTGGGCCCCTTGAGTTTTATTGAGCCTTACTCCACTTTAACTGATTTGAATCTCAAGAATAATTTTTTTCTCTAGTCAAATAAGAAATTATCATTATATTCACCCCATGTTGTTCTTTACATTAAACATGGTATATTTTCCCAATCAGATTATTAACTACTTCAAGCCCTAATGAGGTGGGAAGCCATCTTCCCACTGGAAGTGGAGATGAATACTTAGTGTGAGTCAAGCAGGACCAAATAGTTTATATACATTATCTCCCCAGATAACCCCGGGAGGGAGATGCTATTTCTATTCTTGTTAATCAGTGGGGAAACTAAGGCTCAGCAAAGGAGTACAGCTAGTGAGTAGCAAATCCAGAATTGAGGTGAAGCCAGCAGACTTCAGAACTCAAGCTGTTAAGCACTGTGTTAAATAAGCTAGCTGTTTTTAGGGAGGAACTTCATCTTTCTGAAATGCTCTTCACTCAGGTCTCTAAATGTGTTTTAAAGCTTTAAAAAAAAAAACTATTTCAGTGGACAAGCAGGAAAAACCAGTTTTATAATAATCCTACCTCAAAAAGCTTTTAATCCTTCCATCTGAAATACCTGGAGTGGCAACTTCCCATTGAGCTCATTGCTATCTCTATGGCAATTGGAAATCAGGAATTTCTTGGAAGAAAAAGACAAAGCAACTAATATTAATGAAGTACCTACGAAGTTTAAGGCACTGTGGTTGTGCCCACTGCCCCTATTCTTAGAAATTAAATGCAGCAGGATGGAATTTCTTCAGCAGCAGCAGAGAGCTGGGGAAGGCAGAACATTCTAGAGATCTGCTTATAGCCCAGATGGGAAGCTCTGTCCTCTGCATGACTTTGCTGGTAAGCATAGAGAAGGGAAGTAGTTCTTCCTAGTGATTTTCATAAGTGTAAAGATGAAGGGATCCTTAGCACCTTGTACAGAAGGGGAAACAGGCTCCAAAAGTGAAATGTTCTGAAGTCACAGAGCAAGTTGTGGCAAAGCCAGGACAAACCTCTCTCAATTACTAAATCTCATTTGAGAAAGGGGAAGGACCATAGAGACCAGCTTTGGGGCTGTTCAGCCTGGAAGGAGGATGTGGAATGCCATTTTTTACGATCTAGCCTCATCCAACCACCAGACCAGCAAAACCGTTCAGTCCAGGTACCCAGAGTCTGCAGCCCTAGCAATGCTATCTAAATGGCTTAAGTAATTAATTCCAAGGAATTAGGTCCATCTACCTCTGACAATAAAAATCCCCCAGGTTTTATTGAGATGTAATTGACAAAAAATCTTGACTAGACTTTAGATACTTGCAGTTTAGATAATGTAGTTTTAAGTGGTTAGGAAATATTTAGAAAAGAAAGCTGAATTCTTAGTCTTTAAAATATTTTGCTTGATTTTTAGGGCTAAGCAAGAGAACAGTTCATCTACAGGCACAATATGATCTTTGTAACTCTCAGTCATTATTTGTATTCTTAGCCTCAGTTTCACATTTTACAAAGAGAATTTTTCTGCTTAAAACATACGCACAACATTAAAAAAAACACTCAGTAGAAAGCAAATTCTTATGAATGTAGGAACCTGTCCATATCCCTAGCATTTAGAAAGTAAAATATTTGTTGAATTAATTACATACAAACATAAAAGCTAAGTGGGTTGCTGCATAAACGATCTGCTTCAATTGTTAAATAGACTAACCAGAATGAAGAAATCTTGGGATAGTGGCCACAGGAAGAGATTTCATATGATTATCACATACTTGAGAGGTTAGGGTTGTTTTCTAAAAAGGTGGGTAACTGGTTATTTGTAAAGCTATTCTGAATATATACAAAGGAACCTGCATGGTTATGTTCGGGTAAAAGGCTTAACTGTTGTAACAGACTCAACAATACCGTGGCTTAAAGAACAAGGAAGTTTGTTTCTCACACAACTCTGAGAGGGGAGTTAACACTTCTGAAGTGAGCATTCCAGGTCAGTGGGGCAGCTCTACTCCAAGCGGTCATTCAGGGACACAGGTTCTTTATATCATGTTGCCTCTCCATCCTCTGGGAGTGGAGGTGGGGGGTGGACAGGCATTGTCATCACTTATGTGGTTGAAGCTGGGTCATCACTGGTGCCAGCCAGTGGGAGAGGAAAAAGGCACAGAGGCACACCTGATTCCTTAAGGCCTAGATCCTGTGGAGTTGCATATACTTCTGCTCACTGCTCTCCTTTCTGTTGGCAAGAATTTAGTTATATGGCCACACCTACCTGCAAAGGAGCCTGAGAGTAGTCTAGCTATGTGCCAAGAAAGAATGGGAGAACAGAGTCTAGTGGGTAACTTGCAGTCTTCACTAAGTTAGTATGGTGGAATGGGGTTTCCAGGCTGCTTTAACTAATTAGCTCTGATAGTTTGCTAGGGGCAATTCTATTTCCCCATCTGTGAAATCAGTGATTTGTTATGAACCTCTGAAACATTTCAAAAAGTAAAGCTTGACAAAATCCTGGCTGGTGAGATTTTAAGATGAGAATTTAAAAAGCATAAGGAAAGTGAGACTGAGACTTAGGGTCAATACTAACACTAAAGAAGGTAGGGAGGAAGAGAGGGTAATTTGGTGACATAGTGGAATAACTGGACTAAGGGCTCTAACCACTTTCCTCCAGACTTCTTTTTATGTGAATAAAACCCAAAAACAACCTGTTACTTGGACTTACAGCTGAACAGTCCTACCTAATAAACTGTCAGTGTAACCCTGAGAAAGTTGCTTAAGCTGCCCAAGCTTCCTCATATATAAAATGAAATTATTACCTCTATTCCAGGGGACATTGTAGGGATTAAATGAAGTCTTTTTGAAAACAGCCTAGTGTTTGGCACTGCAGTACCCAGTAAATGATAGCTATAAATTGGAATTATTTGCTTCATTGGGGAAATACTGTTAATGCTACTAAAATGTTAGTTTATGGTATGGTGCCAGTTCCCAAAAGTTATCGGGGCAAGCTCTGACTTAAAACTGACTAGTTTGGTGGTCTCCAGTGCATTTAATGGCCAAAAAGAGTGCCTCAGGCTTATCTGCTACCTAGCTAGTCTTCAGCTATTAGCTGTTATTGTTTTTTTTTTTTTAAATACATATGATTTCTTCATAGGTTAGCTTGTTTGCTTAAATTGTTTTCTTCACCTGAAGTGCCCTTTCTCTTACTCCTCACCCAGTGAACTCCTGCACATCCTTCAAGGCTGTTCAAACAAAGCTTCCTTGTTCCTATAGGGGGCTTAGTTTTTCCTTCCTATGTCTTCCCATAGCAGTTTATACATAATGTTAGCAATTATTTATTATATACCACCATGGGCCAGTCATGTTTTAAGTACTTTATACATAATAACATTTCATCCTCACAACAGCCCCATGAGGTAGCATATTTTTTATTATCAGCTCTATTCTTCAATTGAGGAAACTGAGTAGCAGAGTTAAGCAATTTTCCTGAGGGCAAGCTGAGATTTGAAAGTAGGTAGGTGGTTCCAAAGTCTGTGCCCACATCCACCATATTCTTTTACTTTCTCATTGTTCTGCGACAGCACATATCACCTGTACTCTCCTTTGCTCCCACTGGAGAATGAATTTGACCAAGATGTGAGTCTTATTTTAAGACAAATGTGGGACATGCAGTGGGTATACCATAGCTGTTGAGGCTAGTTCCATCAAGGCACGACTCCATGTCTAAAAGCAAACGTGTTACTCATTGAGTGCTTGCTCTGTGTTAAGCACATGCATACCTTATAATGATTCCTTTCAACAAAAATGAACAAGGTAAATAGGCATACATACTCAGCCTAATGGCAGCTGGCACAGAGCAGACAAGCAAATATCTGCTGAGTACTAGAAGAAAGCTCTATGAGGCAGGGATTTTTGTCCATTAACTTGTCACTGGCATCTATAGGGCATGCTGCTTTAAAAACAGACACTTGGTACACATTTGCTGAGCTAGGATTTGAAGCCAGTTTGGGCTGACTCCAAACCTATGCTCTAACCATCAGGCTGTACTCCAAGGGCATTTAGGGCTTTAAAAATGTACATTTCCTTATAAGAAGGAATCAAGACAAAAAGCAAGAAAGAAGAATGAACTCTTCTACTAAGATGTTTGTTAAGTTATGATTTATGGTTGCAAATGAAACTAGCCAAATGCAAACTAAAGCAAACAGGTAAATTTATGATAGGATTACTGAGGTGTCTCATCAAATTCAAGGCCAGGAGAGCATTAAGGCCCCAGTTACAACTAGCTAGTCTGATGGTGTGGAGACTCCCTCTCTCCCTTCTCTCAGACTTCTCTATGAGGTAGGAGACAAGGCTGCCAGTAGTACCTAAGCTTTACTACTTAGAGCTTTTACATTTGAGAGAGAGTGTGTTGATGATTTCTCTGGTTCTAAGTTCAAAAGTGCCAGGACATCTCATACTCATTATGATGGCTCCTATCAAGAAATTGGGATACAATGATGAGGATGTGAAGAAATTGGAATGTTTGTGTACTGTTGGTGGGAATGTAAAATGATACAGCTGCTATGGAAGACAATATGGAGGTTCCTCAAAAAAATTAAAAATAGAATTGTCATGTGATCCAGTAATTACACTTCTGGGTTTATACCCAAAAGATCTAAAAGCAGGGGCTCAGACATTTTTGTACACCCATGTTCATAGCAGCATTATTCACAGTAGTCAAAAGGTGGAAGTAACACCCAAGTGTCCATTGATAGATAAGCGGATAAACAAAATGTGGTCTGTAGATACAATGGGATATTATTCAATCTTAAGAATGAAGGAAGTTCTGAAGCATGCTGCAATGTGGATGAACCTTGAGGATATGCTAAAAGAAATAAGCCAGTCAAATAGAGAACTAATAATGTATGATTCCACTTATATGAGATATCTAATGTGTCAAATTCATAGAGACAGAAAATAGAGGTTTCCAGAGTCTGGAAAGGGGAGGAAATGGAGAGTTATTTAATTTTGCAAGACGAAAAGTTCTGGAGGTTGATTGCATAACAGTGTGCAATGCTTAACACTACTAAACTGTACACTTAAAAATGGTTAAGATCATAAATTTTGTTATGTGTGTTTTACCACAATTTGAAAAGTGCCAGGAAAGATGTATTAGCTCAACTTGGATCTGATGCTTACCCTGAGGCCCATCAACCAGGCTAGAGATGGAGTCTTCAAAGAATAGAGCAGTTCCCATAGAAACCAAATGGATAGAGTGGAGGTAGAACAATTTCGAGAAGTAGGATGTTGGGTTGGGAGGGGAGGGTAGCTGACAGACAAGCAGTGGGTATCCACTGTGGAGTTACTGCCTTCTAGTCAGCAAGATAGTTGTTTTTCTAGCAGTAGGGGGAATCTTATGCTAAGTTCAAACTCCACCTGGGTGTCATTAACTTCATCATCAGACATCTGTCATAGTCACTTTTTATATATTTATAGCACAGTACAGTTTTAACAAAGATATCTCCTTAGTCCTTGCCAAAAATCTTTAAAGTAGTTTCTATAAATGAGGAAACAGACTCATACTATTTAAGTGACTTAATGTAGATTTGGTATCAATTCAGCTGAAAGGACTAAAAGCCAATTTGAATTAATTTAGGCTCCTGGAATCCGAGGATGAGTTGAACAACCTAGACTCTCCCAAAGGGTAGGTCAGGTGTACCTGGACATCAGGACCAGCTGCCACCAGGGACTCAAGACACTACCAGCACTGTCTCTGCCCCTTCTTTCTCTTCGTTGTGTGCTGACTTCACCTTTTTCTGCATGCCAAACAGTTTTCTTCAAATGGTTTGGAAGTTTCCACACCTTGCTTCTCACAGCTTTTCCCCACTGCAAAGAAGTGGACCTGCATCCCAAGTGTTGAAATCTCAGGGAAGGCCTCTGAGTAGAGCTGGATTCTATTTTCTCTCCCTGAATCAAGCAGGAAAGCTGGTTACCTAAGAACATGGCAGCTCCCTTTAGAACCATATAATAGAATGGGGCTGGAGGGAAAAACATTTTTTAGAAGGAGGGTGAGTAGGGAATTAATGCTAAGTAGACCAAATAATAGGTATTCACAGCAGTGACACAGAGTCAGTAAGGGGCAAATTAAGAGAGTGGTTCAGGTCTTTTGACTAGTTCCCAGTGGCATATGGTAACTACTGAGTACTTTCCATGCAAAAGGAAGGCCTCTTGCTATGCAAGGCTCCTGGGGCAGTGCATTCTCAGGTGTGACTTTAGCCTTTGAGTCACTAGATAAGAGGTTATGAGCCACCTGAAAGTGAGACTTGAAATCATTTAGTCCTATCTATGCCTTCTGCCTGAGCTTCCTTGTTAATATCAAGGGGTTTGAGGGATAAAGACCTTTATGTAAATGTTATTTGTGGATTCAGAAATGTCTCTGTGTTCTACTAGATCTGCATAATGAAGTAGAGCCGCATGAAAACCAGTGTTCCTGATGGCAGATGGATGTGCCATCCCACCCTCTCCAAATTTTAACAATCAGAATCTTTACATGCTTTTTAAGGACTGCCTTCTTGATAGTGACACTCATGGCTTTCAGTTGCTTTAAATGTCAGCATGTAAAGGGTGCAGAGAATTCAGGATTATGTACTTCAGTTGTTTTCAAACTTGCTTTATCTGTGGATTCTTATTTTTCTTTTCCAAATAAAACCTGAAAGCCAATATGTAATACAGATTGAAGCAGTGAGGCTTGGGGTTTAGGTGGGCCACAGGAGCCTTTCGACCCTCTAATTCAGTCTCCTCCCCTATGGAACACACTTTGAATTTCGTTGATCTAGAGTAGCCATTTTATTTCACAGATGGAGAAATTGAGGCCCAGAGAAGTTGAGTGGGTCACCCACAATAGCACAAATAATAGTAGTGCTGTGACTTGAGCCCTAGCCTCTTGGCTTAGGAGTTGTGTTCATTCTCTTGTATCATGGTGCTTCTAGCTATTTAGAATGAGCACTCCAACAAAGTAGTAGTATTTTTTTTTTTTCAGGTTCATGATAACTTGAACTGGGTTAACACGAAGGCAAGTAGAGGACTTTGGGACCCTAATCTAATAAATAGATAAGAGTTTTATAATTATGAATGTCTGTTTATTAATTTATTTAGTAGACTTAATGAGTACTTACTATTCATCATTGTAGGTACTAGAGGTGTATCAGTGAACAACACAATTCCTGTCTTCAAAGAGTTCTAGGTCTTTCACGCTATTTCAACGGATGTGATAAACTATAATAGAGACGCTAGGGGAATGTGCACAACTGTATCTGACCCAGTTCAGGGAAGTCTAGGAAGGTTTCTGAGGAAATGGCATCTAAGAAAACACTAGAAAAAGGTAACAGAAGTGAGTCAAGTGGGGGAGTGTTAGGAAAAAGGCGGGAGAGGTCTGCAGGAACCAGGTCATAGAGGGCCCTATAAGTCATTGACGCCAAGGTAACTACGTCAGATGTATTTACAAGAGAGAACTCTGGTGCAAGGGGGAGAATGAATTGGCTGGAACAACCTAGAGGCGGGGTGGGGGATGGGAGGACAGTTAAAGTACTTAGCAATTAGAATTTATAGGACTTGGTAAAATATTGGTGATGTCAGAGAGGAAAGAGTTAAGAATAAGGCTCAAGTTTTCCACATGAGCAATTTATTGATGGCGATGCCTTTGACCAAGATGGGGAGCACTGAAGGAAGAGCAGGAATGGGCCAAGGGCAGAGAATAAGTTCAGTTTGGGGCTTGAGCCCTAAGTGCCTGCAGAGTCTCCAAAGTACAGAAAGGAACTGGATATTCAGGTTGAGCCCAGAGAGATTTCTGGGCTAGAGATAGGGATCTCTAAGTGTTGGTGGTATTTGAAGCTGTGGAAGATGAGATCATTTGAGCAAGGGGTGTAGAAAGAAGAGAAAAGGTCTAGAATAGAACTTGAGGAACACCCAACAACTATGGAAGAGGAGCTTATATCTGAAACAGGAGAGAGAGAGGTGAGTAACCAGGAGGCTGGGATCACAGAAGCCAGGTAGAACGGGCTTTGAGAGGGAAATAAGCAGCAGAGAAGAATATGTAGAGAGGCCATGTCTGATAAGGAATGAAATGCGTTCAGTGGATTTTAGTGAGGGCATCATAACAACCTTGATAAGAGAAGGCTCAGTAGATATTAGAAAATGGAAGACATATCTCAGTGATTTTAGGCAGCAGTCTTCAACCTTTTTGGGATCAGGGACCAGTGCACCTATGAGAATCCAATGCTTGATGTTCTGAGGTGGAGCTGAGGCAGTGACGCTAGTGCTGGGGAAGCAGCTGCAAATAAAGGTGGAGCTTTGCAGCGTACCTGCCCGTCACTCACATCCTGCCGTGTGGCCCGGTTCCTAATATGTCCGGACTGGTACCTGTCCGCAGCCCAGGGTTAGGGTACCCTTGATTTAAGGAGTGAGTGGGAGGAGAAAGGGTAGCTACACTGAAGTTGGTATGCTCTTTAAGTTATGAAAAGAGAGAAGGCGGCTGCCAAAGGGAGGCTTGGGGTTGAAGGAAGTTTTTATTTCTGACTTTCATATGTTTAAATGCTTGGAAGGGCTAGTAATTCTAAGTACTAGAAAATGGTTTCCTTTTTGTGACAGATTTGGGGAGTGTCTGTGCCAATATGGCAGCTTCTCCATGCTGTCTCCAGCTAGAGGTAGGGTGACCAACTTGTCCTGTTTGGTCTGGGACATTCCTAGTGGTGTTGGCACTTAGTCCCATGTCCTGGGAAATCCCTCAGTCCAGGCAAATCATGATGGTTTGTCTATACCCTAGGTATAGACTTTCTTCATAGGATAAGTAAGAAACATTCTATAGTTGCAGAGAGGGTGATTTATCATTTCTGTGAAGATTGAGAGGAGATTTCTACCTCAGAAAAAGACCTATTGCAACAAATAGAAGAAAGTGTAGGCAATACCTGATTGATGTGGCAATAAACTTCAAAAAGAAGCACATGATTAATTTACAACCAGCAATCCTGCAAGTGGAATAATCAGATGAAGAAAAATGGTGGAGGAGATTAAAATGTGGCAGTTCAATGAAGAACTACGTGGAAGCAATGAATGCCAGGGTGAATACAGTGGGTCAGTTTAGTAAAGAAAACAAGCTTCATATGGTCTCCTAGAACGCAGAGGAAACTGATACAGATAAGAACTTAAAAGAGAGATGGAGAGCAGAACAATGAAAGATGAATTTTAAGAATTCAAATGAATGGACTAACAATAAGTAAAAACATGTTGAGTCCTTACTCTATGACGATTACTTTGTAAACACTTTACATGGGTGAACTCGTTTAATTCTCAAATACTGTGGGTACTATTAACCTCCCCATTTTGCATACGAGAGGACTGAAACCAGCTATTTAAACAATTGTGCAAGTTAACACAGAAAGTGACAGAGCTGGTGAACCGAGGTGGTCCAGCTTCAAAACCTTTCCTCTGATGTGCTGTGCTGCACTACCTACCTGGTGATGTAACATTGAAACCAAATTATTCAGGCTTTCATTTGAATATTTTTTTTTTCTTTTTTTGCGTCTCTTAACTGCCAGACTCAGTTCTGCCACTGGAAAAATATCAAAGAGTGAGCCAAACTCAGTCTTTGCTCAAATGGAGATAACATTCTAATATGGAGATAAAGAAAATATACTAGTAAATAAACAAGAGAGTTTCAACAAGTATTAAGTCCTATTAAAAAAAAAAAAAACAAGCAGAAACAGAGTAGAGAATGAGGAGTATATATGTGTATGTTGTGGTGGATGGTTAGTTACTACTTTAGATAGGAATATCAGGGAAGACCCTCTGAGATGACTTCACCTGAATCTGGAATGATATGGAGTCAGCCATGCAAAAACATGAGGTAGCCAGAGCAGCAAGTGCAAAGGCCCTGAGGTGGGAATGAACTTGGCAAATTCTAGGACTAGCAAGTAGGCCAGTGAGGCAATAGCAGAATGAATGGCGGGAGGATTTGTAAAAGATAAAATCAGAGAAGTAACCTTGGGCTAAATCAGGTAGGCCCTGATAGGCCATGATAAGGACACTGGATTTTTTTCTAATTGCAACAGGAGGGTTTTTTTAAAAAAAAATCTAATTGCAACAGGAAGGAATTTTTTGCAAGGTTTGTTTTGAGGCTTTTTAGCAGGGGAAGAATCTAATCTGATTTACCTTAAGAGATAAGTCTGGCTGCTAGGTAGAGAATAAACTGTAAGGATATGGAATGTGGAAGCAGGAAAAAGTTTAACCAGGTGGTCTGGCTGAACCTCAGGGCCTGGAACTCAGAAATTTTGGATAGGTTAACGATTAATGCTAGCTGTCTCTCTGCCCCAGAACATTTCCTCCCATTGATCTAATCAATCCACGAATTTACATAGAGATGAAGGATCCTCCTGTGGGAAAAAGATCAGAGATTCCAACCCTCTTAGTGGTAAGAACTACCCACCCTTTCTGCATCCTTGCTGATTAGGCCATGGAGGACCCGGGCTGAGCCAGACTCCTGAGAATTTCAAATTGTAACTCAGGCTTTCCTGGGTACACTTGAACACAGAAACGGAACAGCCATGTTTGGGCATATATACAAAATATAGATTTGTTGTGTGAATGTGGCTGTATGGCAGAAAGGTCTGCTGAGAAGGAGGAAAGCATATGTGTGAAGGATGCCCAGATGAAAAGAGGGAGATGACTGCTGACTTTCCGGTTCCTGGTTTCTGACCCTACCCAGGCCTAAGGTGCTTCCACAAGGTCCTGAGATAAACCTCTGTTTTCTTATTTAAAACCCCACTTTTTGCTGAAGTGGATTTCTTTTATGTGCTATCCAAGGACCCCCGTTCCATGTACATAGCTCCCATCCTTCATGGTCATGGTGCTGTCATCTGAGGCTGGTGGTTCCCTTGTTTCCCACAGCCTCAACTGACGGCTTTCTACCTATTTTTGTATTTTCTAGTTTTATGGGCTTGTAATGTTATCTTAAGGTAATCAAATTTGCATTTATTTTATTCACTGGTGAAAATCATCATTTTCCGGAGATAACTTTATATTCATATTTATATTTTAAATCTTTTCTGAGCAGAATCTAGTTTCACACTTACATAACTTACAAACTTAATTAGTTCATTTGGGTAATAAACATACCTTCTTTTTTTTTAATTAGTTCACATATTTTTCCACATTCTGTTTCCTTATTCTAGAGAATCCTTTGAGTTCCCTCTCTATATCAGCCCTGGGTGGATGAGTATGTCAGGGGTCCCCCTACCCTACTTTTGCCCACCCTCTGAAGTTGGTTCCCCTGAATCTCCTCTCCTCCTAGGCCACAGCTCTCTCTGGATGACTCATCTTCTCTTAGGCCTTAACTCCTACCTGTTCAACAGGATAAGCAGACTTTGTTTATTACTTGCTTTTTTTTTTTAACGATATGTGACTTTTACCCCATATACTTTGTAGTCCATCTTTGAATGTTCAGTTTGCCCCATGAGAAACTCCGCTGAGATATATCTGTCATTGTACAAACATGTTGGTGCTGCCCACAGGTATAGGTGGAGTTAACTGGCTTATGTACTAAGGGACAGGGTGGCCCTTCAGGAGCTAAAAGAGCTCACTCAGAAATGACTCAGCATGGCTGATCTACTTGGATCTTTGCCCTGTGGGCTGCCATGCCTGTGTGAGGCTGTGTCACTGGAGGTGACATACTGGGTACCTCCTTGGAAGAGTCAATGTGGATTCTGCCATCTGGAATATATCTGTCACCCAGTTCAAAGAGGGGTATGAGGAGGATGCTAGGTCCGAGGATGATGTGTTCAATAACTGCCATCTATGAGAGAGTATTGATCCCACATCACAGAATGCAAGCTAGAAAAGAAAACTCATGTCTGACCACAAGGGTCTTTCAACATTTTTAGACCAGAGCCTGCACACAGATGTCTCCCAAGCCTCTTCTTAGGATACAGACTTTTTTTCTTGGACATTTCATCTTAGTGTCCCATGAGTACTTCAAACTCATGTGCAAGACTGAACACACCATCCTCCCACTATTTCCCAAACTGCCCCTTCCTCACAATTTTCAATCCTGGTTATCATGACCCTACTACCTGTCTATCAACCCAGCTAAAATCCTGAGTATCATCCTTGACACTTTCTGTGACCCCCATCTTTTACTTTTTTCATTACCTCCTGATCACCAGATCCTCATCATCTATATTTGTTTCCTATTGCTTTATAATAAATACATATTCAGTGGCTTAACACAAGTTTATTAACTGACAGTTGTGGCAGTCAGAAGTCTGAAATGAGTTTAATGGGCTAAACCAAGGTGTCAGAGGTCTGGTTCCCTCTGAAGACTCTAGGGGGAAGTCGTTTCTTATCTCAGATTCTAATGGCTACCTACTTTTCTTGGCTTATAGCCACATCACTTACATCTCTGCTTCCATCATCACATTGCCTTTTCCCTACAATCTGATTTCTTATGTCCTCTAATAAGGATCTTGTGTTTTACAAAGGGCCCACCCAGATAACCCAAGATAATCTCCTCATCTCCAGATCCTTAACTTAGTCACATCTGCAAAGTCCCTTTTGCCTTATATAAGGTGGCATTCACAGATTCCAGTCATTAGGATGTGGATATCTTTCATACCATCCTACCTACTTAACATTCCTGGAACCCATCTGTTTCAACTGTCACTGCTCTGAAGAGTCACCTTGTCTTTCATCTAGGCTGTTAAAACAACTTCCTAATTGGTCTCTGCTTCTGGTCCTGCGCCTCCAATCCATTATTCTTCTAATTACATCTTCCTTATCTCTCTCTTGGTTAAAAGTTTTTACTGACTTCCCTTTACTATCAGGATAAGTCTGAGCTCCTGAAATGGTGCACAAGGTATTCTGTAGTCTTTCTGCTCACTCCTTCAGCCACATTTCCCACCAGCCATTACGAGACTACTTTTAGATCCTCAAGGCAGAATAATGTGGGTTATAGAGCTTCTGAAGCCAAACTTCTCAGGCTTAAATCCCACCCAGCTCTATGAAACTTGACAAATATGAATTCTTGGGCTAATAACATAATCATTTTTCCCTTCTCATTTTTTAAAAAAATTGGTCCTCAAGGGCTGTTGTGATGATTAGATTAATGTTTTTAAAGCACTCATTGAAACAGTGCTTGGCACACAGTTAGCTTTTCCTCCATAATTCCATGTTCTTTCAGTCTCATTGATGCTGTCTTAAATGCTCTCGGCAGACCGCGCCTTCCCTGACAGTTCTCACTCATCCCTTCAAGGCTCAGCTCAGTATCACCTGCAGTGCACAGGCCTTCCTTCTGTCTCCTTCCATCACAAGCCAGAATTCTGAGAACTCTTCAGACCCAAACCAGAGATCCTATCACATTGTCTTTACAAATATTTGATAATGTGTGTAGGAGGAAAACAACTTGAAATACTAATATTTGCGCTGTTCAATGTTTTCTTTAATGTGTCCCTTCCTCTAGTCAGAGATATTCACATTGCCTTCAAGAATTATTCTTTTAATAGCAAGAATGCAAAGAGAGAGGAAAATTATGTTCTTCAACCTCCAGGCTTCAGTGTGGACACCTACATGTTTAGTATTGAAAGTCACGTGGTAAACTTTATGGAAAGAAGGGATTTTGAGAGACCAAAGAGGTGGTCCTAATGGAAGCAGGGTGTAAAGCTTATGCCTTAGTCGTAAACTGTAAAGAGTGAAGAAGAGTTCCTGGACCATCCTGCTCGTGTGAAGTCTAGTCAGGGGTCACTCAGGTGGAGAATGGGGACAGGAGTTGATCTTGGAGGAGATCAGAGTGGCCTCATTTGGAAGCAAAGACGTGGAGAGGAGCAGCATCGGTGTCAAGATACTACCCCGCAGAGGGCCAGGTTGCGTTATGGCAGCCAAGCCAGCATCAGTAACCATTCATGGCCCCCCGCGTTAGCACCGCCATCACCTGTGCCGAGGAGTCACAATCGCTGTTCTGCTCCTTGCTTGCTTGTAAAGCCCTCCTCTTGTCAGCTGAGTGCCATTGCCCTTGAATCACCTAGTGGAAGTGTTGCCTGCACATGCTATGCCCCGCCTGAGCCATTCCCTGTGAACACCCACTTTTCCTGATAGCTCAGGAACATTATAAGGCTCACAATATAAAGGATAGGATCTTGACACTGAGTATCAATGGTGTGGGAAGAAAGTCTCCAGCTCCTGAACATGGGTAGAACTGGACAGTGATGTTGACTTGTTTTATATGACTACATGCCAAGCCAGATGGAGTCTCTGGGAGGGCAGTTGGTTGGATTTGTCTCAGTATCTCTAAAACATGGCTGACGTTTGGTAGATAATTATTATATTGAAAGAATGAATGAAAATTACAGTCTCATGAGGAAAAAGGACCAGAGATGTAAGGGATTTCCCTAAGGCAACACCAAGACTAGTGCTCAAGTGTCAGCTTCACTCCAGAGGGCCACTGGAGTCAATAGATACTCTTGAGAGTATCTGCCCAGTCCATGCCGCTCTCCCTGGGCACTAGACTGTCCACAGGATTGGTGGTCCCCTCAGCCATACTTGATGAACTCGTGGTGTATGACCTAGACAAAACAATGGGCTTTCTCTCCTGTGATTTTGCCGTTGGGGTTAGAAGATGCTAGTCCATCTCTGCTGGTCCCATGACCTGAGAATCAAGAGCTGCTAATGTCTGGCCATGTGTTCAGAGACACGGAAGATGGTAAGGCCCTGAGAGGGAGAGAGGATTCCTGGCTGCTCAATACCTTTTAAAGTCCTAATTCTCATTCTTTTGAGGCCTGGTTGCTCCCTACCCTTGGGTTCCATGTGACACCTCTGAAGATTTGTATTAAATTCCTCTCTTTTGTTTAAGCTTGCCTGAGTGTTTTCTGTTCTGTGCAACCAAGAGTCTTGGCTAACACTATCATCCTCAATGATGTCACCACCATGATCACAGCAAATGCTTCCACAGCTGTTACAATGTCCCAGACTTTGTCCTGAGAACTTTACATGCAATAACTTGTTAAATGCTCTTAATATTCCTATGAGGTAGGTAAAACTATCATCCCTAGTTTTCAGATGACGAAACAGGCACAGAGAGATTAAGTAACTTGCTATAGTCGCACAGCTAGTCAGTGGTAGAGCTGAGATTCATATCTAGACAGAACGATGTCCAACATTGCAATTTATCATATCTTGCTGAGCAAAAGTTTATGTGTGTGTGTGTGTGTGTGTGTGTGCATACATTTTTAACCTATTCTCCTGAAGGTAGTAGTTCTAAATATCAGACAACATGAGGAACCTTTAGTGAGTTCCTTCTCCTGAAGTGAGGGTCTGCCCCTCACTTTGCTGGGCCTGACAGAATAAGCGCAGGAAGGAGCTGCTGAACCAGGTACAAGGCTTGGCGGCAAAGCTGCTTATGTGGCGGGAGGCCAGAGCCGCACCCGGGCACCTGGCAGGCAGCCCAGCCCTACTGTTGAGAAAATACCTGAAACAAAGGAGTCCTCCCGCCACTACTGGCCGCCTCTTCTGTGCCTGGAGCTCCTCAGCTGACAAATCTGACCTCCGAGCCAGGCCAGATTGGGTCCTTACATGGCCTCGGGAAGCTGTGGAGAGGCCTTGATGCCCAGCCTGGAACCTTTTTTTGGCTGCTCTGGTTGCTGGGTATTCCAGAGGGAGGCCCTCATCTCACCCCACACTGAAAGGGTCCCAGGTTGATTTCCAACCAGGGGCTCTGCTGGGCTTCCTGAACTTCCGATTACTGACACTCTCCCTCATGAGCAGATGGCTTCACAGCCTGGAATTCCCCCAGCTAAGAGGTCCGTTTTGCAGCTGTGGTTTGTCAGTGATGAAGACTGTGTGTTTGTTGAATCATCAATAGCCCTTCAAAGGAATTTGGGCATAATCGAAAACAGGCATTTGGGGGAATAAATCATTCTGAGAATGAAAAGTGAAGACTGTGGGACCCCAAGGGTGGTGGTGTGGTTTTGTTAGACAGAAGCTCCACAGAAGGACTATGACCAGTTCCTTCTCCATCCTTCCCTTTTTCGCATGAGTAAGACATTAGGGCCCTGGATACGGACAAGAAACTGCCTCACTGTATCTCTTTCATTCACATAGGGACTGGCCCAGGAGCCCCTGGCCCATCTCCCAGCTTCAGGCCAGCATCAGGTCTCACCTAACCCTGTGCTTTAGTGACCACTTCATTCAGGGCCTCTGTCAGCTCTGTGCCTATGAGGATGCCTGTGAAGATTTAGAAAAAGCAGCTGTTTCTCCAGGTAGACGCAGGAGAGACACAGGAGGCCCTCCAGGGCCTCCTGCAGTGCCAAGTGGAGCAGAGCATAGAGCTGGACTTCAATACCCATTTGTTTTTCATCTGTATGATTTTGTGCATACCTGACCTGCACCATCTTATGCAGGGACAATGCCCCTTAGGATAATCCCCAAACCATGATCCTGGGCCCCAGATCCTCATGGCCAAACCCCTGACCTGAATATACTCTGAGCTGGACAAAAAGAGGTCATTTTAGAGGTGGCTCATCTTCACTGGCCCACACATATTTTAGGCAGCAGGGCAAGGACTCAAGAGGGTTCCCCTAGAAGCAGCTCTCAATACTATTGGCAGGAGCCTGTTCAGGCAGAGCCATCTGGCCCTGGAGTTGCCCCTGAATGAAGGAGATCCCAGTCCTATGGGTAGGCCCAAGGCTATTCTCATGGCAGAATGCTGTCCAGGGGATGATCTGCCTCCAGTGTGTGGAAGATAAGCAAGCTCTGGTCAGGCAGAGGTGGTACCAAGACAGTGCCCTCAGTCCTGGTTTTCTGCAGCCTGGGTTCACTTGCTCAGTGCCCAGACCCACGCAGCCCATAAGCTCTGAGCCTGGTCACCTTAGTTTCTGCTTGTTTTATTACTCATCATTTGCTTTAGGACCCAGGGCCAGGCTCAGAGAGCAGCCTATACAAATAGTCAGATGAATGCGTAAAAGAATTGTCCAAAGGAAGAGGACCTTTTGAGGCAGGTGTCGGCACCAAGCCTGGAGTCGCAGGATTTCCAGCTCCTGGCTGTGGGACACTCAGCCTCTCTTCCTCTTCTTTAGAACGGGCACAAATGACACCTGCTTCCCTTGGTTGCAGGGCAACTTGCCATTAATAATAAAATAGTGACAGCAACAATATTAGCCACCACTTCTTGAGAACTTCCTCTGAGTTAGGTTCTTTTCATGAATCCTCACTGTAGTCCTATGAGGGAGGTGCTCTTCCCTCTTTATGAAGGACTTATCATGACTTAAGGATGATGAGCCTTGCTCATAAAGTGGCAGCTGTAGCCTTTCTGTGTGTAGCAGGGTGGGGTGGGCTGTGTGGCGCCACGGGTGTCTGTGGAGTTCACAGTTAGGGTCAGAGCCCTGGCCACAATTCAGAATCCTTACCCACCTTGTTTCCTCCCCCAGGTGCTCAGGGTCACCTGAGTCTAGGGCCAAGGTTAAAGTTGCTAAGAGGTTGGAGTCTTGGGCTCTGGTCCCACTTCTGCCCCTCACTGGCTATGCCACCTGGGTCGGCCACTGCCCCTCCCTGGCCTCAGTTTATCCTATTGTAGAGTGAGAAATAGGGGTCAGATCTCTCCATCACCAGGATCTCTGACCACAAAGAACGGCTTAGGGAAGTTCAGGAAAACAGGGAGCCTGTTTCTGAATTCCTGGCTTCTCTCTGCCCCCTGGTGGGTGTCAGCAGCCGAGCACCCAGGAGAAAATGACAGCCTGAACACAGTGACTCCCAGGGACTAGGGGACCAACTTTGTGACCCCTGCCAAAGTTCCCACCCCTTGGAGTCCCAACACCTATCTGTTAAATGGGGGAAAATGACAGTATCAGCATCAGGATGTTGTGAGGATTAGGTTTAATAGTGAGCGTGAAACTCTTGAGCCACGCACTTAAAATATGCCCAATAAATGTTAATCATCATTTTCATCACCCCTCTTCCTCCTTCAGCTTCACATCCAATCAGTCATTAAGCCCTGCTGATTCCCTCCACTCCACAGACCAGGCCTCACCATCTCTCTCCTGGATTCTTCCAACAGTTTCACCACCTCTCACCACCAACTCCAGCACTCCTATATCCCCCTTCAGCTGACCCCATTTGCCCACACTCCAATGCCAGACCTGCAAATTCCCCATCTTGGACAGTTGTTCAAGCCCCTCAGATGGCCCTCAGGGACCCTGCAGTCTCCATCACCTTTCATCTTTCTGCTCCTGTACTCTTACTATATCATTCTGCTCAGGCCCAGAGGTCCTACCTCCCTCCTTGAAAGCTTATTTTAATGGCATTTTCTTCACATTCCCTATCTCTGCCTTAAACCCTCTCTAGGTCTGTTTCTTTATCTGCCAAATCAGACAGTTGCGAGGATTAAAGAGATAATATTACTGAAGTGTTTGGCCTACGCTTGACGGAAGCCAGGTGACTACAATCGGGATGAAGGATTCTGTCATCAGTGCAGTGGGGAGTCACATCTGCCATTGGAATGGGGGCAGGCATGAGGTGTGATGAGAGCTTACAAGGCCTTACCACTGTCCCAAACTCCAGCAGCAGTGGCACACTCAGCAGTGAGCTCAGACGAGGCCTCTGGATAGAGCACAGAGATCGGCCCCTCAGTGCGATCTCTCTCTCTCCATTCTCCACAGGACTAGATGGAGAACAGGCCTCCATGGCCCCAGGGAGCAGCACTACAACTGAAGTGCTGACAGCCTTGACTCCAGTTTAAGAGGAGAGAGACACCTGAAATGAGGCCGACCCCTTCCAACCCTCTGCAGGGCCAAGGCCAGAGAAGAGGACCAGAGTCCTAGAGCTTGAACAGAAAGTAAGGCAGCCAGTAAAGGGAGGCTCTCAGCCATCCTCCAGGCCACTTAGGGAAACTGGGGTCAAGATTATTAGGAAAAATAATTTCCATAGGGTTATATAGAATAGAGCATTTATTAATTCAACACTTGAAAGTTCTGTTTAATGTTTGGCTAAATAATATATTCTCAACATTCAAAAAATCATATATAGAATGATATGCTTTAAGAAGTCACCCACAACTTCTATCTACATTCTATCTCTTCCATCCCCTATAAGTAATCAATTTTATTAGTTTCTGTTTATCTTCTTCGTGTAAATAAAAACAGGAAACATGAATATTCATTCTTATTTCACCCCCTTTGTACTCAAAAGAGGGCATTCTATGTTCTGCATTTTACCTTTTTCACTTAACAGTGTATTTTGTAGCTTAATTAGTTCAGTTCTTAGTTTTCTTGTTCTTTTATTCAGCTGTCTAGTCTTCCATTATGAGGCTGTTTTATAGTTTATTTATCTGTTTTCTTCCTACAATTGACCCTTAGGTTGTTCCTAGACTTTTGCCATCACAAACAATACTGCAATGAATAGCCTTACATACACAGGGCTGATGAGTAGGCAAGATTATCAAGGTCATGGCTGTACCAGTTGTTAAAATATTGAAATACTGCTTGGCAAATAGCACAATGTAACTGTAACAATTGATAAACTTATTAATGATATAGACTCTGTGATAAATTTTAGTTCAAGCTATGGTTGCAGGACATTAAGACTTATCCAGTGGGTTTCCTGCCATACAGACATTTGGACAATCAGAAATATTAGGACTATCTGGGACTTCAGCCTAGGCCAATGTGCAGTGTGTGACAGTATGATCATCCTGGGCCTTCTTTACAGAATACTCTGCATTTCCGAGAATCATCGGTTTATCATTGTCTAATTATCTACTTGTTGTTGCTTATAAATATTTTAATTTTCACTAAGTTTCTATTGGTTTATTTTAATCTTGTCAGTTTGGATGAATGCAATGCTTCAATATTTGCAAATTTAAGATGTATAATAAAACATTAAAAACAAACACCAAAATGAAGAGACAAGAAATTCTGGATATTTCCTAATGTTTCTTTTAAATATCTTAAATATGAACCTTCTGTTTCTGGGAGGAGGTAGAAAGAAGGAATAACAATAATAATCAGTCACAGCCTGGAATATCTTTTATTACTGTGCCAAAATCTGAAGAGCCTAGAATATTTATCAATATGCAAGAATCAGTATAAAATAAAACAAATAATTTGTATTTCTTGAATAAAAAACAACTTTATAGACTTGGATGTCAGGTTATGATCAATCCTATTTTTGAGGACAACTATAAAAGCTGGACAAAATCATTTTAAAATTATTTTACTTAACAGCTGTGACTGGTTCAAAAATCTGTGCATAAATTCATGATATTCCTTTTTTTAAAAGGTAGAATCTAATTTCTCCTCCCTGGAGTGTGAGTCAGACTTCAAGCGACGGTGAACGTTCAAATCATTAAAGAGACTGAGGTTTTCTCCTCACTTTTGCTCCTGGATTACTCATTCTGGGAGGATTCTCAAGCATTTGGGGAGGTCTACAAGGTAGAGAAGCAGGCCTCCTGTCCACAGCCAGCACAATCCTGCTGAGTGTGAGTGGGCTATCTTGGAAGTAGATCCTCCAGCCCCAGGCATGCTCTCAGACATCTGCACCCCAGCTGGCAGTCTGACCACAACCTCTGGAATGACCCTGAGCAAGAACCACCCAGCTCAGCCTCAACTGGATCCTGACTCTCAGAAATGGTATAAAGCAATACATTTTAATTTAATAATATTTTAAGCGGATAAATTTAGTAGTAATTTGTTATTCAGCAATAGATAACTAACACAAAGGCAATAGTGTGCTAACAAGTTAGTGAAGAATTACCAACTGGGGCAAGACTCTTGGGAGTGTAGAGGCTCAGGGCTGTGAGCCTTGTGTTGGGGGTTGCTTTTCCCTGAGGGGGCAGCTTAGGGGCTGAGCAGTACAGGAAGTCCTCACTTAAGGTCGTTGACAGTTTCTGTGATTTTAAGTGAAATGACATGTAGTGAAACAAATTTTACCATAGTTAATTGATATAAATAAGAGTTAAGATCCTTTGGCATCTCGTAAACATTATAACGAAACAATACTGAATGAAACGATATTATTTGCAGACCTGCTGTGCTTCCACAAATTTTCAGGGGAAGTGGGACAGGATTTGGAGTCAAGGATCATCAAGGAGTGAAACACTCTCACTTTGAGCTAGGAACCTGAAAGGCTAAATTCTAGGAGTATGTAAGGATGAATGGGAGGTAGAGTGATCCTCATAGAGAGTGCACCTCAGCTCCATAGCATCACAATCACTAAAATGGTGTTAAGGGGATCCCAGATTTCAAGCCCTTCCAGGTCCTGGGCAGAAGCAAAGTAAGTTCTCTCTGGACTTACTCTTTGGAGGAAGGTAACACTACCCTAAGCCTGAAATTGTTTCTATGAGGAATTTAGAAATACAGTGCTGAGCACATGCACATGTGTGCGTATACACATACGATGAATACATAAGAAGTTAACATGAACAAAACCCAGTAGAACCAATAGACAAGAAAAATGGACCCTCTGAGGCATCAGATATTGGAGCTATAGAGACACACCTTTAAATAGCCCCAAAATGGAAACAGTACAAATGTCCATCAACTGGTGAATGGGCAAACATAATGCAGTGTCTATACAATGGAATATTATTCAGCAATATAAAAGAATGAAGTACTGCTGCATGCCTACAACAGTACATGTTAAGTGAAAGAAGCCACATGAAAAATGTATATTGCATGATTCCATTTTTAAGAAATGTCCAGAAAAGACAAATCTATAAAAAAAGAAAGTAGATGAGTGGTTGTATAGGATTGGGGGTGGGTTTGGGGATAAACTGCAAATGGATATGACGTTTCTTTCTTTTGGGGGTGATGGAAATATTTGAAAATTATATTGTGTGAGAGTTGCACAACTCTGTCACTGTACCAAAAATCATTGTACACTTACGACAAGTGAATTTTGTGGTGTATAAATTATATCTCAATCAAGTGTTAAAAATAGATAAACAAGGCGAGCATTTGATTTAAGATGCTGAAAAAGAGAAATAAAACAAACCCCTAAAAACAAGAAAAAGGAAACAATAAAGGTAAATTCAGAAACCAAGGAAAGATAACAAAAAATTTGTTTAACCTGATATATTGAAAATAACTAATAAAATATATAAGACTGCTGAGTTTATTTATCCAGAGGTGGGTTAATTATCATAGGAACTATGAATCCATTTACAGCTTAAGCAAATGACTTTGGTTTCCAGTAACAAACATGTTTTATAAGCTTGTAGTCATTATATTCTTCACTGATGACAGGACTGCCATCTCAGTTGTAGAATCTGGCTTCTGTTGACTGGCTAGGCTGTACTCGCTTCTGTCCAAGCACTTCTCATGTATTATCTCTGCATCCTCACAGCAGCCCAAACAGGTACATATTATTATTATTACTCACATTAAAAGATGGGGATTGGGGTTCCAAGGGGTGGGAACCTTGGCAGAGGTCACAAAGCTAGTCTCCAAGTCCCTGGGAGTCACTGTGTTCAAGCTGTCATTTTCTCCTGGGTGCTCGGCTGCTGACACCCACCAGGGGGCAGAGAGAAGCCAGGAATTCAGAAACAGGCTCCCTGTTTTCCTGAACTTCCCTAAGCTGTTCTTTGTGGTCAGAGATCCTGGTGATGGAGAGATATGACCCCTATTTCTCACTCTACAATAGGATAAACTGAGGCCAGGGAGGGGCAGTGGCCGATCCAGGTGGCATAGCCAGTGAAGGGCAGAAGTGGGACCAGAGCCCAAGACTCCAACCTCTTAGCAACTTTAACCTTGGCCCTAGACTCATGTGACCCTGAGCACCTGGGGGAGGAAACAAGGTGGGTAAGGATTCTGAATTGTGGCCAGGGCTCTGACCCTAACTGTGAACTCCACAGACACCCGTGGCGCCACACAGCCCACCCCACCCTGCTACACACAGAAAGGCTACAGCTGCCACTTTATGAGCAAGGCTCATCATCCTTAAGTCATGATAAGTCCTTCATAAAGAGGGAAGAGCACCTCCCTCATAGGACTACAGTGAGGATTCATGAAAAGAACTTAACTCAGAGGAAGTTCTCAAGAAGTAGCAGCTAAATTATTATTGTTGTCACTATTTTATTATTAATGGCAAGTTGCTCGGTAACCAAGGGAAGCCGGTGTCATTTGTGCCTGTTCTAAGGAAGAGGAAGAGAGGTTCAGAATGTCCCACAGCCAGCGAGTGGTAGAGTGGGAGACCCTGGGACTCCATGCCCTCATCCCTGAGGCAAATGAAGGGCAGATGTCATGCCATTAAAACAGCACTCTACTTTGGTACAATTATGATCCCATCTTACACACAAGAAGTCAGAGTCTGAGAGAAGTTAAGTGTTACATAGCTGGTGTGGAGATTTGAAAGGAGCTCCTGTCTGTCTGACTTCAGAGCCTGTGCTCTTAACTACTGTCTTAACTCAACCATCGCCCTCTTCTGCAGGGGTGCATAAGTTAATCAGTGCAGACTTTCTGTCATTAGGGTGTATCTGTGTGCACAGTCAGCCATTAGACTGTAATATGTCTGAAATACTCTATACCTGTTCCCTGCACTCTGCTTAATCCATTCTAGAGTGTGGTTTGAGTAAAAATGTGTAGACATTACTCTTGGTAACTTTTGTTTACTGTGATAAAATATACATAACAAAAATTACCACTTTAACTTTTTTTTTTTTTTTTTACATCTATAGCACCTGCTATTCCTAGGTGGTCTCCCATCCCAGTACTAACCAGGCCTGACCGTGCTTAGCTTCTGAGATCAGATGAGATCAGGCACATTCAGGGTGGCATGGCCATAGCATTTTAATCACTTTTTTTGATGTATAGATCAGTGGCATAAGTATATTCACATTGTTGTGCAATCATTGCTACCATCCATCACTAGGACTTTTCGTCATCCCAAACTGAAACGCTATACCCTTTAAAAAAATAACTCTTCACTCCAGTACCCCTAGCTTCTGGCAACTACTTTTTGTCTCTGAATTTGACTACTCTAGGTATTCCATGTAAGTGAAACCAAACAATATTTGTCCTTTTGTGTCTGGCTTCTTTAGCATAACTTCAAGGTTCATCCATGTCATAGAATGTGTCAGGATTTCCTTTCTTTTTAGGGCTGAATAATATTTAATTGTACATATATCCCATACTTTGCTTATTCATTCATCTATGATTAATATTTATATTGTTTCTACCTTTTGGCTATTGTGAATAATGCTGCTGTGAACATGAGTGTACAATTATCTATTTGATTCCATGCTTTTAATTATTTCAGGTATACACCCAGGAGTGGAACTGTTGGATCATATGATAATTCTATGTTTAACTTTTTGAAGAGCCACCATACTGTTTTCCATTTCAGCTGTAACCTTTTACATTCCCACCAGCAATGCATACGGGTTTCAATTTCTCTATATCCTCTTTAACACTTACTATTTTCTCCTTCTCCTTCTTCTCCTTCTCCTTCTTCTCTTCCTCCTCCTCCTCCTCATCCTCCTCCTCCTCCTCCTCCTCCTCCTTCTTCCTCTTCCTTTTCCTCCTTCTTCTCCTTCTTCTTTTAATAATAACCATCCTAATAGATATAAAGGGGTATCTTATTGTGGTTTTGATTTGCATTCCCCTAATCATTTGTAATATTGAGCACCTTTTTGAGTGCTTATTGGCTATCCATATAAATTTTTTGGAGAAATGTTCACTTAAGTCCTTTGCTCATTTCTAAGTTGATTATTTTATTGTTGTTGAGTTGTAGGAGTTCTTTATATATTATGGATCTTATAAAATATGTGAGTTGCAAATATTTTCTCTTACTATGTGAGTTGCTTTTTTAATCTGTCCATAGCATCCTTTTATGCACAAAAGTTTTAGATTTTGATAAAGTCCATAAGTCCAATTGATGTATTTTTTCTCTTTTGTTGCCTGTGTTTTTAGTATCAGCACAACTTTTAACTGTATTTCTAACCATTCTAACATAGAGGTCCCTCTCTATGTAAAGTTCAAGCAATATTTCCCTTCAGTTGGGCCGTTCATATAAAAAGGCAAGGTTTGTGTATTTTTCTCAGGCAGCACAAGTTGGACTCTGCTGTTTTCAGGCCAGTTCATGGATGTTTTGCAGGCCTTAGTGTACTGGTTGTATAAGGTAGAGCCGCAGTTGGTCAAGGACCAGCCAGTGTGCACTGAGACCTCAACATAATGAATTTCATGGATGGCCAGAAGGTGAGGGGTGAGACCTGGGCTGCACAGAGGGCAAAGCTATTGGAACCTTTACCTATGTGTGCCTTCTAGGGGAGGAAGGAAATCTGAAAGAGCTGAATCTTGGCTTGTCAGAGGGTGGATTCCTTGTTCTGTGTGTTTAAACAAACGGTTGCCAAGATTCTATATCAGTCATAAAGAATTTACCAAAATTGGTTAGATCCAGATTTGGCACTGTGTAAGCTTCACTTGGAAAGGTTTCCCCACTCCTACCCCCTCCCCCCATCTTCAGTCCATTCATCTATTGGTGTCTCTAATATGGATCACAAAATGGATTTAATTTCATGTGGAAACCTTTAAAGATACCCACTTCCACTGAATCCCAGATACATGTGAGAATTTTAACCATACACATCAATATTTAGCGTAACCTGGGCTGCATAGTGCCCTCCTGTTTCAGCAGGATCGATTCTGATGAAGTGACACTTTTTTCACTATCTCTGCTAATACTCTTTATCTTGAAGACTAGTTTACCTGATATTAATATAGCCGTTCCAGCCTTCTTACAGTTTTATTTTCATGATATATCTTTTTTCTATTTACTTTCAAACCATGTTTTTATATTTATAGTGAATATCTTATAGTTAGCTCATCATTTGTTCTTGCATCCCCCCTGATCTCATCTGTCAATCTCTGAATTTTAATTGGAGTATTTAGTTCATTAATAGGAAGCGGCAAGACTCATTGGCTGGAGATTACCCATGAAGACAGAATCATATCATTACATTTCTTTTTTTCTTCCTGCCATGTAAGCACACCTTGGGAACATGATGAGCTGAATTTTCCCAGCATCCTAGATGCAGACAGCCAGGAAAGCAAGTGAAGCACCCTTTAGGTTCCTCAGCAGTCATTTAATGAAGCATTATTGTATACCCACCCCATGGTGGCCTCTGGTTTTGACACGATCATGACATAGGAACTCAGGACAGGATCCTGTGATAAGATTAAACATGTCCTCACAAAATGCAAAGGTTAAAGGTGTCAATAATAATGTTTGATAATTTTCATTCCTGTAGTATGTTTCTTATGGAAAACTTTTCTCCACTCTTTTAAATTGCTGTTTCATTTTTTCTATTCAGTATAGCGTAGGTCTTAGTGATCATAAATTTAATCTCGTGGTTTCAGCAATAAAAATTTGTGGATTTGCATTTGTGGCTGGTGTGCAAGAAAACCAGTCACATAGCTAGAGAGTAAGACTGGCTGGCTACTGGCCCCCACACGCCAACACAGCTTCAAGCTTCTGTTTATTGCCTCCCATGCAATAATGAACTATTCTTTAAAAAAATATATATATATATATACACACACACACATATATATACATATATATATGTGTGTGTGTGTGTATATATATATATATATATATATATATATATATATATATATATTTTAGGCGAGGCAACCCTTGGTTGACCTCACAGATCGCAAGGACTTTGTCAGCTTACAATCCTTTTTTTAAAATTTTTTACGCCTACAGCATGTTGTCTTCCTAGGTGGTCTCTCATCCAAGTACTAACCAGGCCTAACCCTACTTAGCTTCCGAGATCAGATGGGGTTGGGCTTGTTCAGAGTAGCATGGCCATAGACTGAACTATTCTTAATAGAAGGATTCATGAAGGTTAGAGGGTACCCTTTTCTCGGAGACTAGCAAATTCAGCAAATATTTATTAAAACCCTAAATGCAAGCCTGACATGGGATCCAAAGTAAGTTCGGATGACAGTCTCTGCTCAAGAAGTTCACAGTGGAGAGAGTGGAGTGAGCAAACATGTGAACAAATAAATGCCCTTCAGTTTGATAAAATGAGTGAGCTGGGAGAAGGAGAGATCTATCTATCCATGAAGGTGGAGATGGCAATGGGAAGACAAGTTGTTGCTTCAGCTGCATTTCAAAAAGAGGTAATACTCGACCAGGTGGGAAAAGGGGATCTGAACATTCTCAGTAAAGGAAACCACATGTGCCAATTAACAGAAATGTCAACAGCAGGACAGGTGAGAGCGCCTCAGGTAGTTCCATGTAACTGGAGCAAAATGTACTCCATTAGTGGCTAGATAATACTGTGAAGAGAGGTCAGCAGCAAGGACCAGGTGACAGATGTCAGACTACTGAGTACTGTGCATTTGATCACATAGTACTCTCCTGGTCCCCAAGATGTGGTCCTCACCACCCTGGCAATTATGGTCAAATGTGTTAGGAAGACATCAAGTTAAAACTAAACATGTTTCTTTACTTCAGGACTTCCCAGAGCTCAATGACAATTGCATTAGGGTTCTCCTGGGGGAAATGTATTGTACAGGATTTACCAAAATCCTTTCACAGGAAACTTCTAGAAAACCTCAGTTTTGGAAATTCTGCTGTTACCAGTGAAAGGCTATGGAAGGATTTTGAGCCATTTGCAGGTATAGATTTTTACTGAGAAGTGCAGTCTGGGGTTGAGGAGAGAGGGAGGAATGAGGAATAAGATGAGAACCAAGGAGGCTAGTTAGAAGCTCCTTACAGTGTCGAGGGTGGAGGAGATGCTGCCTGAAATATGCAGTGTAGGAGGGTGTGGAGAGACTTCAGGATTCAAGAAGCATTAGAAGTTCAGTAGACCAAACTGCCATCAGGAGGGAGGGACCTGCATTGACTCCCAGGTTTCTGGCTTTGACTGTGTCTAATCAATGATTGGCTATAACTTCTCACCTCCAGGAGTAGGGTCTGTGTTGGGATATATTTAGGAGTCAGGCATGGCCTATGATGGATGGCACTGAAGTTTCAGATGGATGAGCTCATCACCAGGTTGAAAGTCTAAGAGAGAGAACAGGTCTGAAGACAGAACCCAGAGGAAGTTCAGTGTTTAAGAAGTGGGCGGGAAGCAGCAGGGAGGAGAAGCAGAAGAGAGGTATTCTAGGAGCTAAGGGAGGGGAGCGTTTCAAGAAGAGAGAAGTTGGTAATCCGCCCCCCCACCCCGTCCCACGTACACATTACGACAGTTATTTGTACCTGTCACCTTGGCAAAGATTTATATATTTCTATATTTAACAATAATACCTAGTGTTGGCAAGGGTGGAAGACGCCGAGGGCCTTCACTATTATGATGCTCAAAGGCGATTCTCTGGAGCTCGATAAGGGCGCCACTGCTCCTCTCGCACAACGCTGGATCAGCGGTGGAGTCCATAGGGGGCACAGCGACAGCCCGCGGTGCCCCTGCAGCCTCTGGAACGCCCCGCCTGTGGTGCCGGCCAAGAGCACGCAGGAGCCAGGTTGGTGGGCGCTAGGAGAGCAGCGTCTAAGCTGCCGTTAGGGAAGGCGAAGCCCCCAGCAGTGCACGCAAGGGGACAGCGGGGTAGGCTCGTGGAGGCTGTCCAGGAGCTGCGATGGCGGAGAACCTGGGCTCCGCTACTGCTGGCAGAGAAAGGGGCTCCAATCTCCCGGCCGGCCCCAGGAGGCCCTTCTATACGGGACTGAGGCCTTGTTCCGGGTCTTGGGGCGACACTCAGCGCACCAAGGCGGGGGATGCCAGGTCACTCACTTGCCAGACCGAGACTCAGGATCCCCGCCAGGGCGAGGGCGCTCAAGGACACTCTCCCCGGGAGAGTAGGTTCCTGCTTTCCCCAGACCAAGCCGCTACGCTGGAGTCCCCAGACCGAGGCCCCATGCCCGCCCGACGGCATGGCCAGCGGCTGCGACGCCAGCCCAGGACGACTCTGATGACTCTGACGGCCTGGCTTGGGATCCCTCACCGGAACTACCCACCCCCTCCCGGAGCTAGTTGAATCTCCTTGGAGCGGCTGCCTGCGGCATCCATCGCAATTCAGAACTCTTCGCCCGGGAAGTGGGCTCCACGGCTTTGGCCACGCCCCCGCGTCCCTATTGGTTAGGCCCTCTGGGGGCGGGACCTAAAGCCCCGGCGCTGGACCTAGGGCGGCTGCCGCCGGGGCGCCGGGCACAGACTGGCCGTGGGGCTGAGCCGGCGCTTGCAAGTCTGCGCCTTCGTGAGCGCAGACTAGAGCTCGTCTGACTCCTAGACTGAGCAGACCTCGCCAGCCGCCGAACTGGAAGGCACGGCAGCGACATACAAATTATTCGACGGACCCCAGTCCCCGGAGTAGCCTCTGCCCCGGGGCGCTGGCGGTCACAGCCACCCGACTCATTGCCCAGACAGGTGCCGCGTGCGGGGCGCTCTAGGCACGGCGCCGCGGCCGCGGACGACTCCCGTCGGGTCCCTCATTCCCCCGCCGGCCCGGAGCCCGACGTATAGCTCGCCGTCGGGGATCCAGGACCCGGGGCCGGCGGCGGAGCCGATGAGCGCTCGGTGAGCGCCGGTGCGGTGCAGCCCGCCATGGC